>JAQGEQ010000023.1:0-525573 GCA_034620365.1 Pegea sp. RAD2-039
CTTTCTTTCCTAGATTCAAACTTCTTTCTTTCCTAGATTCAAACTTCTTCTTCCTTAGATTCAAACTTCTTCTTTCCTAGATTCAAGCTTCTTTTTTTCCTAGATTCAAACTTCTTCTTTCCTAGATTCAAGCTTCTTTTTTTCTTAGATTCAAACTTCTTTCTTTCCTAGATTCAATCTTCTTTCTTTCCTAGATTCAAACTTCTTCTTCCTTAGAATCAAACTTCTTCTTTCCTAGATTCAAACTTCTTCTTTCCTAGATTCAAACTTCTTTCTTTCCTAGATTCAAATTTCTTCTTTCCTAGATTCAAACTTCTTCTTTCATAGATTCAAACTTCTTTCTTTCCTAGATTCAAACTTCTTTCTTTCCTAGATTCAAATTTTTTCTTTCCTAGATTCAAACTTCTTCTTTCCTAGATTGAAACTTCTTCATTCCTAGATTCAAATTTCGTTCATTCCTAGATTCAAACTTCTTTCTTTCCTAGATTCAAACTTCGTTCATTCCTAGATTCAAACTTCTTTCTTTCCTAGATTCAAACTTCTTTCTTTCCTAGATTCAAACTTCTTCTTTCCAAGATTCAAACTTCTTTCTTTCCTAGATTCAAACTTCTTCTTTCCTAGATTCAAACTTCGTTCATTCCTAGATTCAAACTTCTTTCTTTCCTAGATTCAAACTTCTTTCTTTCCTAGATTTAAACTTCTTCTTTCCAAGATTGAAACTTCTTTCTTTCCTAGATTCAAACTTCTTCTTTCCTAGATTCAAACTTCTTTCTTTCCTAGATTCAATCTTCTTTCTTTCCTAGATTCAATCTTCTTTCTTTCCTGGATTCAAACTTTTTCTTTCCTAGATTCAAATTTCTTCTTTCCTATATTCAAACTCCTTTCTTTCCTAGATTCAAACTTCTTCTTCCTTAGATTCAAACTTCTTCTTTCCTAGATTCAAACTTCTTTTTTTCCTAGATTCAAACTTCTTCTTTCCTAGATTCAAACTTCTTTCTTTCCTAGATTCAAACTTCTTCTTTCCTAGATTCAATCTTCTTTCTTTCCTAGATTCAAACTTCTTCTTCTTTCTTAGATTCAAACTTTTTCTTTCCTAGATTCAAACTTCTTCTTTCCTAGATTCAAACTTCTTTCTTCCTAGATTCAAACTTCTTCTTTCCTAGATTCAAACTTCTTTCTTTCCTAGATTCAAACTTCTTTCTTTCCTTAGATTCAAACTTCTTCTTTCCTAGATTCAAACTTCTTTCTTCCTTAGATTCAAACTTCTTCTTTCCTAGATTCAAACTTCTTTCTTTCCTAGATTCAAACTTCTTCTTTCCTAGATTCAAACTTCTTTCTTTCCTGGATTCAGATTCAAACTTCTTCTTTCCAAGATTCAAACTTCTTCTTTCCTAGATTCAAACTTCTTCTTCCTAGATTCAAACTTCTTCTTCCTAGATTCAAACTTCTTTCTTTCCTAGATTCAAACTTCTTCTTTCCTAGATTCAAACTTCTTTCTTTCCTAGATTCAAACTTCTTCTTTCCTAGATTCAAACTTCTTTCTTTCCTAGATTCAAACTTCTTCTTTCCTAGATTCAAACTTCTTCTTCCTAAAACTTCTTCTTTCCTAGATTCAAACTTCTTTCTTTCCTAGATTCAAACTTCTTCTTTCCTAGATTCAAACTTCTTCTTTCCTAGATTCAAACTTCTTTCTTTCCTAGATTCAAACTTCTTTCTTTCCTAGATTCAAACTTCTTCTTTCCTAGATTCAAACTTCTTTCTTTCCTAGATTCAAACTTCTTCTTTCCTAGATTCAAACTTCTTTCTTTCCTAGATTCAAAGATTCAATCTTCTTTCTTTCCTGGATTCAAACTTTTTCTTTCCTAGATTCAAATTTCTTCTTTCCTAGATTGAAACTTCTTCCTTTCCAAGATTCAAACTTCTTTCTTTCTTAGATTCAAACTTCTTTCTTTCCTAGATTCAAACTTCTTCTTTCCTAGATTCAAACTTCTTTCTTTGTTAGATTCAAATTTCTGTTTTGCCATTTTTTAATCTTCTTGTCTAACTTTTCTGAATTTCATTTTTATCATAGATGAAGCAAATGTGAAATTAAATTGAAGAAAATTTTTAGCAGTTTTCTTTATTCACTTTTTCCTTCAATTTGTCAATTCTAACCAATTAATCCAAATTAAATGAAAATTCTAAATCAAAAATCTTTGAACACAACTGATGTAGAAATATTTATAGAAATTTATTGATCTAAAATTTTATTTCAAAATCCTATATTTATAACTCATTAATTTCAAAAAATTCTCATTTATTTCATCTCATATTTGATAAATGCTTCTCGAAGCACGTGACCTTTGGGTCGGTTGCCACAGAAACGTTCAAGAAACAAACAGTGAAAGCGGTTTGAGCGCATGCAAATGAGATGAGAGAGCAACATCCGATGATTTTCAACTTCATCGTCTTCCAATAAATAAAAGAACAAAAAACAAAACGACGATGACGTCATCAGTGCTGAGTCGCGAGGTTGGGGCTGAAAGGGAACTTCTTGCGTTTGCCTTTTGACCTTAACATTGATGGCTGTAAAATAACATAAAATTGAAGCAATTGTGCGCGGTGATGACGTCACAACTAACCCGATAGGGTGATAAGCTGATGACAAGTGTACCAGGTGGTTGGGTCCAGGGTTCACCATCAATTTGAACTGCCACTTCAGACTTAAGGACCAACTTGATGTATTGGCCCTGTGCAATTCGAGTTGCTGATCGAAGTCCGCTGTAAATCTGACTCTAAAGTAACAGATTGTGGGTCAGGAAGATTTTGGCCGACGAGGGTTTGTGGTACCATATGAGGGACTCCCCCGACACCGATCACTTCGAGAAGTCCATCACCGATGGAAGGCGGTTGGAATCGACGACTGGTCGCTGATCCCCAAGGTTTGGTACCTGCTGCCCAACTATACGAAGAAAGTGGTTAAAAGAGTACCAGAAGTGGGCTAGAAGTGGACCAACCTGCTAATGTTGAGAAAGATAAGACCTTTAATGGACGGCAGTTCGATTGCTTCATGGTCGACCTCTAATTGGACGATTTGATTCAAATTAGTTGACTTTGACGTCATCTTTTTTACTCCGGCTTTGAAGTAAAGCGCTTTGTTACGTAATCGACTCGTGCATCGCTCAGGATTGTGTTCACGTGACAAATGAAACGCGAGAGACAACTCTGCGTCAATTCCGATTCCCAAATAATTGTTCATCGTGTGCACTTTTACAGTTTCCTGCATTTGATGACGTCACACTTCCGATGACGTCATCGTGTTGTCTACTGACTTTGTGAAATGATGAAGTAGGTACTGATGACGTGGCCGGTTGATTGAGATTGATAACGTCATTGGTGGTGACATCATCATCAAAAGGACGAACTTTTGACGTTTGGACGCTTTGAATAATGCTCGGTGGTGACGTCATCACTGAGGTCGCTTGTGAGTCACGTGAGTCGCGCAGGGTAGGGGGTGATGATGATGACGTCATCTGATTCGAGTCGATGATGATGTTCCATCGATCCATTTCACATCGTTCGGCATCAGCAACCTACATCCATGATGACGTCATCAACTAGTAATGACGTCACGAAAGTGATACCTGAGCGAGAAGGGACGCAACGTTTTCACCACTCCAGCCAGGACCAAAGCCGAGGACGCGGGCCAAGTCGTTGCCAGTGCCAACGGGCAGCAGAGCAATGTTGGGTCGAGGACATTTGAGGTGGTCCTGAAGGAGTTCGAGATGGGATAAAACCCAACCAACTGTCCCATCTCCTCCACATATCAGGACGCGAAATCGGGTCACTTTACGGAAGGCAAACAAACTATTGATAGATAATGACGTCATCATGTGATGAAGATCAGGTGATGACGTCACAAACCCTGGAAGCGCGCCCCCTTCTTCAAGAAGAAAGATCTGATGAGGATTAAGATGATGTTGGAGGAGTTGTTGGAGTTGGAGTCCTTGTCGCTCCCCACTTCGCGCGTTGATGAACACCAGCAAAGGGTTTCGTTGATCGCTCGGCTGAACACGAGATGAGGTCACAAACGCGATATGATGATGTCAGTAGTGACGTACTAGTGAGATAAAAGGAAGAAGAAGAAGATGGGGAGGCTGAAGATGAGGATAGAAAGGAGTGTTTGAGAAGATTCGAAGAGCAGATGACATCGCGGTTCCACTTCGAAACGTCGCGAACATGCAACCTTCGAATCAAATCAACTTTCTGCTTGTTTACAATGGCCCAAAACATACCTGCGTCACTAAACACGGGACCCACGATTGCCTTGTCAGCTGCAAACAAAACGTCATCAGCGAGTGACGTCATCAGCGAGTGACGTCACACTCACCTGCAGCGGGTATACATCGGTGAGCGTAATCCAAATACGCGTCTTCGGGAAGGTTAGTGGGCAAACCGGAAACGGATAAAACCAGTTCCTTCTGTTTAGGCAGATTTCGTCGAATAGCGGCCTGCCGCCCTGTAGTCGACTCGATGACGTCACAGCTACTCAAAACCATGGCAACTTACAATTTTTGGTGGCAGTTAAGTTACAAGATTCGTTGTTCATCGAAACGACGTCGTCTGAAAAAAATATATTTAATCGTTCTTCTCCATGGCAACAACGACGTCGCGAATTTAATTCGAGAATTTTCGTATTTTTTGAACAAATTTCTCATCAATTTCATCATTTATTCATCACTAAGTTATCACTAAGCTATTTATAGCTCTCACTCGCGCCGCTTTTTGATTGCTAAGCTTGATTACGTCATCATCACCTGTGTAATTTTCCGACCCACAAAAACGTTTTAACTTTTAGGGAATTTCAAAGATTAGAAAAAAGTGACTTGGTGACGTCAACGCTTAATCTTATGTAAATAAATTATTTTTATCTCTAATCTAGTGAACACGTGAATCATTGAAAACCGCGACGCAAACGCGACAACGTCATCGCCAACCTTCAAGTCCTTGTTGACGTAAACTGACGAAGCTATCTTTTCGGATCGGCAGTGAAACACAAGAATACGGGAGATAGAGATCAGAAGACTCCGTCAAATTATGAACTGCTTCCGATGTATTGCCGCCATGTTGTTGTTTTTGTTGTTGAGATGGATGATCCTGCAGAATTTTCACGATTAATCGACAAATCGCTTTGAAGCGGAGAAAATATTTTATAGAAATTAATTATCGTTGCTATGACAATAAATCAAAATGTCAACACAACTCCATGGTTCGATTTATCATGCAATGATGACGTCATATCGACAATCAACAGCGCCACCAATCGACACTTTGTAGCAAGATTTATGAATGAAAGTTTGCTGAGTAATTTTCGTCAAGCATGTCGATGTGGTATGACGTCAGATGACGTCAGATTTACAATCAAGCTTTACGTCACAATGATCAATTACGTCAAGTTACAGCTTCGTAAGTTTCTAAAAGCTGCTTTGAGCAATTCTAAGAATTATAAAACCACATTAGACAAACTTTGGAAACAGTTTGTATCTGGTTTTAGTGATGGGAAGTTACGTGTGTTTCGATATGTAAATGAGAACGCATTCAGTTGTCACACAAGATGTAAAATACAAAGCATTTATCAGGAAATATCTCAGCTTATACAACAAATTGATGTTTTGATCATTGTGGAAATAAATTTAATTCGATTTTTTGCAATTAGTTTAATAAAAACAATTCTAAATGTATAAATTATAAAATAGAACTAATTGATACTTACACATACATAGAAACAACAACAACAACAACCTAAAGTTCTTCTTAATAAAGCTTTTGTTCTTTTCATCTCTTATACAAGATTTTAGCTCACATTAGATAAATTCTGGCAGAAAATCAAATTAAATTAACATCTGTTCATAAAACTCAAATATTCCTTCCTCTATCTGTTGCTAAAACCAAAAAAAGACAGTTTTTGAACAAAAAATAAATTCTATTAACTGACAACTAAAAACTAATTTACAAATAAAAGGAATAAAATTAATTTCAATTGCTTTTATAATTTTTTGCTAGCTGCAGCTAGAAAAAGTTGATAATTGTTATTACATAAAATAATATTTATCTGCAAAATTTATTTGTTTTCATATATTGGAAATAGTTAAGAATTATTTACAAAATCTACAAGTTTTACTTCTCCATAAAATAATTCCATAAAATTTTAATATTGAAATTAAAACTTTCATAAAGTAATTCAAATCAAAAAAGTTTGAAATTTTCTATTTTATATAAAATGAAAGTAAAAGCTGAGAGCTATCTATTCGAAAATCTATAAAATGGTAAGTCCATTAAATAGAAAAATATTATGTGAATATCATAACAAAAAATAACATTTCAAACTTTAGACTGATAAAAATCTGATCGATTTCATAAACAATCATTGAAAATAACCTTTTAAAAATTTATGGAAAAGTTAAAAACTGAAATAATCTTTAGACTTCTTGTTCTTTCACTGAAACAGTTCTACAAATGAGTTATTAATGAAGCAGACAAATATGAACTTAGTAAAAAGAAGTTTAAAGAAAGAAGAATAAAATTTTGAACAACTTCAGCATGCCCAGAAACAGGACAACTATTAAATGATTTCAAAGTTTTGCAAATTGTAAAAAATCACAAATTCAAACAGTTTAAATATTATTTGAAGCTGGATTACCTGGTATGATGACGTCATCACCTAACAACTAGTTGCTTTCGTGATAAAAGAATCTCAAATAATCTGATATTTTTATTGCAACCAAAAATACAAAGATTTAAGTGATGCGATGACGTCACAAATGTTACATCATGTGACTCATCTGCTTAGAGATGAGGTTCTGCTTGTCACGCTTCAGTAACTTCGCCGTTTAACATTTAACAATGTTAAACTCACCTCATAGAGAAATGCCGGAAGTTGAGAGGCCGGTGCAGCTTGCTGATTAAGGCGCCTTAACGTTAGGTGACCGTTGTCTGCTTCCAACATATCTCAAAACATAGATGAAAAGAAAGAAAAGTAAAAGAAAAACTAAAAGTTTGAAAAAGAGGCTAAAAAAATAAAATTGTTTATAAATAGTTATTTAAATATATCTTATAGAAGTAATTATCACCTAGATTAGTATTTGAATTAAAACAATTTATTTATCAGAATTCTATTAATAGGTATAATAATCATAAAAAAAACATAAAAAAAATTATCTCAATAAATGACTCATCTTAAAAAACTTTTAATATCTGTTTACTCATAAGAATTACATCATGAATAAAGACAAATGAAAAGATTAATTTTCCTGTGATCATGCTTTATGACATATGATTAAAAGTTCAAAATAAAGATTATTACAAATAAAATTTAAATATTTAAATTAACTTATTCGATGATAAAAAGTTTTAATTAAAATACAAAAATTAGAACAATGTTTTAAATACTATTAAATTTGCAATTCTGGTATAAACAATATTCCATAAATTATTTTGAAACTTTTTACGAATGGGTGTTAAAAAAATTGGAGAATAATATATTTAGAAAATATTAAAAGCCGAGTAATTACACAAGAAAATATTTGTTTGAAATCTTTTTAATGTTATCAAAAGTGATGTATACTTTTTATAATAAATGTTTAGTTTAATATAAACTATTATTCATAGTTTAATGTAAATAAATAATGAAAATGATGACCAGCATTTATAAAATAACAACAAACTGATAAAAAATAACAAAAAAATCTATATTTTTAGAATAAGTTTAAACATAATAATTAAAGATATGAAAAATTTGGTAAAAACTTAAAGAATGAAATAATAAAAGCTTTCTGTAACCAACTTATTAGCAGATTTAAACATCAAATTTCAGGCATCATAAGTTATCTACAAATAGTCATAACAGTGAAACTTCACATAATAATCTACTAAAGCAAATTTTTACAATTCTGTAACATAAACAAACTTTTTTTTAATATCTTGACCAAAAATAATAATAATAAGTATAATAAATTTATTATTAACAGTTTCTGACTTTAATATCGTTTTTATAATAAAAATTTTTTTTTTTAAATTAACAAAATACTTAGAAATTTATATTTGATTATCTGAACTTCAAGCAAATAATAATAAAATGATTAAACTTTGAAATATCTCATCAACAAACCTTGTTGTTTGTCATAACTTAACAATATTCTAATTACGTTTCTATAACCAGAACAATTTAAAGTTCTTACAATAGTTATTTTACAACCTTAATAAACTTTTTCCAAAAGCGTGTATTGAGAAAGAACTAATGGTTACTTAGTTGATGACTTTTCTATAAAACTACAGAATTTTTTTCAACAAAGTCATTTATGTCTAACATGCTTACAAATTAATTTTGTTTTTCATGATATTTTCTTTTAATGGGGAACCACCCTTACAAAAAGATTTTTCAACCAAGAACCATTGACATAAACTTTTTTTCAAAATTACCTAAATCATGAACTGTTTATAAATATTTTGGTGGAATCACTTTAAGGTATACACAAAATCCAAATACTCAAATTACAAATTAGCTTCGTATTAATTCTAATTGTTTCATATATAGTGCGTAGTTTGAAGTTAAATCATTATTTCAGTAACAGTAGTTTACTAGAGCAGGCTAAGCTTCCGCATAAATAATTGAAAACAAAAATATTTAATCTATTTATAGATTGCAAAGATAAGGATGATATACTTCCTGCGCTATCATTGAAATTTTAATTGCCAAGAATTTTATCAATAATTCAGATGTTAAGTTTCTGAAATGAACAAATATAGTTAAATTAATCACCGCAAACAAACTTTAATTGGTATAATTAAACTAGTAAATAAAAAAACGAACAATTTGGCTTTAAAAGTTTGTAAAAAACTTATTCAAAATAAATTTAAAGATTGTTACTCCTTTGTTTAATAATAAAAAAAATAATAAAAAAAAACGTTAAAACTGAAAATTTGTCATAAAACAAGCCATTATAGTTTCTCTTGTCATTGTAAACAGCAACTTGTGTAAATACTAATAAATATTTGTTTACTATCAATATTTATTTTTTCTTGAAAGTTTTTTATAATAAAAACTAAACCTGCCAAACTTTGTTTTGTGAAATTTAAGAAATAAATTTATACTTTCATTGTTTAATCTGATAAAAATATAAATTATCTGAAATTATGAATAATTCTTATTTACAAAATATTACTAAAACTGTTTTTTAATAATAAACAAAGCTTATAAAAGTAATAAATTTAAATTGAACCAACAAGCAACCTCTTCATTAAACTTCAAACCACAAATAACAATTTCGCTTACAGTCTAAGTATAAATTATTAAAGAGAAAATTGATTTTATTGATAAAGTTTTAAACTTCATTTAAATACTAAACAAAAATGTTGAATTATTAAAAGGTTTTATTTTTGTACAATACTGAATCTAACTTTATAGAAGTCAATTGATATTTTACTTATTGACTAAATTTTATAGATAAATGATGCTAAAAAATAAAATCATTGAATAATGAAATTATCCAATTTTTTCTGCTTCTGTTAATAAATAAGATTGCTCTACATTAAACAGTTTTTTAAACTAACAACAAATTCAATGTTCCAAACAATCCAATATATTTCTAAAATAGACTAATGTTTGTAGAAATTTTTGGAAAAAATTTTCATTTAATTTGGATAAATTGGTTAGAATTGACAAATTGAAGGAAAAAGTGAATAAAGAAAACTGCTAAAAATTCTCTTCGATTTAATTTCACATTTGCTTCATCTATGATAAAAATGAAATTCAGAAAAGTTGGACAAGAAAAGTCACATAGAAGTTTGAATCGATAAATAAAAAGAAACTATAAATAAATAATAAATGTCTGTACACATCTTCACCAGCAGATGCTGATTAGTTTGTAGAAAGTATTTAAATCTAAATGAGTTTGTGATTATCATGACGATTTGTTGTATATATCAGATAATATTCAAATATTTATTCGGTTTCAAGTAAATAAAACTTCTCAAATTGAATTTCATTCACTTCGACTTTATAAACAAATTGAAGAGTGATTAAATAAATAAGATTAACTAAATGATTCGCACTCTTTGAGAGTGATTCAATCACAACAGGTTAGCAAATAGATAAATAAACTAGAAGATAAATGCTTCATAAAATAAATAGCGAGAAAGCTACATGAAAGTGACAGAGTCACAGGCTTCGTCATCAATTACGTCACAAGAGGTCTTTACGATGTCAAACGATTCCTATTGATAAGTAAAGAAGGTTTGTAGTACTCCTGGATTAGTAGCTTGATGAGGAGCGCATGAAATAGTAGCACCAAAGACACAATAAAGATCCAAAAGATCACTGGGAAACCTGCAAGAAGCTAGCTAGTATGACATCAACAAGAGTTACGTCATTAGTGACCTTTCGATGAGCGTTTATTCTCCCAGTGTTCTTCGTAGCGGATGAGACTTTGAAGATGAAGAGTTTCAGGAAGATTGACAAGATGCTGCCTATGGATCAGAAGGGATCAGTTGATAAAGATGAAGATCTTAAAAAATCACCTGTCGTATGATAAATAAAGGATTGGAGAGCGAGGTTCAGTTACAAGAACAGGGAGCAGTTGAGGACTGAGTTGTACAATCCGATCTTGTGATGTACATCCTGCTTCACATGCAAATAGCTGATCCTTTGATGCATCTGCAACGTCATTGATGACATCACAACATCTATAATGACGTCACCACTTACTTCTAACAGAAGCGGAAATAAGAGGAGCAGAATTAGGTCCTTGATGCGCTTTAATCGCGATGTCGACTTTATTATCGCGATATATGACGTCATGAAACGCGATGTCATTGTGAAGAATATCAGCATCAATATGAAGTTGAAGATCTCGATGAGTAAACTGTAAACCTCCAAAACTCAGAACAATTGCTTGTAAAAGTCCTTCAGCTCCTTCATCCAGTAAAGTATCACATCCTTTGTACCTGACGTGACGCTATGACGCTTCGCCAGAGTTTGTTGGTGACGTGAAAGGTGGCTGGTCCCGTATAACAGAACTTGGGCGTCTGTAAATGATGACTCACACATTTTCACTAGCACCAGATGACTGACGTCACACATTTTCACTACCACCAGATGACGTCACACATTTTCACTACATCCAGATGACGTCACACATTTTCACTACATCTATAATGACGTCACACATTTTCACTACCACCAGATGACGTCGATGACGTCACACATTTTCACTACCACCAGATGACGTCACACATTTTCACTACCACCAGATGACGTCACACATTTTCACTACCACCAGATGACGTCACACATTTTCACTCAGCATCAATGACGTCACACATTTTCACTAGACCAGATGACGTCACACATTTTCACTAACACCAGATGACGTCACACATTTTCACTACCACCAGATGACGTCACACATTTTCACTGTACCCAGATGACGTCACACATTTTCATACGTCCAGATGACGTCACACATTTTCACTAATGTCCAGATGACGTCACACATTTTCACTATACCAGATGACGTCTATGAACGCACTACCACCAGATGACGTCACGTGAAAGGTGGCTGGTCAGATGACGTCACAACTTGGGCACTCTGTACCAGATGACGTCACACATTTTCACTAGCACCAGATGACGTCACACATTTTCACTAGCACCAGATGACGTCACACATTTTCACTACCACCAGATGACGTCACACATTTTCACTAGCACCAGATGACGTCACACATTTTCACTAGCACCAGATGACGTCACACATTTTCACTACCACCAGATGACGTCACACATTTTCACTACCACCAGATGACGTCACACATTTTCACTACCACCAGATGACGTCACACATTTTCACTACCACCAGATGACGTCACACATTTTCACTAGCACCAGATGACGTCACACATTTTCACTAGCACCAGATGACGTCACACATTTTCACTAGCACCAGATGACGTCACACATTTTCACTATCACCAGATGACGTCACACATTTTCACTAGCACCAGATGACGTCACACATTTTCACTACCACCAGATGACGTCACACATTTTCACTACCACCAGATGACGTCACACATTTTCACTAGCACCAGATGACGTCACACATTTTCACTAGTACCAGATGACGTCACACATTTTCACTAGCACCAGATGACGTCACACATTTTCACTACCACCAGATGACGTCACACATTTTCACTACCACCAGATGACGTCACACATTTTCACTAGCACCAGATGACGTCACACATTTTCACTGCCACCAGATGACGTCACACATTTTCACTACCACCAGATGACGTCACACATTTTCACTACCACCAGATGACGTCACACATTTTCACTAGCACCAGATGACGTCACACATTTTCACTAGCACCAGATGACGTCACACATTTTCACTACCACCAGATGACGTCACACATTTTCACTACCACCAGATGACGTCACACATTTTCACTAGCACCAGATGACGTCACACAAACCTTTAATCGCTTAATCAAGTCTCTTCTTTCACTGATATCAATTCCTTTATCATGAAGTTTAGAATCAAATGATGATAAGATGTAATAAAGAGTCGCGTTCACCGTCCTGACAACAAACACGCGTCAATAAAGCGCTGATGACGTCATCACGTGGTCAGTCACGTGGCTTCGGGAATTCCCGGCTCCACATTTGCATGAGTCGAAGTATCGATGGTGAGACCTGTGTGCAAGATATCTGTCCAAGCGTCCTGATGTTCCTCAAATAATTGGTCCACTGTCCTGTCAGTCAGCACCTCGTCCATGTACTTTAGGGTCGCTTCTACCACCGTTGATAGTTCACTCTCAGCTAGTTGCTTACTAGCGCGCGGCTGTGACGTCATTAGAACTGCAAGAAGTAAACTTGAAGAAGTTCAACTAGGGAATAAGGGTCTTGGGGTGCTGACCAGTGATGCAGTCAATATTTGATGGATTGGAACCAACTTTCACGGCTTTGGGGACATGTGTGGTTGCGATGACGATTGTCACGTAATTATCTTTAGAAGGTGATAAGATGTAGCTGTACATCCTGTACAACACTGATGACGTATGACAGTCGAGATGGGTCTTATGGGTACTTGAAGCGCTTTTCCGGGTTGTCGACGAGTAGGAAGGCTGAATTACGTTGCAAGGTGTCGTGACGTAGGTGCAACGTCATCGTGTCACGTGTGGAAGATAGTGACGTCATTGTGAGGCGGGTAGTGACGCGCTGTAGCAGAAGATTGGGTCTCGATCTGTGAACAGCCGGTTACGTAGAAGTTTCGAGCGTTTATGACGTCATCAACCTGTGTGCGATTATCTTATGTTGAGTTGTGACGCGACGACGCGAAAAGCGGTCAGTGAAGAAACACGTGAACCTCTCTACCTCCCCCTGGCGAAAGTTAATTGAATATGAGTCTTGCCGCGCGACTGGGTTAAGTTGAAAAGTCGGATTGATGAGGACATCAGCTCCTAAACTGTATAAAAAGATATGTTGGAAGTGATCAAGATCACAAAGACTCGAGAAGTACTTGAGAAGTTGAATCTTTTGATCGGAGTTTCTATGAAATAAAAAAAGTGAGTTTGAAGAATCATAGATTGCAGCTGTTCCCAAAAGACCATTTCCGACGAAAGGGAAGGGTCCCTGATCAGATGGCTTAGTCACCCCCACTGATGGCATCTCATACATAACTGCATCGTGTTCTTCAATCATCTTCGCGAAGCCATCACGTGACCTGTATATGATGACGTCACAGGCTGAAAAACGCTACTGGGGAGAAATGACCTGGGACTACAGGGAGCCAACTCGGTGGACTTGAAGTTGAAAGAGTTCTTGTAGATGAGCGGAAGGAAGTAGTAGAGAAGGATGAGGAGAAAGATAATGAAGAAGATCAGTCGGCGAGTTGTCAGGGTTGCTAGCTTCAGCTGGTTTCGTAACCATGACAACAGCACGCGACTGTGAGCGCTGAACGACGATTTTTGTATTTTATTCATAGATTATATAAAAAAATTGCTTCAAATCTAAAATGCTTCTGAATAAAAGATGAAAAAAGTTGTAAAAGTTTCATCAAAAAAATCAATCTGCGAATTGAAGTCCTTCAAATTTACTAATTACTTTATCAGCTTCATCACTAAAATAAATCAAGTTTGAATTCTTGTGATTGCCAATAACAAACATCTTCTGATCAGCTACTGATTTAGAGGCGATCCAGTAATCATTGTGAATCTTACAGATAAACTCTTCATCTTCTGAATTTGGCGAGACATTTTCCAGTTGACATAAAGCTTGTAACACTACACTAGGTAAAGAGCATTTATAAGCACATGGTGACGTCACGTTGTCATGACATGATGATTCCACAGCAAGCTGATGTTTGTTGAAATGAATGTAATTGATATGTGGTTGTGTGTTAGAGGCTGGTTTAGAAGAAGAGTTAAGACGAGAACTGAAAAGAGACAGATGAGCTCCAAGATGTTCATCTAAAATCTTCATACTATCTATATAAGGAAGTTCTAATTTAGAGATCAGTAAACACACAAGTACATGAAAAGCTTGATATATAAAAAGTTGGAACTTTTCCAATTTCTCTCCTTCTTTTATATAAATATGATTACTATTTCTACTACCTTCAAATATTCCTGAAATTGACCTACCATGTTGTAACTGGTACATATTAAGTCGACCTTTTTCTGGTCTATTAAATAATGAGTAAGTAGCCTGGCTTGTATGAGTGGTGAGTATATGAACAAGATTTCTTGTGTCCTTGCAAGTTAGATTACTATAGATGAGATTTCCTTCATATAATGCAACACAATACTTCATTGATGGAAGTTTATCTTGTAGAGATGAGATATAGGATTGAAAATCAAGAAATTGCATTTTTGTGATCAGCTTGTGACCCAAACCTCCATATATTGAAAGTATATCAAAACAAAATGAATTTTCAATTTGGTTTAAAAAACGTGTAAAAAACCAGTTGAGTTTTTCTTTAAATATCAATTGACCTCTAGTTTCTAACAAATAGTTGAAACCACCAAACACCATATCAAATCTTTCACACCAACATCTTAGTAAAGATTGACAAACACATTTGATAGCTTCACCATAACTACCAACTTGCTTTAAAGATTCATCATCTTGCTGATGAACTATCATAGATAAAACCATCCAATAATCAGGTTCAGGGTTATAAAAAACATATTTTTGTTTGTCAGCAGCAACCAACTCGCAAGGATTATTTGGTTGAAATGTCTGAGTAAATTGAACAAGTGCTTCAAACAAACCAACATTATTAATCTTTGTCATCAACTTTTCACTATCAGGATAATAAAACATAATCTTTTTTTCTTCATCGCCTTCTCGTGGTCCTAATTTCGAGTTATAAATCACAAAAGAGTTGACTTTGAAATTCTTCATCTAATTTCTGTGATAATTAAGTATTAATAAAACCTAGCTTATACCTCTAAAATTGTTTAAACAAATTGAATTAACAGGGAAGATTTAATCATATGTACAGTATTATATTAATAAGTAAAAAAAATAAATTAGTTTTTGTTGTTATTTTGAAATTTTGAACAGATTATTTGTTCTATAAGCTTTAGTATATAAAATAAAAATATAAAAAAATCTTTCATAAATAATAAATAATCTAAATCATATTTAAGTATCTTTTGGTTAAATAATTCAAATTATTCATATTTTAAACAACTTCAAAACACTTTAAAACTTCACAATAAAATAATAAATCTTTAATCTGACATTATTAGATAATCTGTAGAAGAATAGTTTCAGCAAAATTCTAGAATATTCTATCTACAATTAGTTTATCAATATCTTGGCTGTTTATCAAAAACTAAATATAGTTTCAATATATCTGCTAAAAGCTTTATAGAAATTTGAACAAACTTGTATAACTCAACTTATTGAAAATTATTTTGCAACTTTAGTCGTTATTAAAATTTAAAAGATATTTGTATAACCATAAACAAAAGCTTGTTGCTTATTTAAGTGTGCCAATGTGGCGTATTATGATAAAAACATTGGTTTTAACTTTTATGGAGTTTTATGATATATAACTGATTAACTTTTGCATTGAGTAAATTCCACTAAAAAGTATTAAATTTAAAAACAACAATATTATTTCTGCTGTAAATTTATTAAAAATGAGTTGAGTACTGTCTTAAAAGTTTATTCTCAAACAATTCAAAAAACTTTAATTATAAAAGACGTTATTTGATCGTTAATAATTTCTAAATATATTTTAACTGAATTTTTTAATTTTTTTTAATGAATTAACTAAAGTTTCTGACATTTTTACAAAAAGTTGTTAAAGACAAGTTTTATGCAAGTATTAATACTTTTATGTACAAATGTTAATGCTAAATTGCAAAATGTTGGAGTACAACCAAACTTTTTACATCAATAACTTTTTTTAGGACTTGAAACAATTCAAAGGCACACGGAATGTATTACTAGAATGAATTAATTAGGATGTTTAATAATTTCATCCAATAATCTTTTATCTCATAGTTTTCTTCATCAGCAAAAATGTTTATAACTATTCTGTCATATTTTGAAACTTAAAAATTTAATTTAAATTTTTTCTAATGATCTTAAAGCTTATTACTGAGATAAAAATATTGTCGGCTTAACTCTGTAATAAAATTATATAAAAAATGACAAAATAATTTGTTAATTCTAAATATTTATTCAGTCAAATAACGCGGAACTAATTTCCCATTTAACTAAAATGAAGTCCCCAATCGAAATTTCTAATTTGTCAAAATAAATTTATGATTACTTCAAATAATGACATAAAAGTTCCACCAGTAATATCTGATTTGTGTAATATCAGTAAAAATCAATCAATGAAACTTGATGGGCGACAGACTTTGTCACTCACAGTAATTTTCTCGCCATGGGTAGTATTTGTGGGGTAGATCACTGAAAAGGAAAAAAGTTGATTCATATTTAGTTGTAGTTAAAAAATGATAAAAAGTGAGTAGACTTACTATTCTAAGCTTAACGCTCTGAAGTTTTTGTTTAAACTTGAAATCAGTTTCATTTGCTTTTCATTTAAATAAAAGTTAGTGATCTAAAATTAAGCGAATGTTTAAGTAGAAAATTGAAAGAATAATGAGATGGAAACCTGTAAGTTAGAAATGATATGATCAGGATTTATGCTTTTTGGTATCACTACTAGATTCCGTTGAAGAAGATATCGTAAGACTATTTGAGCAGGACTTTTATCAAGTTCAGATGCAAGCTGCTTTATCACTTCTTCATCAATAAGACGTTCTTCGTTTGGTGGAGCCCTTAAAATCAATCAACATCTTCTAATTTTTACAAAATTTTTCACTTTTATTATAAACTTTTCCAAAAGCCATTTTGTAGATTATTTCAAAAATGTTTTTTGTAAACCTCACCAGGGTCTATCTGGGGATGCAAAAGGACTGAAAGCGGTAACTACCACTTGATTTTGCTGACAAAACTCAACAAGCTTCTCATTAGTTAAAAAGGGATGAACTTCAATCTGATTAACAACAGGTTTGATCTCAGCTACTTGCAACAATCGATTTAATTGGAATTGATTGAAGTTTGAAACTCCTATGCTTTTCACAAATCCATCTTTAACTAATTTCTCCATTTCCTATTTCAACAAATTCCATCAAACTGATATCAATGTTTACTACTTTACCTTCCAGGTTGTGATATAATCAACATCAGAATAGATATCTTCTCCATCAGCAGTTTTCTCTTTCTGGAATAAAATATTTTTTAGTTATGGAAAAGTTATTATAAAATCTTACTTTATACCCGGTTGGAAAATGCATTAGGTAAAGATCAAGATACTGGAGTTTGAGTCGATTTAAAGACTCCATGAAAGCTGGTTTCACATGTTCTATTTCATGATGATCATTCCATAACTAAAAACATAAAAATAAATGAAACTAGAAATAGATTTACTAAATCTAAAAACTGACCTTTGATGTAATGAATAAATCTTTTCTTGTGACTGTTTTATCTTTAATCTTATTTTTAATTGCTAAACCAACACCATCTTCATTACCATATTCCCATGCACAATCAATATGTCTGTAACCAGCATCAATTGCAGTTTCCACAGCAGTTTTAACTTCCTCATTAGTTGCCTATATAATTCATAAGGTCATTTAAACATAAATAGAAAAATATTGCTCTGTATATATTTATATAAGCTATCTAAAGGCAAACGCAACATCAGCCGTATCCATCTATATTTCACAGATATATGAAAACACTTAATACCAATACTAGCAATTAGACAAATGACACAGCAGATCGTTCCAAATGGAACGTTTTACTTCACCAACTGAAGAAGCAAGAAGAAAAATCAGTTTTAAAGAAAAAAGAAACCTAAAATCATTTTTTATTCCATTCGACTGTACTTTCTTTGTTTTGTTAACATAATTACTCAGAGTACATCTCACATAGCCGTTCTCAACCTAAGTAGGCCCTTATTATTATATTAATTAATATGTATGCACATTACATATGTAGATTTATTTCAAAATATTAAAACCTTTATAGTTTATCAAAATCCAAATAAACAAAATTGTACAATGTTTTTAGCATAGTTTATTTAAATATTCAAAAGTTGTAAAATATATAAAAGAAATAAAATTAAGATGAAAATTTGAAAATAATCTTTTGTAATTGATAGTTCACAAACCTTCCAGGTTCCTAGTCCAATCATTTTCAAGTCAAACCCATTATTCAACTTGATAGAAAAAGCTTCAACCATTTTACAAAAATTAATCATTAAACTATTTTCTCAAAATAGAAATAAATTGTGAAAAAAATGTTCAGACTGTTAGTCCAAAATAATATCTTATTAAAAATGTTATGTCTAATCTAACTAAAATGAGAATATCAAAATGAAAATGTTAAAATGATTTTTTAAACACTAGTTAAATAGTGAAATACTTGTTTGATAATATCTTCTTTTATTTTGCAATAATTAAGCAACATATCTGATAAAATATATAGGAAACATTTATAAATAAAAACCATAAATAGTAGAAGAAAATTTCATAAAATATCTTATTTATTAAAAAAACAAGAAATAATTACTTATCCGCTAATGAAAATAGCAATACAAGATTAAGATCGTATAACATAAGACATATGTTGAATGTTGTTAGATAGATCTAAACAATGATACACAAAATATACACAAATATCAAAGCAAAAAGCATGCCCATAAAAACATAAAAAATGATAAAAATGGATTTATTCGATTTTGGTTTTGCTAAAATAATAAGTTAAAAGGCGATAAATTAAAAACCCAACTGATATAACATGAGTAAACTATAAATTATAATCTTAAAGATATATTTATAGCTTCAATTATTTGAATTAATACATCCCTGACCTATTTTGATGACAAAGGCTGCTTATTTTCAGGTTTATAGATTTACAAGATGGTAAATTTTACAAAATAAATTAACAGTATAATATGTGAATAACTTAAACCCTTTTAAAGCTATTGTCATATATTTTACCTATTTTAGTTTTGCGCCTTAAAAAGTAATTAATTTTGGTTTTTAAACTTTTTGTAAAAGCTTTTCTTCTGGAATAAAGTTTTAAGATTAAGTAGACGATTCTTCTATAGATCTTTTGAGTTGTGAAACTTTAAAAAAAATTTCAACATTTTTGAATGTTTTAATTTACAACGATTTCAGTGAGTTATAAGTTTGGTGAAAAGGTTTTTAAGTTTTAATACTTCTATCATTTTTCAACCATTTTGTTCCCAATTATCTTTATTGAAGTATGAATATTTTATTCATATTTGAGAAATTTTAAACAATGAATTGTATTTTTACAAAATAACTGAAATTAGTAGATTTCCTGAATTAAGTTTTATGATTAAATTCAACTACAAGTAAATTCTATTTATCATTGAAGCCATTATAAAGTACTTTTCTGACAAATTTTTGAAAGGATTTATTTGGATTATAAGTTTGTTTAGAAATACTTCTACTGTTTTTTTTAATATTTATGATTTAAGCAAAAACTGAGAATCGAGAAATGGTGTTTTTTTGAAGGAAGTATCTACAACTGGATATTTTTGTTTCAAACGTACTCAAAAATATAAAAAAATAAGTAAACCTCTTTCTATCACTTGGTGAAGTTGAAAGTCTTGTTTTATGAGTTTGTTTTGATTTACAAAAAACTTTAAAAATAGACTGATTACAAATATTCGTTTTTTTACTGCTTATGACGTTGTTAACCACCTGAAGCTTACTCATTACGACAGAAAGAAACTAATTTATCACAATTTATTTATTTATTTTTCAAATCGATGCATAATAAATAATAGTTTTATCATAATAATTATTTTTCACGATTTAAGAAAAGTATGTTTTGATGAGTTTATTTATAAAGCTGATTTATCAGAAATAGAAAAAATAAGTCTAAAATCCAGCTTTAAGTCAAAATTTATTTTTATAATGTAAAATTCATTACAAATTTCATTTAATAGTATAAAACAATTGTTTGTAAATCCTTTTAGATAGCATTTTTTAATAGTATAGTTTATTAAATATGTGTTAAAGGTTTAAATATAGACTGGTCGATTAATTAACTTGTGTAGAAGTTTTATTCAAATTGTCTTTAAAAATAAATGAGTCAAAATATTTTAGAAACTTTTTCATTCATAAAATTGTGAAGAATTGTCAAGGTTTGTATTTCGATTCACTTTTTTAGTTATAGTTAATTTTGTTTGATTTATTACAATCTTTTATTTTAAGTATTTGTTTTTAATAAATTTAGTGTATATATAATAGTTTGAGAGTTAATTTTTCAAATAAATCCTTGAAAAGCTTTTAGAATTTCATTATGTATGATGTTATATATTTTCAGATTGTAACCAAATTGTTTCAAATGAAGGAAAATATTAATTTATTAGCTTTGATTATCTTTTTTAATGTTATTGCTTTGGGTGATTGTGATTGTGTAAAAACAAAACAGACTATTTCAAGTACCAACCAAACATGTGTTATGGGTGATTGTGTTGATGGTAAATGTGTTTGTTTTGTTGGTTGGACAGATACATTTTGTGACCAGTGCCATGGAAGAGTTTTGTTGAACAACACTTCTGGTAATTTTCTTCTATATTTTGTCATGATATGTTGTTAAAAGCCTTAATAAGCTTAAATAAAATATTATTTTAAACTAAAATGATTTTTTCAGCATAAGATTTTTCTTTTTGTTATTGTTTTGTTAACTTATAATTTGCAAGGCTGAAGATGACAGATTATATGGCTTTTATGGAGTAAAAAATCAATTTAATTTTCTTATTATCTAATAAACGTTTTTTTGCTTTTACTTTGAGATAATTTTGTAATTGTTGTTATTACAAATAACTCATTCACAATTGCTAAATATTTTATACATTTAAAAGTTGATTATTTTAAGTAAAAAAGTTAATTAATCTCTTATTTAATCTTTTATAGGATATATCTCAGATGGCTGGGGAGATTATAAAGCTAACAAAAATTGCACATGGCTAATTAGTCCCTCTAACAAGTATATATAAAGTTTAATCTTAAACTTATTCAATATAGAATTTCTAGAAGGTTACTCAACAAAAAACTAAATTTATTTCAGAAGTTCAAAACTAATATTAAAAATAGAAGAGTTTATTACTGAATGCGGATGGGATTACTTGTATGTGTTTGATGGAGATTCTATCTACAGTCCTCTACTTGCTTCCCTGAACGGATACATGTACAAACAAGGTAATCCACATCACATGAGTCCTTCATACTTTCTAGGATGCAATTTTTAGGTGAAAAAGTTGAAACATTGAAACAACCTCCAGAAATTGAATCAACATCTGGTAAAGTCTTCATCACGTTTTATAGTGATCGAGCCAAAACTTCTTCTGGTTTTAACATCTCTTATTCAACCTCTGGATGTATTAAAAACTGCTCCAATAGTGGGTCTTGTGATGAAGATGGAAACTGTAATTGTTGGGAAGGTTTTAGTGGTCAGTGGTGTGAGCATGAAATGTGTCCACACAATTGTAGTGCGGCCCAGGGTTTTGGTCTATGCAACATCACAAATAATTCGCGATCTTGTCAATGTATCTCCTCCAAACAAGGTCCTGATTGCTCCGTGAGCTCTTCACAGGTTTGTTTATCTCTTGAGATTACGCATCTTTTGAGATGATGACACAAAGAGGTCGCTGTTTCAATTTCAATCTTCGTTTACAGGGTTGGTGGACATCAGAATCTCTTGCTGGCCTAAATGGGGCGTCTTCTGCTACTGTGGTTCTCAACAACAATATTTGGAAGTCAGGTGGTCTACAATTTGGGTCTAAGACCAACAACCTGACCCTTTCAAGCTACAATGTAACAAATAAAAGCTGGAAAAGTGAACAGGGTACTGGGCCGCTTCCTACCATGAGGTATGGACACTCTATGGTGACCTGGAACAATAGTTTGATTGTCTTTGGTGGCAAGTCGACCACTACTGAACGCTCTTTGTGCGATTCGTGGATCTATGACGTCATACAGTCGCGATGGGAGAAGTTAGAAGGTGATAGTAACCAAATACAAAATCTCACTGATCTCAAATCTGCCAACATCTCGTCGAAGCTTTGTTTGACGGGACACACGTCACTGGTGGTGACGTCATCAAATGGTAGTGACGTCATGTTAGTTCTGTTTGGTCTCCATCCTGAATTAGATCTGTCCAACCGTGTCCTGGAGTATCAGATCTTAAAAAAGAACTGGGAAGAACCTCACGTCAATGAGTCGCCCTATTCAGGGCTTTTTGGACACGCAACTGCTTATGACGTCACATCACAACTCGTCTACATCTACGGAGGATACAAGCGACCACTAGGTGGTCGAGAACTTGTACTGACTAATAGCTTGATGTCCTATGACGTCATCAATAGACGCTTTACAGCGATTGAAGCGACAGGGAGCGTAGTGCCTCTACCCCGCTTCCTTCATTCGTTACAGCTTCTGGATGGTGTATTGTATGTGTTTGGAGGAGACGCGCGCACTGCAGAAAACCAACGCGGTTGTTACGTCACTAACTTCGAAGCGTTTTCCATTTCCTATCAAAGGTATTTGGTACTCAGTGAGGTGTGACGAAACAGTGATTCAGTTGTTGCTAGTTGGAAGTATGTGGACAGCATCGAGTACCCTGGACACGCTGCAAGGTATGGACATACTTCAGCTGTGGTCCACTCTCGTCTCTACATCATCGGTGGTTACGATGGACAGATGATTGATGACGTCATCATCTACCAACCAGCACGTTGTCACGTGTTGATGTCACGTGATGAGTGTGAAGGTGATGACGTCATTGCAGTGATGTTATTATTCAATAATCTTTTTTGTAGCATCTTGGACTAACTGGACGTTATCATGTCACTGGACAGACACAAATGGTTGTGAACCAGTAACCACTAACTTATCCATTCGTCCAACAAACTTGTCATGTTCTTTATTGTCATGTGCCGATTGTCTGGTGGCTGGTTGCCACTTCTGTGAAGTCCAGTGTGTTCACAATTCTTCGTCCCACACTTGCCGTTACCAACCTATCCCATCTGTAGACAAGTGTCCCAATGATGACGTCATCGAGTGTTCAAAAGCACACACGTGTCATCAATGCCTAGCAAAATCCCGCAGATGTAAATGGTCCATGTCTGGATGTGTTACTAATAGTAACGCGACTAATTGGGTGTGTCCAACTGAATCATGTACGAGTCACGTGACATGTGATGAATGTAGTGATGACTTGAGGTGCATGTGGTGCGTCAATCATCAACGATGCTTCGATTCCACCTCATATCTCATCCAGTATCCATATGGACAGTGTCTGCAGTGGCACAGTCGTGAAACTAATAACCTGTCCACCTCTATGTGTCCCATTCATGAATGTAGCT
This sequence comes from Pegea sp. RAD2-039, assembly GCA_034620365.1. Classification (NCBI taxonomy): domain Eukaryota; kingdom Metazoa; phylum Chordata; class Thaliacea; order Salpida; family Salpidae; genus Pegea; species Pegea sp. RAD2-039. Next base: position 23,982 of record JAQGEQ010000023.1, read on the forward strand.
TATTCTTGGACAGTGAACATTGTCACTCAAATCCTGGCTGTGGTTGGTGTGATTTGAACCAGGGCAATGGTCTAGGGGTTTGTATAGAAGGGTCAGCTTCTGGTCCACTTGATTCAATTACACATCAACTAAATATGTCCTTGTGTCCAGCTAACCAATGGTACTTTGTAGGTCTGCCACCGTGTCCGTGTAACGGGCACAGTGATTGTGGGTCGGGTGAAGGAGTATGTGAACCCTGTTCTAACAACACTGTGGGTCAATTTTGTCAGACATGTGCCCCACACTTTTTCGGGGAAGCTAGAAATGGGGGTAATTGTAAACCATGTACTTGTGAAGATCGGGCAGACAATTGTGACCCAGTAACAGGGGCGTGCTACTGTCAGACAAAAGGGGTAGTTGGAGACCACTGTGATGCGTGTCTGAACACACAAACACGTTACCTTGGCAACGCATCGCATCCCAATGGGACTTGTTACTATCCAATTGTGTTGGGCTACCAATACACATTTACAATAGAAGGGTCTGTAGATGCTTACATCACGAAGATCAATTTCATCTACCTCCCAACCAAGTCCCAAGATGTAACTTTAAAAATTGATCAACCAGATGATGATCAGTTGATCCAAGCACGTCTCGCTGTGGGTGACGGAGTAATGCCAGAAGAGACGACGATCACAAGATTTGAAAATAAAACTTCTGTATCATTTGCTGTAAGCTCCTCTCAGATCAGCATCAACTCCTCGCTTCGAATCTACATCTCTCAATTACATCCTCCTCTAATCATCAGAGTCAGTAATCGCGTTTGTGACGTCACTTGCTGATGTGACGTCATCGCCAGGTATCACTGACTCCACGTCAGGAAGTGCTGCTCACGATCCTTCTTGTGCTCTTCTCATCTTTCCTCGTGCTCTTAATCATCGGAGCAGTCGGTTGGAGGTTGAGGATCTGGATGCAGTTGAGAAGAATCCGTCAGAATCGTCGTGTTGAGATGCAACAAATGGCCGCGCGTCCTTCATTCACTCTCAATCTTCTCTTTGATCCTCCTCAGGTGCGCACGTCACCTAATGACGTCATCATTACTCTTATTATTGTGCAGAAAAAGTGGCCCCTGGAGGTCGCCCTTCCCTCGCCTCTTTGTGTCCAACAATGCTCGGACGCGCGACTCAGCCTGGTCACGGTCCTTCTGTGGCTTCCTGCCACGCCCTACCCCCCTAAGGGTCAGTCAGCCCTGGCTTGTGGTACTGCTTTGACGTCATCGCCACGCACTCGTCAACAAGTGACGTCATTGATTGACCAAAACTCGAGGCAAGATGAAATGGGCCAGATGACATCTCGCAGTTCCTATGACAACCATGCGATGCATACGCGAGCGTGATGACGTCATCACGCTTAAAATGAATTTAAAGTTATCTCGGAGCGATTTATGACGTCATAAGAACGTCGAGAAGTGATCTTGCTGCCAACATCTTAATCTTTACTTTTTCTGATCTTCCTTCTATTTTTTATTAATTTTTTTTTCAATCATTTTAGAATAAAAATCAAATTTTTTTTAACTTTTTTTGGAAATATTTTATTTTTAACAAAAAGAAGTTAGTTTTGTAGAAAAAGAAATTTCCTTAAATTAACAAATAGAGTTGTGATGTTAGATGAAATGTCATCTTCAACTTTATACATTTTCCTCTAAACATTTGATTTTCTTTTTATGGAAATCTTTTATAGTTTTGAAGATTCAAAAGTTGAATATCTTCCCTGATAAAAAGTCTTTCAATTAAACATTTTTCGATATATAATTAAGCTGATAAGAATTTCTGCAGAAAGTTGAATGAAGCGTGAAAATCAATCAGTTACATCAAAGTTAATAGATATTTGAAAAGCAAACATCAGTATCTTTTGATTTGCAGTAAATTTTAGTTGTTAAAAATTATCCTACAATCTTCTCAAAGAGAAAATGTTCGATTTATCAACTGATTTCAAACAAAAACAACTTCTCTTGTATCTAACTGCAAATTGTTTTGTTATCTTCCCGCCATTTCTGCGCGCTCTTAATTGCTAAGATCAAATTTGATGGCATCAGGTGAAGTTTGGCTGTATAAAATTAGTTTATTGTAAATAGTTTCGATATAAATTCGCATTTGATGATTTTATAAGCTCTGCTAGACTTTAAAATGTGTTTTTCTTAATATGAATAAAATTAATCATTTTTAGATTTAAAATCTTTTAAGTAAAAATCGAACCATTCTAATTCCCGTAAAAATTTGTTTATGACAGGAGACATAAAAAGTTATTTTATATCTTACACCTTGAAATATGCAAGTTTGAACTTTCTATTTGAGAATCATCAAAAATATTTACATTTATCTAACTTAAACATTTGTCAAATATAACAAGTATCCTCTAATTCATTTGACACAATTATTTACTTCGGTTGTTAATCGATAAATTTCATTCTAGTGATTACACTTTAGAAAAACTTTAACAACTCGTCAACAAATAATAAAATGTTCTTTGGATGTTTATAGTTTATTGTAATAACAATAAAATCTGACATTTAGCGAAAACCATACCATCAATCGAAACACAAATACTTGTGTAGCTGAATGAGAGGTTTCCAGGAAAACTTCCTTTTCTACAAACATCACTTAATCAATAATTCATTTAACAAACTTAATATTTGTTTAAAAAATTCTTCTTCAGATTTTCAGCTAACTTCAGTTTGACAAAACATCTTCATCTTCAATTATATTTGATAAAATTGAGTAGTTAAAAGTTTCTTTTTAACAATTTCCATTTATTAAAAGAAAGTTAAATTGGTAGAGAACGATGCAGAGGTGTTAATGCAATGGTGTAAACAACAAATAGTTTTCTAATCCAAACAAAAACAGAAAAATGTGAAATCAGAAATGATAGGATTTCATCAGATAAAAGCTGAAGTAGGTAAAGATCTGGTGAAAGATCTTAACAGACACATGTAAAGATTTGCCAAGCGAGGTCCCACATTAGTTTGAAAGAAAAGTAAAGATAGAAGATGCATGCTAGCTGCTATATAAACCCCCGCCTGCTGCACACGCATGTAAGCAAATAGTTTGCTGCTAAGAAAATCAAAAAAGAATCAGATAAAAACAAGAATAAAACCACGTTGATTAATCTACTAATTAATTCCTTTGTTTACTACATGGTAAGACTAAGGCCAGAAAAGACTGAAATAAATATTCATGTGGTTTGATAAAGAAGTTCCTAGTTATATACAAATGAAATTGAAGATGAAGAGTTATGGAGGAAGAAGTGTCAAGGATCCAAACCCAATTAGATTCTTTTCATCTGCAAACTGATTCGGCATCAAACTTCCACTAAGCGGGAATTTGACATTTTTGTTGAAATCGGGCGAATCGACCAACTTCGAGACATTTGCTGCAACTGTAGAGAAGCATTGTAGCGACATCAAGTGGTGAAAGTGATGGACTGACTTACCAACCACCTTATCTTTGCCCTCGATTAAACCTACTGCCACCAGTTCTTGGGACACGCCGTCTGGAGTGTCCTGACCAACCACAAACTCGAATTTGATGTCCTGTAAGCTCTGATTCTTTTCCGTTCTGCAACAAATTCAACTTTGACTCAAACCACAAACATCGACGACATCGACAACGGCGGCGGGAAAACCGACCTCACACGCAGGTTAAAATTGTATCTCTTCTCGATCTTTTGTTGCACTTCACCAACAGCTGGTGGCAATGACGTCACCACTTCCTCTTCCGTACCCGCTTCTTTCACAGGTGTGACGTCACTACTCGAGATGGTGTTCTCGTTAACAGGAAGTGATGCAGAGATCGTTGAGGGAGCTAAGAGCTTATCCTGGGACTTGATAGTGGAGCTGTACTCATCATCGCTCCATTCCCAATCTCCATCTTCGTTCTTGTGGAGTCTTCCACTAGATCCTGGGACTCGTTTGGGCTGTAGGTTCAAAGATGAAGATCAAGTTAAGGAAGAGGATGTTGAAAGACCTTTTTTCCGCGATCTCGAAGCCTTGGAGCATCATTGAGAAGTGTCCGATGAATGTAATCGGGACGTTTGGCTTTTTTGAAGAAAGGATCTTTGAGAAGTTGAGATGCACTGGGTCTGAGACACAAATTATCTGATGTGGATGATATTGGCGGAGAAGTTTTTACCTTTTTGAAGGATCCCGTTGAAGACACAACTCAATCAGCTTCCGGAACTGCTTCGTGTATTTCTTTGTGACGTTTTTGTCATCAAGACCTGTGTCCAAGTTTGGTGGGTCGTTTTGTAAGGTGAGAATGAGCACCTTAAACAAAGGAGCAAATGGATCGTGTCTTTTCTACTCAAACATCACGAACCTTCATCGGTGGATACTTGTGATAAGGGGCTTTCCCAGTAGCAAGTTCAATCGCTAAAATCCCTAAACTCCAAATATCCGCTTTCTCATCGTATCCTTGTTCCGTCTACAACACACAAAAGTCACAAGTTTCCTCAGATCATCATCATCTCACTTGCTCCATCACTTCCGGTGCCATCCAACAGGGTGTTCCTACAAATGTATGCCGGGGACGAGTCCCTCGTTCACCTGTCATCGCTATACAAGAGCTAACACCAAGGTCAGCAAGTAGAACTGACCCATCGTCCGCGAGAAGTATGTTTCCAGCCTTCACATCTCTATCGAAACAAATTTGTGGATTTTTACAAATCAACAGATTCAAGAAGAAACCTGTGAATCTGTCCATTCTTATGTAAATATTCGAGAGCTTTTAAAACATCTTTCAACATTGTAGCAATTGCTATTTCATCAAACACTCCATGTGCGTGCTGATTGGTCAATATTCGATGTTTAATCAAATCAAGCACAGAGCCTGATACAATCAAATATTCAACCAAATGAAAATGAGTAATATGAGACTTACCATAACCAAGTAACTTCATTACTAACCAAACTTCAGTTTTTACCACAAACGCTTGATAAAAGGTGACAAGGTTTGGATGCTTACACTGCCTCATTGCTCTGATTTCTTTTAACTAAAAACCAGAATGAGTTAAAGATTACTTCTAAGAAGCACCATCCTACCAAATGTTCTTCCTGGTTGCTCACTTCAAGTGAGATCCTTTTAATTGCACAAAGTTCATTTCTTGGTGTACATTTTGCAACTTGTACAATTGCAGTTGAACCATGCCCTAAAAATTCCATAATTTCATCACTCAATCTCATTAAGATATATTTATCTCAAAAATTTAGTTATTAAATAATTACCAATAACATCTTTTAGCTCATAATCCTCTTTCTTGATTGGCCAAGACCGATCCTCAACATTTGTCATTTTAAAGTAGAAAAAATAAATAATAACAAAAATATATTTTATAAATTCTAAAAAAATCAACTTTTTGTTGAAAAAAATATAATTTGTTGAAAATTCTTTTTTATACAATGAAATTTTTAGATTCAAGTTATCAACAACAACTCAAATTTGTTTTCATTTTTAACACTAAAAATATTTTCAACTAATTTCTAAAATATAAAGCATAAAATTGACTCAAATCAAAATGTATTTCTTATTTAAAAAAACTTCATATAATAAAACTATAAACATTTGTTATATAAATACTACATATAAACAAAAATAAAAAAGTTTTTGTTATTAATAAATTTTAATACTAAAAATATCATAAAATAAAAGAATAAATCCATATATTTAAGTATAAATAAAAATTTGAATGAATATTTTAATGAAAAATTACTAAAAGAAGAATTTGAAGATTAAAAATTCAATAACTTGAATGTAATAAAAACTATCAAACACTATAATAATATTTATTATTAGGTAAGTAATAAAAAATATTTAAAAGTTTATTAATCAAAATTCAATCTCATAAATTATTAGTTGATACATATATTAAACTCAAATTTCTAGTTAGATAACTTTCAATGAACTCATGATTACTGAAAACATCTTAAATAAAAGCATCAAAACAAACAACAAATTTGAAAGTTTAAATAATAATTTAAGAAAATAAATCATCTTCTAAAATACTTCATCAACATTTATGATAAGTTACTTTATTTTTCCCCAGAAATTAGAGACATCAACTAGAAAATTTATTATCTTATACTAATAGTTAATAAAATAAATACTTAACACTTTTTATTATTAATAAGATTTTCATTCTTTTATAATAATTTTTAAATGAATCACAAATGATTTCACAGAAATATTTGTCTTTTATAGCTTGCTAAACAAACAAGATTTTTAAATATTTATCTTAAATCTTTAAAATATACCAAAAAGAACAATAAACTATAATAAAAATAACATTTAACATTATTATCAAAAAATAAATTTATCTAGTAGATAAAACTAATTATTTATTGATATGGAATTTCTGTTAAATAGTTGCATAATAGCAACTTCAAACAAGTCATGTGGTATGCAGAAAAATTTGTTATGATTATTAAATATTTATTTTCTCAAGAAATATTTACTTTCGATTATATTGATGAAATGAAATTATTTTATTTATTACTTATTTCAATAATTTGTATTCACATCTAGATTAATAATTTAAATCAAGTATTCCTATAAATTAAATAATACAGAATAAGCAAAACTGCAGATAAAAACCATAAAATAAAAACTCTGATTTCAGATTTTGTTCAATCTTAGCAGATAAATAATCTACTACACAATAAGCTTTTTAACTTTAATTAACAAGCTTTAGTAATAATCTTCTTCTCAGTACCTTAAAGTAAAAGTTACCTGCTTTGAAAATACTTTTAGTAATTCATAGAATTTCTGAAAGTACAAATCTTATTTACAGCAAATATCAAATGAAATTTGCCTTCTGTATAACTCAGAAAACCTTAATTTTGAAGGAATAGTACATAAAAAAAACTTTTTTATAAGTTAAAACATCTTCATAAAGTATTTCTTGATCTAATTATATCTACTTTAATTAGTTGTAAATTTATTATCAATTTCCGAAAACGTATAATTATTGAGTTGTGATTGAAAAATTTACTTTTGAAGAATTATGTTTAATTTTTATGATGTACCAAGATGCTATCAGCAAAACAGCTAAATCATAATCAATAAAATTAATCTACAAATGTCAAAGCACATTGTAAAATAAACAGATGTAAAAGAAAAACATTACATTTATTCATTTAAACTTGGAAATATATCAAATATTCTAGTTGTACTAATTCCAAGTGTTTTAAAATCACAAAATGATATCATCAAATTGAATATTAAAATAACAAGATACTTTAAAGAAACTATTTGTCTACGTATATGAACAAATTAAAATATTATTGATAACACTAGCATTTTTTATGCAAACAAATGATTTGGTTTACATGCTAAATTTAAAGTTTTACACTGCATCTGCTCGACCTAAGTTTATAACACAACCATTTTATCTGAATAAAAATCAACCTACGCATCCTAAATAGGTAGAAAAAGCAAACACTTGTATAAAATCAAACTGAAACTAAATCATACAATATCTGAATTTTCAGATGAAGTTTGACAAATTGTGCTTAGTTATAAAGAATTTAATTAAATTACAACAAAAATATTTCGATATGAAAAAGTAATGCTAATTGTTTCAATTACTACAGAGTAATGTAAACTTTAAAGTAAAGAAATTTTAACTAGTTTCATTTTAAAGCACAATTTTAGTTACAACAGCTTGGGTAATTAAATGAAAATGGCTTATTCAAATTTCCTAGATAATAAATTTATCTTTTACCTCTGGGCGCTTAGTGAAAGTAAAATTTTATGTTCAATGCTTGATTGAAACTATTTAAGGTTCGTAGTTCAGTTACTAAATACCAAACTTTCTAAGTTATTTAACAAATAAGAAATCTTTTTTTTCATAATAAAATATGTTAAAAAAGGAATTAAAAAAGTAAGCCATTTGAATGTTTCAAAAAATAATTTGATATTTTATAACAATAGAATTTTTTTTTAGGTTCCACTTCATAAGATATAGTATACATTTGACAAATAAAAAATGATATAGAACTAAAAATGAATTTAAGTTTCTCTACTGTGAGCTTTTGTAAATTTAAATTATTTTCATCTAGCCTTTTTTAAATTGTGCTGTATTTATTCTACTACAATTCGTCAGTTTATTTTTTCAGAAGTTAAAGAGCCTGATTAACAGTCACCACCCAGATAACTTAGACTCACAGGCTTATGTAAATACAGCGATTAAAGGTGAATTAGTACCATCCTCTTATTATTGGTATGATACGATCGATGGTTTCTGGTTTAGTTGTTTTTGATATTCTTGCTAATTTTTTTTAGTAGGTTGTGATTGATCTTGTGCCGTAGTACATTAGTAGTGCTTCTGTTTCTGCTTTAAGCCCTGCACTGAGCCATCTGTATGTGTGATTCAAGTACACATTGCGCTGCATCGTTCTTTTTATAAATTGGCCATGAAGTGGTTTTGCCTCTATAAATTCGCTCAGAGTTTATTGAAAATGCTTTTTTCTAATACCTTTTCATGTTTTGAAAGTTCTACTTATGTTTTGTTGCCTTTTCTAATGTCTTTTTGAAATTTTAATTTTTTCAAATCTTTCTCTTTGTTTTGTGCTAGAGTATTTCTTTTTTACTTTTTTCATGCTTATGGACCAGATTTATAATCCAATTAACTATTAATTATAACAATTTAAGTAAATTTTCAAACCAATTGCTACAGTTTTACACGTATTTTCTATGTTTACTACTCCTCTACTGTGTTCAGATCTTTTTATGTAGTGTCGGTTAATATCTGCTTTCGGATAATATTATTATTTCTTTTATTTTTACTGATATTATAACTATGAAAAATTTTAAATCAGTAAAAAAAGTTTTTTAATGGTATTATTGGATAAAAATACAATACGTGATACGTCATCAGCATTATAAGTATACAACTTTTACATCTTTAGTAGTTTTATTTAGTATTTATTTTATGTAATATTTTTTTCTTTATTTCTAATTAAATTTGAGTTTTTATTACTAGAAACAAAATTTGTTAATTTTTTTTTATGACTTTTGTATGTGGCCCCTAGACTTTACTAAGACAAAATAACTTAAATCTTATTAGATGAATTTACTGCTTTAATTTTTAAGAACTCACTGGATTTATTGATTATTCTACAGTTTTCAATAAAAATAATCTTTTTAGTTGTAAGTTCCATTCATTTTGAAAGAAGTAATAATTACAGTACTTATAAAACGTAACTAAGATCTAACATGAAAATAAAGTGAATGTAAAGCTTTAACGTTCTAATATAATATTGATTATTTGAATTTCTCATTAGTCTCATTTAATACTTTATCAAAGATGTCTCAAAAATATAGTAATTTTTCCTTATAAATGATCTTTCGATTACAAGACAAATTTTATAAGAAACATATCCTAATTTATTCAGTATATTTTTAAGAAGTAATAATGATTAATATAAACGTTTTAGGCGAAGACTAGTAAATTTTAGTTCTGTTATTTAAATTTTAGTAAATGTAATATTCTATAAAAGTTTTATTTCATGTTCAAACAATTTTTGCATTTGAAAAGTTTTTCCAATAAGGGACTTTTGAAACTTAGGTCTAACATGCTGAGGCCTATATCCGATCGTTACTCTAAATAATTATACGGTGAATGATGTGAATAAATCCTATAAAAATTACAATTGTTATATTTAACTAATGTAAAACTAATATTAGATTACAATTTCTGAGTTTACTTTAATTATTATACTGCAAATATGCAGTGTAAATTTCAATTTTAAAAGTCATCTTTTAGTTTTAATTTATTGAAATATTTATAATCCTTAAATAAACTTTTTTTTTTAATATTTAGTTCATAATAATTTTTGTATTTGTCACTTTTTACATGTATTCATAACTAGCTTTAATCAATCTGTTTTATAATTAGTTATATTTAATACAATAGTGAATTATGAATAGTCTCTAATAAATTTTAACTTGATGTTAATTTGTTTTCTATTATTTAAATATGTTTTGTAATGTTTCATGTTTTTTTTTTCATTGTTCTGTTAGTGATCAATTATTAAAGTTAATGTATTATATAATACTATAATTTATTTTATAAATGTTATAATCAATAGTATACTTTATTTATTTTATATATTTTCTGTTTACATATTCTTAATAATTAATATTCTTAATATTATAGTATTATTAAAAAATCTTATAGTACTGACTAACAAAAATAACTTTTTTATAGAAATATATCCACATTTGATAAAAGAAAATTTTTATTTAGTTTTTAATTTGATGTTTTAAAATACATTTGATAAATTTTATAAATATTTTGACTGGAGATGTCTTCTTAACTCATTTTTAAAATTTGTTTTTAGTTTTATAATTTCAATTGTATAAACCATTTTATAAATTTATTAAAACTGATAAACAAGATAAAATCGTTAAACTAATTTTTATTTAGAATTATTTTTTATATAATTTTTTTCAGAATTTTTTAGTAAATATTTATATTACTTTTATTGAAAATGCCTTTTCTTCAAAACTCAAATGATGATGGTCCTAGAAGAAGAAGGACAGTCAGGCTAGAGGATATTACATCAAAGGGACAGTGGGATAGGACTTTTTATCCTAAAAAGAATACTTTGATGTCAAAGGCCTCTGACCTAGAAATTTGTTCTGGTGCTTTGGTATGTTTTTGATGACTTTTTTAATAGAGATTTTCAGGTTTCTTTTTTGTTGCCTCGTTTTCTATCTTTAAACCCTGAAGCATTACCAATATAAATGTTTCTATTCTTCAGGTTGCAGTGATTATTTGGGCACCTACCGGTGAACAGTTCTATTATGCTTCTCGACAAGTTGTGAAGAAAAATTTAATTAAAAGTAACTTGATTCTACCAGAAGCAATTCTTGAGTATCAAGAAAGTTTACATATGCAACCAAGTTCATTATCAGTCAGTCAGCAAATAAGAATTTAATATTTTCAAATTGAAATTGGTTTTTTATAGAAACCAGTTTCAAAGCTCGCAGAAAGTTGGAACAAAATAACACCAAAAAAAGCAAAAAAAAGCTTATTATATGATCCTGACCAGGTTGAAGGTGATGAAGAGGATGAAAAAGGCAATCCAGATAATAAATCTTTAAAATCTGACAAAGAAATGGAAGCAACCAAAATGTTTAATGCTCATTATTCAAACCGTAAAGTAATTATCTTAATTTGCCTTTAACAAATTTACTGATTTCTTTCACTTTCAGTCAAAACCTTCAACTTCTGATGATGTGATCCTCGTGTCGGCTCCTACAGCACCTCGACCACCAATTGCTTGTCAAAGTTCATCCGAATCTTCTACAGAAGAATCCTCTTCCTCTGAGGAATCTTCATCTGAAGAATCATCAGAGGAAGAATCATCATCTGAAGAAGACATAGAACAAGAAAAAGCAAGGTTGAAAGCAGAAATTAATATGTTGAGAGAGAGATTACCAAAAAATGTTCAAATGGCAAACAAACCTAATTCAAAAAGTGCAACCTTACAACATCCAGCAAACTCGTCAACCAATCAACATCCAGCAAACTCGTCAACCAATCAACATCCAGCAAACTCGTCAAAAGGTGTTGTGACTCCATCAAAAGGTGTTAAAGTTCAGAAAGCAAACAAAAAACAAAAGATTTTAAGACCAGTGCTCCAAGAGAAACTCAAGAAACTGCTCAAATCAAAAGATTCTCAAAAAAAGCCATCTAGAACACCAGATGCACCATCTAGAACACCAGCTACTTCATCTAGAACACCAGCTACTTCATCTAGAACACCAGCTGCACCGTCTAGAACACCAGCTGCACCATCTAGAACACCAGCTGCACCATCTAGAACACCAGCTACACCATCTAGAACACCAGCTGCACCATCTAGAACACCAGCTACACCATCTAGAACACCAGCTGCACCATCTAGAACACCAGCTGCACCATCTAGAACACCAGCTACACCATCTAGAACACCAGCTACACCATCTAGAACACCAGATGCACCATCTAGAACACCAGCTACACCATCTAGAACACCAGCTACACCATCTAGAACACTGAGATCGACAGAAGAACCAAAAGAAATGTCCAAGAAACCACCTGTTGTTATGGAGGTGAAAATAAAAGAAGAACCAGTGGACTTAAGAGATGATGTAATCATCAAATCAGAACCACTCTCACCACCTCGTCGCTCACCACCTCGTCGCTCACCATCAGTTGTACATCTTCGTCTCAACTCTCCTACGCCGTCAGAGATGGGAGCTTCAAGCAAACGGGCATCTAAAAGAGGAAGTGTTGAAGTTAGCTCAACTGGAAAGCGGCCTCGTATTGAAATTTCCAAAAAATCAGCAAAGATGCTGAAAGATCGAATCTCGGGCGCGTTTCATCGCGATTATCAAATGTTATCAAGGGATATGAAACAACTAGTGGATAGTTTGTGGCAAAAAATCTCACCAACACGTCATCCACTCAAGATCTTCATCTACAGATTCAAGTTTCTTTTCATAGATGATCCATACTTGGCTGAGTTGATTAATACAAATTCTGATTCAAATCGACTTTATCAACTACTCAAAGAAGTTCTTACTCCATCTGATCTGATTGATTTTGAAATGGTTTTACATTTTGTCTTTTTAATTTTATGGCCCGAAATTAAATTTTCTTTTTTTGTAGTTTCATCATCAAATCTCAGTGATTACAAGACATGAAATTGTCAAAAGAACTAGATCGCGCTCATCTCAACTAAAAGCAAAAGTAAAAGATAAAGATGAAGACATCAAACAGTTTACTCGAGACTTCTTTCACTTTTGTTTCTCTAACCAAATGTATCTCTCAAACCGCCAACTTCTAGGTAACCATGACAACCGATCTATATTACCCTAGAATATATCTAATTAACCTACATGTACAGATTATCTTCTCTGCAATATGTCGATTGAACACATTACGCGAGTTCACAAACGAATCGTGTGTGTTCCGCTTCAGTGCCTCATCTACGAATGTGGATGCTTCAAATCACTCCTCACTTCTCTTCAATCGCGTTTTCGCGACGATTATCAAATCGCTGATTATTTCAGACAAATTAATCTGAACTCCTCGTGTTACAGCGTAATGTTTGCTCCATTTAAGGTAATCTTCATCTTTAAAATATTCTTAAACTTCTAATCTTCATCATCTGATCTTTATCATCTGATCTTCATCATCTGATCTTCATCATCTGATCTTTTCACTCTCAAACCGCTTTCACAGGGTTCCAAGATTCTCTGTTTTGTGATACGAGACTCAAAATGGGTGGCTAAACTTGTTAAAATATCTCAGACTGGAATCCATGTAAGTTCCTCCCTACGAAACCCAATCAATCTCATCCTGCAAACTTCTTTTTTAGGATCAACCGACAGATTTTCAAGGACCTGATTTCTCTTCATATGGTTCTTTCACTCCAGCCCCACCTGTAACTCGAAGACGCGAGACCTTCACAGTAAATCCCGATCCTTGGAATCGAAGTTCTAAGGTGAGTTGAGAAAGATGAAGATCGGAACATCAAAATTGTTGTTTGTAGAAGAAGAAAAGATGAAGATTTGCTGATTGACTTTTTTAGTGGCTCTATTTCACAACTCTTGTTTAGCTTGAAATACTTATCGACATATTTGATGAATTCAAGCTAAATTTTAAAATGACGATAATATGCAAATGAAGATGTTTATCTATCGGTTTCTTTAGGAATAAAAGGTTGCAAATTGGCTGAAATATTTTCAAATTTTTTTGATTACACTTTTATTTGAGGAACTAAAATCTTAACTTGAAAATTTAAAAGTCAATTTTCTTATTTATTTTCACAAAAAAACTTTGTATTTAATGTAAAAAAATATCATCCAAAGTAATTCTAATAACTAAAAAAAATGTCTTTAAAACTTTAAAAGTGAAAAGTCGAAGTTAAAGATCGAGAGAAAGTTGTAAAAGATCATGAAAACTTTACAGCTTAACATTTACAGTTAACAGTATAAATTTTATTTTACGACAAATGTAGAAAATAACTGAAGAAGTTATTACTATAAAGAAGGTTTGTTTATCATTATGTTTGAGCTTTTGTAGATTTAGATGACAATTTCTACATCTAGATTTTATATATATTTTTAGTTATTTTAAAGCTTTCGAAATTACTAAACAATTTCTTGTCGCTCAACATTTACAATTTGTTGATGCAAATAATTCACAACGTAAACATAAAATACCAAAAGCGAATTTAACTTTTACAATCACCACGAGTATAACAACATGTTCAACAGCAAAAGTACATAAGGTGTCAGTTTTCCTACTAAAAGACTTTTCATCATCTGAAAGCAGATTTGTCCGGAGGCCGTCCGTCGCTAACGACTACTGAGTTTTTTAGTTAGGGTGAAGATCAAATATTTTCGATCTTAAAGATTTTAGAATTAGCTATGAAGGAGATAAGCCAATTGTGAACAAATAATCTGAGCGCATATAAAAATTGTGAGAAATAAAGATTGCGAGTGTTTAATGACTGCACATTAAGAAATTGTATTATTGTTTAGATAAAAGACAGATAATATTAGGTTAGAGCTTGAAGGTTCATCTATTGACGAGTGGAAACATTTGTCTGTAGGTAGCTTTTGTCTGGATAAAAGTTATAAGTTAGTAGACTCCAAAGAAGATTAAATTTTGGCATTATTAGCAAAGAGTATTAAATTTTCAGAATCATTTAGTGATGAAGAACATTTTGTAATATAAATGATATGAATACTGAAAAGAAGAGAACCAATAATACAACCTTAGGTAGCATCACTAAAGACCATAAGAAAACTTGAAACAGAGTTGTTAATGATGACTTGTTGTTGTCTATCTGAAAGAGATAGCTTAATCAAAGAAATAAGAATAGGGTGAATGTTGAATTTTCTGAGGGTTTTTACTAATATGGAATAAGAGACTGTGTTAAAAGCTTTGCGTATGTATGTTTAGATGATATTAGTTGTTAGTTTATTTGCTGTGGAACAGCTACTAGTGGAGACAGGACAGCAGCTGATTACTGAAAGATCTTTGAAAAGAACCCAAATATTTGAATAAGTTTCAGGTTATAGGTTAGATTCTATCTGAATAAGTGCTTATAAGTTAAGGTAAAGTTATTTCTAGGAAGTGATTTGTATATTATATACATATTATCTATTGTGGTTGGTGACCTTATAAGTAACATTAGAAATCTTTTATAAAACTATGGTGGATACACATAAAACTACCACCACTACTACTAAAGTCTGAACTTATAACTTTTTCTTGTAAACCAGCTGTAAATTGCTTGAACCAATACTCTATCAGTAGATCTATTATTCAAAGAGTATCTTCGGTCCCAGACCTTGACATTACCCTATCATCTAACTTTAAATGGCACAATTATGTTTCCAAAATCTTTGGAAAATCAATCAACCTTGTCTTCCTTATTACAAAGACCTTTAATTCTAAGGACCTATGCTTTTTTATCAATCTTTTCAAATTGTAATTACGTCCAATTCTTGAATACAATGTCAGTGCATGGATGCCATATCAAGTTAGTGATATCAATAAAATCGAGTCTGTTCAGGCCACATTTACGAGATTATTATGCAGGAAACTTAATATTAAATATGATAGCTATAAACATCGTCTCAGTCTCTTCAATTTAGATACTTTGGAAATCCGACGGTTTAAATACTACTTAATTCTTATTTTTAAAATTATCTACAATTTAATTGACATTCAGTTTGATGATTTCTTTTCTATTAGTCCTTCCTTCAAGTTACATCAGCTCAGACGACACCCATTACACCTTAATAAGTCCATATCACCTGGTAAATTGATCAGAGCAAATTTTTTCTCATATCGCACAATTGGTACATGGAACCAGCTGCCATCTGACATTGTCATGTCAGAATCAATCGCGTTGTTCAAGAAGAAGTTGAATCGTTATAATATTGCCAACATTGTCATTTCTAAACTATGACTTTTTTCTCTTTTTTATATTATTAACATTCTATGTAATTGTTCACTGTTATATGCTTTGAATGCTATCGAAGTACCATGTGTTACATCTTTTACTTTCTATATTTTTGGTTAAATAGATGTTATTTGTGAGAATGTGTGTTAGGGAGAAGTACTCTCTTCAGGTACCCTCCTTCGCATTTATTATAATAAATAAATTGTTATCTCAAAAATAACTTTTTTGCGGAGTAGATGATTTAGAATTTTTGGCAGAAGCAACTAATAAAAGAAATGTATTTTAGCGGGATGTGCTCTTTTCAGGCATCCTCCTTCGCATTTATTGTAATAAATAAATAAAATTAGTTGCATCTAATTTTCGTTAAATTACCATTAAACTTAAGTTTGCCTATTTCATCGTTTACTTTTATCTTTATGTTAGGGAAAGTACCAGTGTAAACAAGAGCTTCAATACTCAAATATTTGTCAATTTTTAATTATAGTTAAATGTAAAATGCTTTTTTGCAAAATTTATTAATGAAGGAATTTATACTGATACATTTCTTAGTTTTTTTTTCAATTCTTTTTTTTTAATTTAGTAATAAATCATTTTTCTTATGATCTTAATTTTGGTAAAATATATCATTGGTATGTTGAATTAATTTGTAATTACTAACAAACACAACTAATTTGACAGAAATAAAAATTCTTAGATTTTCTCTCTTTTTGAAAAGTGAATATGAGTGAAGATGTTCCATTTGTTCTTGGAAAATCCAAATACAACCAAGTAAAGTTTTATGCAAATTTCATTAATTAGTTTCTAGTTTCTTATCATTTTGTAGAATACATTTTCTGGAAGACTTCGCCACTTTCTAGACGTCATTGATCCTCGTTTGTTATTCACAAATGATAACAAACTGAATGAATCGATCAATTTATTAAAAAATTTTGAAGACGGCAAACTTAGTCCCAAAGTTTCCAATTCAGATTTATGGGAGGCACAAAAAATTAAACAAGTATGTCATAAATGACATAAATACTTTTTGAGACACAAAAACTTGTTAACTTCTTACAAATTTGTGATTATGATTCTTAAATGTTTTTTATAGGCAATAATTCACCCAGACACTGATGATAAGATTCCAATGCCTTTTCGAATGTCTGGATTTGTTCCTTTTGGGTCACCTATTGTTGTTGGTATGCTAATGCCAACTAATTCTTTACTAGTGACAAGTTTTTGGCAATGGTTTAATCAAAGCCTTAATGCCGGAGTAAATTTCAGCAACAGAAATGCCACACAAGTAATTTTAACCTTCATTTTTTGTGGTTCAGGTATTTGGTTGAATAATTGAGTTATTCCACCTTAATAATTTTCTGATTATGTTATTATTCCATTTATCAATTTTGCATGAAAACTTCTTCAATAGGCCAATGAGTCAAATCAGAACTTATGAATTATTTTTGTTGATAATTTTGTATTTGAATTACAGGAAACATCGACTACTGATTTTTTTATTGGTTATACTGGTGCTGTTACAAGTGCTGTTTCAATTGCAGTAGGTATTCAACTACTGATTCGTAAATCTGTTAATCTGAAACCAACTACTCAGTTAATAATCAAAAGATTCATTCCTTTTCCAGCTACAGGTAATTTCTTGACTTAAACGTGTAGCAAGTTTGCAACAAATAACTCAATTAAAAAGTTTTGAATGTCATTTGTAAGTCACAAATAAAAAAACTTTAAAACAAATTCAATAAACTTAAAATTTTTTATTTGGAAATTTTCAATAAAAGAAATATAATATTTCAGTACGTAAAAAACATGCCAAATTTTGTATTAAGCAACTGCAAATGTTTGTAACGTGATGTTGATGAGAAGGAAAGAGCTGACAACTGGAATTGAGGTTACTGATTCACAAAATAAAGTTGTCGGCGTTTCTCGAGTTGCTGCTAAAAAGGCGTTGGGTGAAACGTCTTTGACGAGGCTATTTTTACCGATGCCAATTTTACTGATACCATCAACAGTAATGTCTCTTGTAGAAAGGTAAGTTACCTTTTAACATTTGCAAATAAAAACTATATCATCTAATATTAGCCTCAAGCATATTTTGGCAAATTTAATAAATTTTGTTGAAATATTTTCTGATTCCAACCAAGTATTGTTTTCTTTCAGAACAAGTTGGTACAAGAATAAAATGAAAAGGTTTAGCATCGCTTTTCAAAGTGTGGTCGTTGTAACTTCTTTTTTTATTGCTTTGCCGATAGCAATTGCCCTATTTCCTCAGTTTTCATCAGTCAGTCATCAACAGTTTTTCTATTTTTATTAAATTAATCAGACTTAATTAAAACATTTTGTTCTATTTTATCTCAAACTAAATTATAAACCAATTTTTCTACCTCTACAGATTCATACTAATAAACTGGAAGCTGAAATCCAAAACAACACAAGCGAGTCTGTTTTATATTACAATAAGGGCTTGTAACTGATGTAGAATAAGAATTGATCATTTAAATGTATATGCAATTGTGTGCTAGCTTCCTACCAAAGTTTTATTCCAATTACTTTCGTTTCTGAACTTTTTCTAATTCGCTAATTTACTTCTGACCTTTTTAATCTTGTGGTGCAACATAATCATTGTATTTAAATATTAATCCGATTTAGTCTTTTAGTAAACTCAAATTGTGCTCAGGAGGCTACTTGTGTTTGTGAAAGCACTTAGAAAAGAGGTTATAAATATTTGAAATTTTTCTTAGAATTTATCGAATAATTAATTAAAGATTGTCAGCAGATATTACTTTAAGATGTAGAAAAAGGTAGTTGGAAGCAGTTTGTAAATACGATTTGTCGTTGGTTATTTATGATTTGTTAAGAAAGTTTAACAAATATGAAAAATATAATATTAGTATTTTAATATATACTCATCTCTAACAAAAACGCTTTTCAAATTAAACATTATTTTGTTGACATCTCAAAACATCAAGACAAACTTAAGATTAAACCAATAAAAATGATGATATTGAAAGAGGAAGATACACACATCTGCAGCTGGAACCAATCTTGAAATACAACTTTTTATTTACGACAAAAAACAATATTTGGATCTGATTCGAGTTTTGAAAGTAATTCTTCAGTGCTAATTGATAACCGACAACAAATGTCATCTGTATGCAAATTATCTGTCAGCAGCTTCCGAAGCTCAATCTGAAGATAACAAATCTAGTTGTTGTTGACATTTTAAAAGAAATTTCATACCGGAATATTCTGTGAAGTTGATATTAAAACTGGGTATTGATGAATCCTTCTAATCAAATGATTCAATAATCCAAATTGAATCAGTTTTCTATCATCATACAAAATAGATTTATAAGACTCAATTATCACACAAACTCAACTGTTCGTTGATTCTGGTGATTTGTTCTTGATAACGACTGCACAAATCACGAACAGTTACATCTGGTGCTAATCCAGCAAATAGCGTTAGAACATCTCGAACAGTTGGTTTCGGGCGACCCGTTCTCGCCACATAACACAAACAGTCTTGTTGTAACTTTTCATTTTTCATCAAACTATAAACAATTTGAGTTTATAAATATTTGTTGTTTTAAAAGTAGAGGAGTTTTTGTGAAAAACTCAGATATTTGATTAGAAAATTTTCTTTTTCATTTCAACATAATTTATTAAACTGAAAACTTGTTAAATTAAATTAAACTTGTTACTAAAAAAATCATTTTTCATATTTTAAAATAAATTAAAGAAAAATGTTGTTAAAAAAGTGTTACGAGTCATTTGTAATTTTAGAAGTCAAAATACTTTAAAGAAAACAAATAGTTAAATATCAGCTAATCTCAAATATTTAATTTAATAATCTTGATTACAAAAGTCTCTTCAAAAATTCATCAATAAAAATTACTTTGCAAGATTTTCTTCAGTAGTGTAAGTGTTGCAATATTGAAAAATAGAAATAAGTTTGATAATCCCAAACAAGCAAAGATCTCTCATACAAACTCGAGTAAGTTCCAAGTCAACATCCGCAAGGGTTGCAATCTTTTTAACATGATGAAACCCATCGATGTAAGGAAGAATCTAAGAAAAGATTTGATACAATTAGCTGAAGAAAGATGTGAAGCTATCATCAAAGTATTTGTCCAACTTTTAAATCTTCATAAAAAAAACTTTTATGATTAAAAGTACAAGGATCTACTAACACGTTGAGATGTTAAATCCCACTCTTTCAAATCAAAATCTTCTTTGGATATAATCAAAATTGGGACATTGTAATCAAGAACATCAGGAGGTAATTGAAAAGGAGGAAAAATTTTGAGATATAATGTTGTTGCTTCAGTCACTGAAGTAATACAACTACCATTTTCATTCAATTCAATTAACATTCTCTTCAACATATCTACATGAATATGAAGAATATTACATCAAAAATAATTGGTTCAAGTATTTCTAAAAATCATCAATAAATGCAGATAAAGAAATATAATTTGCATCTATTTATTTAATGCATGGCTGCAGATAACAAATCACATGTCTATTATAGCAAACATGAAACAATTTCAGAAAGATAATGAAAAGGTCTTAAGTACCACAGTTAAAGAAGAGTTGAAGCATAATGAGAATAAAAACAAGTTTACCTGGTATTAAGGCTTTAGTTTCTTCATTAGAAACATAATATGATTCCTTTTCAAGTTCAATCATATAACAAGATAATTTTCTAATCAAGGGTACACATGGTGAACTACGATGTTCTGCATCTATTATCAGTCCAAAATTAAAGATGTATTCATTCCTAGGGTAGTGTCTATCAACAATGCACACTGGACAGCCAATAACCTTCTTTTTTATAATGTTTCTATAATTGTACAAATTATATTTAAGTTCTTTGTTTTGGTTTACTTGAGTCAATATTGTGTATTAGTTGGTGAAAATTTATTGTTTATACTTTCTTTAGTTTATTATTTTCACAAATGCATAATAAAAATAATTCTAAATTTTGATGGTTTTAATTTGTTAAAATAATTTATAAGAGTAATAAGAAATAAATATCCAATTTATAGATATGATAAAAAACTAAAAGAAAAACTGTAGAAATAATCGTTTATTAAAATAAGTGATTATTAGCATTATGCTAAAAGAAATATTTCTACTAAGGATATAAAGAAAATGTCAGTATAAGACTTTTGAAAGTGTTTAAATGTTTATAACTAACATTGTGATTAGTTTTTGTTGCAATTCAGGTTTTGGTATAAGATAATTCATGACAGCTCTACAAAGTTTGCTTTGATTTGGTATACAGCCTTCAGGGTACTACAAAAAGTAACTTCATCAAAATATCATTCTAAGAAACTAAAAAGATTAAAGAGATTTATAACAGCTTTTATGAAAAATATATTTAAATAAAACATTAAATGACAATTGAAACCTGATAAGTTATTTTTGGACCAAGTTTGTGATGAAATTCACTGAAAAACATCCCTTCAATAGGGTGTGATTTTATGTAATCTTTGGCAGTTTTACCAATTATTCCACTCATAATTTTAAATGTAAATAAATTTTTATAAAACTAAAAATATTTTATGTAATTTAAAAAGTTTAGTTTGTGAACTTTTGAGCAGTTTAACTTCAATAAAACCTGAAAATAAAAATATTGTTTAGAACCATTGCATAGAAAAACTTTTATAAACTAACTAGTTTAAAAACTATTAGAGGTAAAATTGTTGATGATATTCAGGATAAAAAAGTATACAAAAACAATACCAAAATAGCAAACTCATCATTTTAAAAAAGCAAATTTCTTAACCTTCCAACCTATTTATCCTTTAATTGCAATTTAAAAGCATATAAACAATATTACAAAATGGCTTTTGTTATTATATTCAAATTTGTATTCAAACTTGAACAGTATGCTATGAATTTGAAATTAAAATCTACAAAATGGTCGAACTTGAAATGTAATTTTTTCATTTTTCTTCACCAAATAAATGATTTATTTATAAGCGAACCCACACACTTTGTGCAAATAAAAGGCTTAAGTATATTTGCTTGACAAAAAGTCCTCAAAAGTTTGAGGCTTCTAGCGTTGCAATGCAAATGTAAAACTGATCAAGATTTCAAACTGGAACTTCTTTAAAACGAAAATAGTTTAAAAAGTCTACTCATTTTAAGTACAGTTTTTTGATATCAATAGCTTAAATTTGTTTTAAAATACCTTAAGAAACCAAATATAGCCAGACTGATAAAGAAAGACAAATGTTTATACTTTACTTTGTGAAAGATCAAACACAACCTTGAATGATATAGTAGAGACTTACAAAAGGTTTAGTGTGGTTACGTGACCGAGCCAATTAGAGACTTATCAAAGAGGCTTACAACCACTGGCGGAGATGTTGTTGAAGAACTTTAGGTTCATATACAGTTTATTTATCCATCTGTTCTCTATTATTTATCTAATTATTTATTCAACACGTGACTGCGAATAACAAATTCAACAGCTCTTATAGCAAACAACAATTAATCCCAATGAGCAAATAGATAATTTAAAGGTGTGGGGCATCACAACTCAAAATTAATATAGAAAGAATAAAAATAGTGTACAGGTATAAGTAAAGGTAAAATATAAATTATGAATCAAAAATTTAATATAACAAAATAGAAGAAAAAAGTGAGGAAACTGGTATTATTACGCATCACTTGTAAAGGAAATTACTTAAACCTTATTTTTTACAACAACAAAATAAGATGCGATATGTTTTGATGTAGTCATAGAATCTGGAAGATAATTCCAAACCTTGATTGCCCTATTAAAAAAACTGTTACTCCACTGAGTGTTATTAAAACTGTTGAGCCTTAACTTTAATATTTAGCTTATAGAGACAGTCTTCGTATGAGGAAAAGGGTATGCCACATCCAAGGAAAGCTTTCCTGGTGAACGATCTTTGAACGGATTTAAGTTTTGCAATATATTTTGTAAGTTAAGACTCAATATGAAGGAGTTAAAATCTAATTCGGGACGGATGTATGTGGTAAAAAGTTTTTACAATGTCCAAATATTAGAAAATGTTAAACCAACTCGATAAACCCTTTGAC
Source organism: Pegea sp. RAD2-039 (assembly GCA_034620365.1). Lineage (NCBI taxonomy): Eukaryota > Metazoa > Chordata > Thaliacea > Salpida > Salpidae > Pegea > Pegea sp. RAD2-039. The sequence continues at coordinate 47,059 of JAQGEQ010000023.1, forward strand.
ATCATCTCTCGTCAGAGAAACTTTAGGAAAGTTTCAAAATCTAGCTTTTTACTGAAAGTTGGATTATCCGTAAGATACTTTGGGATATTGAGAGATTTAGAGCTGTTTACAGAAGTCTCAGCTTGAGATTCCATAGTTGAGGTGATATTAGAGGATTAAGTTATTCTCTATTGAATAAATTTGATCAACTTATTCAATTTGAATTTTAAACGTTTTTTGGTCATATCAGCTATTTTCAATATCTTTAATAGTAACACCTGAGTTAAATCATGTTTGAATATAATCAACTTCCTACTGTAGAATACTTTTTGGCAAAAATATTTTGAATTTATTATAAGAATAGTTGAGTTCAATCCAGTATACTTGCCAGTCATCGTAATTGCTTAATAAACTTTCTTAACAAAATTGAACAATGTAGATTATGACATTTTCATAACCTATGAATGGCACAAGAATTTTAGTGAAATTAAAGCAAAGCTTATTTATATTTTGATAAGAGAACAACATTTAAAATACCTTGATTTAATACTTTAACGAGCAAAACTCAAAGGTCAATCAAACTAAATCTTGATCTATCAAAATATTGTAATTTGTGGGGGTGCTTAAGACTTACTTGCTTATTTGTTGTATATCAGTACTAAATCAATGAAACTAAAAATAAATCCTTTTTTGATTACTATATTAGTTGTGAAGATTTTTTTTGTTGAAAATATGTCCTTGGATAAATTTTTGAATTTAAAGAAACTGTAAACAAATTTGTAATCCAAGACAAATTGTTGTGTCACTATTAACATATTTGTTTTAGAACTTGAACAAATTGTTTTTAGAAAAAAATGAATTACCGGAAATTAGGGTCAAAAGGTATTATTAGGTTATCTTACTGAACATAAAAACGTTACTAAAATCGATCTTGTAAAGAAGTGTAGTTTAATTTACTAAGTTTACTTTTAAGAAATAAAATCAACTTGGAAAAATGAGTAGTTAGTTATTAAAGATTTGATCATTAAAAAGTTTAACTTTGAAAAAAAATTATGTTTCTTTTAAGTATTAAATTGTTCATGTAGTTCATATATACATTTGTTAATCAGTTTACGAGTTATATTTTAATGATAATCGAAAGAAGTTACTTATTGTATTAAAATCTTTTCATAACTTTTATTTCAATGAAGCTAGTGCTCTGCTGTCATTACAGCACAATTAAACTTTCTGTCTTTTAGCTTTAAAGTGTTTTATCATCAATAATACAGGTTTAATATATATATATATAACATACGTGATTTTATCAATAGAAAAAAAATTGCTTAACAAACAAGTTCTTTTTAAGAAAGCTTTTAGTTTACTCAATTCCTACATTATATAATATTTGTAACCACTTACGGCGGTGTGAGCAAAAACTTACAATTACAGAGTTTATACTGGTTTTAGGGTCAAAATATGCTCCGCCTTAAAAATTGACCAATCATATCACGATTTACTTAAATAAACCTAATAAACAATTATCCTATGGGGTGTCTATTCACAAGATGTAAGATCACATGCCGCTTTTATATACTTAAAATTCAGTTTTGGTATTTACGTATCAGCTACAGTAGTGATTGGTGTTTTTAACTTATTTCAACCTCATGTGAAATAGAATTTTATTGATTAGAAGTACAACTTTTTATTGAAAATAATTCTAACTTTGTTATTTATAAAGTTATCTTATTTATTTGTTAGTACTTTATTATTAATTTCAGTGATATACTTTTTACTTTGATTCATAATTTGAGAATTGATAAGGATCAGTTAGTTTTATCTGATTATTTTCAAGTTTACTTTTTAAGCAAAATGTTCTTTTATTTCTGATTAAAAGTTATTTTTCATCAAGTTATTCAAATATTATATATTTCTTTTCATATTCCTTTCAAAGTATTTTTTCAACCAAAATACTTTTCTTTGTGTCATATGATACTATTTAACATTAATCTAATAATTTTCTTAAATTTATTCAAGTTAAAGCTGTTTTAATAAAAGCAAGTTATCAATTTTCTTTAGTTTGCTTTTAATTTACAAAATATTTATTGACTAATTAAGTATGCGCAATTAAAATAAATAATTATAGCATGATTGTTGTAGCTAATGATAAGTACATTTGTGATATAAGCTGCTCAAAATTACATTTCTTTGTTTAGTTTTATGAAATAGATAAATAAATATAGTATTGAAAGGTATTTTCTTCCTTTTTTGTATATCATTTGCATGTATTTTTCTTTTAATTTATATTTTATCACAAGACTTTTTAATTATTATATTTGTATATATAATTAAATTATAATTCATTAAGTTAATAATTATTAGTAACTTTTATAATCAAAAATGTTATATATACACAGATTATAAGTTACTTATTACAACAAAATAACTTCAATAACAATTAATTAGATGAATATCTATAAAGTGTGCAATATCAGTAAGCTGATCAAAAATAAGCTATTCCAATTACCAGTAAGAAACTCATCCATTTTACGAAATATTTTCCCTAAGCATGAAGAATTTAGTACTAGACACAATGGGCCTAATAAGAAAGAACAAAAAGAAATGTTAGAGGCCATTGGGTTGAATGTAAGAGTTTGTTTTGAATTAGAAACTGTTATCTGGCTGAAATATTTAATTGGTTTAATCTGATTAAATGTTTTATAGAGTTTGGAACAACTGACAAGTCTAACTGTGCCTACATCTATTTTATTAGATAAAAATCTTGATTTAGAAGACTCTGTTTGTAAGTATAAAATGTATGTAATTATTCTTTTTATTAATTTATTAATTTAGGTGAAAATGAAGTTCTTCAGAAGTTAGACAGGTTTTCTAAGATGAATAAAAATGACTGGAGATCTTATATTGGTATGGGATATTATAATTGTACTGCTCCTCAAACTATTGTAAGAAATATGCTTGAAAACCCTGGCTGGTAAGATGTGATTACTTTTAAGATAATATTTCAATGAATTATCATAATTTTGTTACACCTTGTTATACAAATATTTATTTATGGTTTTATCATTGATAAATTTTAGGTCAACACCATATACACCATATCAACCGGAACTTTCTCAAGGACGCTTGGAAAGTTTACTAAATTATCAAACAATGGTTGTTGATATGACAGGTATGAATTATATCAAGTTTTCAAACTGATTCATTTGTTTATGTCAAACTTATTTTTAAGGATTACCAATTGCAAACGCATCTTTATTAGATGAAGCTACTGCTGCAGCAGAAGCTGTTTCTCTTTGTTTTAGACATAATAAAAGAAGAAAGTTTTATGTACATGATAAAATCAATCCTCAAGCTCTAGAAGTAGTGAAGACTCGTGCCAGGTGAATGTTCAATTAAAAATAGAAGATCACTGAAACTTTGTTAAAAATCAAAACTAATTTATGAATTTGATGATAATTTCCTGAATAAGTAAAACATTAATTAATTTAATTTCAATAATTTAAATTTTTTCAGATTAATTGGAATTGAAATATTTGTTGAGCGTTTAGACCAAATGGATTTTAGTTGTCGAGATTTTGCTGGTGTGTTAGTTCAATATCCTGACACAGAAGGACGGATATTTGATTTCTCATCAGTCATTGAAAGTGCCCATAACCACGGTGTGAGTTGACCCACCAAATTCTTCACCCTGGCAACTTCAATTGAATTTTCACCATCTTATTTTATAGTCCCTGGTTGCTTGCTCAACTGATCTTCTTGCTCTTGCTCTTCTAAAGTCTCCTGGTGAGCTGGATTGTGATATAGCTCTTGGTAGCAGCCAGAGATTTGGAGTCCCATTAAATTATGGGGGCCCGCACGCCGCCTTCTTTTCAGTCAAAGATGAACTAAAGAGATTGATGCCTGGTCGTATGGTTGGAGTCACAAGGTAGGACAGATTTTCTAAAAATAATTTCATTAGTTTATAGCATGAGTTGTTGGGATAAGTGCAAATAACAATTGCTAGATTGCAAAATATTCAAATAGTATGTTGAAAGATGAATTAGTTGTTGTGCACGTTTTCAATGTATGGATTTTTCAATGATTACATCATCGTGTTTCAACTACTTAACACGTCATCACTAACTTTTAGATTAAATCGTAGTTCAACCTATAAGTTCTAAACCAGCTAGTCATCTGCTTCTCATCCAGTAGGACTTCTTCATCAGATCATTTTAATTCTTTTGTAAATCTCCTTTCATTATCACTTGCAGAAATTGGGGAGCAACATGACAAGTTTAAACAACTCAACCAATTTCAATTATACAGAGACTCCGAAGGTAGAAAAGCGTATCGTCTCGCGCTGCAAACTCGAGAGCAACACATCAGGCGTGCGCGCGCCACTTCTAACATTTGTACCGCTCAAGCGCTGTTAGCAAATATGTCAGCCATGTTTGCTGTTTATCATGGGGCAGATGGAATCCATCATCTTGCTAATCGTGTTCACAACGCGGCTTTGATACTTGCACAAGGTAGATATGAAGTATGTAGAAGTTGCTCTTCGTAAATTGTGTGATTGCAGGTATCAGAGAAGCTGGCCACTATTTATCACATCCAACTTTTTTTGATACTTTAAAAGTGATCATGTCAACTGGAATCCATGATATATACCGAAGGTCTGGTGAGAAGAAGATCAACTTGCGAGTGTATAATGATGGCAAGGTGATTGAGTGATGTCCGTCAACACCAACTTGAAACCATTTGTTTACAGGTCGGAGTTGCCCTTGATGAGACTGTTACCGAGCAAGATTTGAATGATCTTTTGTATGTGTTTGGATGTGACAAGACTGCGGTGAGTTACTCGATAAATAAATCAGCAGCAAATGTCATCTCTAAATTCTCTGGATAGAATGAAATTGCTGAAATTTTAGGAGGTCGGCTTGATGGTCATCTTAAAGAAACTAAATTTAAGAGAGAAAGTGACTTCTTGACTCATCAAGTTTTTAATGAGTAAATTGCTGGTTTTTTTTTATTGGTTGGTTAATTTAGTGGTTCATCTGCAGCCATCGATCTGAAACTAACTTGGTGAGATATATGAAAAAATTAGAAAACAAGGACGTATCTTTGGTCCATTCAATGATACCACTTGGTTCGTGTACAATGAAACTAAACGCTACAGTTGAGATGGCTCCAATCACATGGCCAGAATTCACCAACATTCATCCATTTGTTCCTTTAGATCAAGCTAGAGGGTAAGTTTATCTTATGTACTTTGGACTTGCAATATTTGTTTGTTTATCAATTTTCCATCATCAAAAAGCTCTGTGGTTTGTTGTGAGATATCCACACGATTAATTGAATGTTTTATCTTTTCATTTTCAATGTCAAGTTAACTAACAAATGTTTAGAAGTTGTTGAATAAGTCGTAATTGTAGTCATTACATACGAGTAAAGTTAGTCATTCAGTGAAATTATCTGTTTCCTTTTACAAAACGTTTCAAATGAAAATAATTGATGACAACATTTTATTTGTAGCTATCAAGAACTGATTAAAGAATTAGAACGAGATTTATGTGAGATTACCGGATACGACAGCATCTGTTTTCAACCAAACAGGTGACATGATCTCTTGTTGCATCCAACAAGCATTGACACTAAATACTTTGTAGCGGGGCACAGGGTGAGTTTGCCGGCCTTGCTGCTATCAGAGCTTATCAACGTTCAATTGGTGAAAAACAAAGAAATGTTTGTTTGATTCCCACTTCTGCTCATGGTACTAATCCAGCATCTGCACAAATGTGTGGAATGAAAGTGGTTCCAATCAAAGTAAATCGCGAAGGTTCAGTTGATCTTAAAGATCTACATCAACAAGTAAACAGCGACACCATGTGTTCAAACTTGATTATTTGATAAACTTCTAAACAGGCTAACAAAGTCAAAGACAACTTGTCAGCTATTATGTTGACTTATCCTTCAACAAATGGAGTCTTTGAAGAGGATGTTGAAGAGACTTGTCACCTTATTCATCAATTTGGGGGCCAAGTTTATATTGATGGCGCCAACATGAACGCACAAGTTTGTTTCCATGACAACAACTCACGCTCAGATCTTCCAAGGTTAATTTCCAGGTGGGATTATGTCGTCCTGGTGATTACGGATCCGATGTGTCTCATCTCAACCTCCATAAGACTTTTTGCATTCCTCATGGAGGTGGAGGTCCTGGTATGGGACCTATTGGGGTGAAAAAGCATCTGGAACCTTTCCTCCCGACTCATCCTGTTGTACCTCCCACTTCCACCTTAATAGATGGAGCAGAACCTCTTGGAGTAGTAAGTGCAGCAACTTGGGGGTCTGCTTGCATCCTCCCTATCTCGTGGACTTACATCAAGGTTTATCATCGCGTTTCAAACGCTTTTAATTCATCATATTTCTATCCTTGCAGCTGATGGGTCCAAAAGGATTGAAAGAAGCTTCTCAACTCGCCATCCTCAACGCCAATTATATGGCGAAGCGTTTGGAAGACTTTTATCCAGTAAATCATCTTCCTTCTTCCTCATCTTTTTTTTGATCTTCTTCTTTACAGATCATGTTCCGGGGGTCGAACGGATTCAACGCTCACGAATTCATTCTCGACACGCGAGCCTTCAAGTCGACTTGTGGTATCGAAGCTGTCGATATCGCCAAAAGACTTCAAGTAAGTAAATCACTCGCGCTTGTGACGTCATCAACTTGTGACGTCATCTTCAAAGGATTACGGATTCCACGCGCCCACCATGTCATGGCCAGTCACAAATACATTGATGATAGAACCAACTGAAAGCGAGAATAAATCGGAACTTGATCGATACTGCGACGCGCTGATTGGTTTGTGACGTCATCATCGCGTCGACAGCGATTTTTATTAAATTTTTTGATCAGAAATTCGTCACGAGATTCGTGATGTTGAAGAAGGGCGAAGCGACAAGTTGAATAATCCTTTGAAGAACGCTCCTCATCCGTTGGAGGCACTAATGAGCGAGGAATGGACCAGACCATATAGTAAAAAGACAGCAGCTTTTCCATTGGTCAGTATTTGTCCAGTTTCTTGTGATGTTTGTCACAATTTCTGTTTGTAACAGCCTTTCGTGCAAGCCACAAAGATGTGGCCCGGTACATCTCGTATTGATGACGTTTATGGTGATCAGAATTTAGTTTGTACATGTCCACCAATGGAATCATATGTTGATGAAACTGATGAAGATCAGATTCGTCAAATTGCTTGAATCTTCTAATTCATCTCATATGGATCTCATATGGGCCAAATATTTTGTGAAATTCACAAATTTTTTTTCTATTTTTATTACCTGAGAGCTGATTCAGTACTTGATTAACTTCAAGCAATTTTGTCCGATTTTTTTGTTCCTTTTTTTATCTTGTAAGCTTTTCAGTCGATAAACAATTTAAAGTTTCAGATTGCATGTGGTAAGTTTGCTAACAAGTTCTGTTTTCAAATTCTTTTTTGCTTATTGTGTTGTATTTTTTAATCTGTAGAACCTGAAGCAGTTTCTTTCAAAACATATGAATCTTATAAGCTGAAAACTAAACAATTATAATTACTTGTTAAAGATGAATTTCAATTTTATCCAAAGATTTATTTGAATAGAAAAAGAATTAAATGTTTAATCTTCAAATAATGATGATTTTCTTATCTTTATTTTATCACGTTGATAAAAATTAATTAATTTGATTAATCTTTTTAGCAAACTTACAATAAAAGTAATTTCAATCACAACAAAATAATTTTTCAGATTTTTATTATCAAAAAGATTAAATTTCATATTTTTTATCTGAAATAATACAATAAAAATCCTAGATATTTACTTTTGGACGGCTCTGCGGATCTTTAGATGGTTTCAGACATTAATTTAGCTTTCATCTCAATCCTTTATTATTGTTTTAACTTTTACACCTTTTAAAATTTTGGATGTTTTGTAAAAGCTGGTAAGAATTAATCAGATATTTAGAATAAGATTGTTTCAGAGTTAGTTGTAACAAGTTTTTCAAATTTGTTATATACAATTTTATCGTTTATTTTCTGGGTACATATGTTCTAAACTTTAAAAATGTTTCCGTAAAAATCATTGAATTAAATCTTTTATTTCAATTATTCTTCGTTTTCTGCGCACAACTCAAAATTGTTTCGAGTAATGATATAAAAATATGAGAGGAATTAAAAGATTAACCTTTACTTACAAATAACCTACAAATATATCATCTACTTCAAATCAGTGAACAAATTAATCTAAACTTTAAAAAAAAGTCATAATTAGTTTTTTTTTTCAAAATCATTTACATAAAAATGTAATTAAATAATTTTTTTTTCTGAATAAAATGTCAAAATTAATTAGTAATTTTCTGATAGAATTTTTTACCCTTTAATGCTTGAACAATATATTTCAATAATTAATTGTTTTCCATATTACTTGAAGAATTGACAAAAAACTTTTTGATTTACTTAAATAAACTAATTAGTTTCTATAAAAAAAACTAGGAAGAAAAAACTCCTAATAAATAAATTTATCATTTAAGTATATATGTTTAAAATGTTATGGAAAAATTCTTTAATATAAAGTAAAAATACTAATTCAGTTGAAATTACTAGTTAAAAAACACTAAAAAGCCAACAAATGTCGTGGATAAATCCACAAAATTTGTTGTTATTAGTTAAATTTTTACTAGGGTGAAGTGGAAAATAATAAAATAAAAATTACTTAGAAGTAATATCATCTTATTCTTATAACAAAGCAACTTGTTCAATTTTAAAACTCTTAACTTTATTCAAAGTCTACCCCCAAAATTACATTAAAATTAGATGAGACTACATGAAATTTGAACTTTGTATAATCCTCTTTAATTTCTTATTTAATGATTCATGACTATATGCTTCTAAGAAATCTTCATTCGGTATTCAATAAGAAACATAATTAAAAAGCCAGTCCAATTTTACAAAGCTCTTCAACAGTAAAACATCAAAAACAATACAAATTTGCATCATTTGTAAATAAACTTTTCTGATTGTATCTATTCAATCAAAAATGTCAAAATATTTTCTAATAAATCAAAATTAGATTATAAAACCTGATACCTCCTAACCTAACCTTGATAACCTTTTAATTAAAACCTAAAAATTATGAAGAATCTTTTTCAGTGCTAGCCATAGTCTGAAACGCTTAAATAAAAAGTACATCAAAATATTATTCCCATCAAAAGTTAATTAATAAAGTAGTTTTGAAGCAACCTTATATGATAAAACAAAAATCTATAAAATATTGAGTCTTCTTGTGTATGTATAAATTTCAAATGTTGTCTTTCAATAACTTTTATTGTTTTATTGTCAGTAAATAATTAAAGAATATTATAAACAAGCTGTAAATTAATAAAACTTGTGTATGTTTAGCTATAAACCTATGTAGTCCCCACAGCAAGATTAATAATCAATTTTTAAATGTACGTATAAGTATGTAATATATCCAAAATTTTAAGAGAACAAATCACCAGAGACAAGATTGAGGAGTCAACTGATTGCTAATTCATCTAGCTTTGGATGGATAGGTTCGAATCCCTTCTCGTCGTTGATAAAATGGAAATTGATCTATTTTTCACCACGGGCTAACGAAGCATCGAAAGTATCTTGCTTTAAAAAGTCTAAAAAACAGTTAGAATTTGTGATAATCAATTATATTTCAAAGCATTTAAATTTAATTATTTTTCTTTAGTGACTTATTTTCATTAAAGTTTAAGTTATAATCATTAAAATTCTGACCACTTTTTTTTGTTAAAAACGAGTAGAAAAGACTATTTTTGATTAATTTTATGAATAGCATGGTAAACGTTGTCATTTAGTTACAATTATAAATAAAACTTATACAATTTTTGTGTGACGTAAAACGCACGTGAAAACTTTATATTTTTTTAGGCAAAAGACATTTTGGTACACGTACGCCCATTCTCTCATTTTGGTGTGAAATATGTTTTGAATACTTCACTTTATCAGATTTTATTATTTATTTTGATATCGCACTTAGCTATCAACTTATTGTATTTCTGTTACTAATTTTTATTTTGTTTTTTCTTGCTTTCATTTGAGTTTAACATTTTAGAAATAGTTTTTAAAGCAAATTTTTACTCATTTTTTTTAAGATTAAATAAAAAAGTTAATATTTTATTAACACTTGTATTTAAAAGATATTTGAATATATCAGTTTCTTTATACGCTTTTTAGTAGTAAATAATATTTTAATAATTTTTATGCTTCAGTTTAATCTAATGATTTTATTATTTCGTTTGAAGTTGCTGATGCCTCTTTCAGTTTGATAGTATAAATTGTTTAACTTTTAACTTTACTCAAAAACAACAAAATTAAAATAAACAAAATGTTCTTTTGAAGTAACTTTTAAACTAATTTATATTATGCTGATTTTATACCTAGATTTAAATCAATTTTAAACAGAAAATGAAGTTTTATTTTGTAGTAAATTTTATTCAGTATCTTAGCAACCTTATTTATGTAATCTATTTACATAATATAAATATTTTTCTGTAGGATAAATCATTGTTATGTAAAATTATATCTTATATAAATAATTTACATCTTAAAAACTTTGTTATCTCATCTAAAACTAATATTTCCCTAAATAGTTTTATTGAAAAATGGATTATTCCTAAAAATAAATATGTGGAAAAGTGTTGATAATTTAATTCATTAATCATTAAGATATCTTTTATTTATTTCAAAATAATTTGCTGTTTTAATTGAGTAATAAATTTTAAGTATGAAAATTATATCAATGTTTAATTTGACAAAACAAAGTTTTGAAATAATAATGTTGTAATATTTTGCTCAAGAATTGTAAAAGTTTATATCATCTTAAGATAATTTTGTAAAAGAACTATCTTGCATAAAAATGTAAACTCTAAAAAAAATGAAATGTCAAAATTTGATAATTATCTTTTTTTATTATTTAAAGAAATATTTTTGTTAAATGATTTTATTTTTTAAGGTTTACTCAAAATATTTTTTGCATTTTAGCTGTTTTAAATAATATTATAGAAATAATTGGTTTAACAAATGTTAAATGTTTTTTAAACTATACAATTCTTATTTTAAAAAATATATTTTGAGATTATTTTTTAATATATTTTATAAAAGTATAACCTTTCAGTAATAAGCAATAAAACTTTTATAAATATTCTTTAAAATTTGCTAAAATGCTGATTTAGTAAATTAATAACTTTCATATTTTTTAGCAAGCTTTTATTTATCAAAACAATTGATATTTTGAGATTAATTTTGCTATTAAAAGTTTTTTTTTTCATTGTTGTTTGTATTAAAACTTTGGTAATTATTGTTTAAGCTAAATTATTGTACAGAAGATGGTTTTTGTTAAAAAAAATCACTTGAAAAATATGTAGTTTCAGTATTCTATTATATCAAAAATAAAGACAATTTGTATTGCTCTAATTATAGAGAATTTACATTTTCAATAACAATGGAGATATAAGAACTATAAAAAAAGTTATATAATTTCTTTTCATAATTTTTATAGAATATTTTCTTAAACAATCAAGTTTTTCAAGTTTTATGTTTGTTGATACTTTTTAAAGATATGTAAATGTTATATATTCCTTGATAATAAGTATCACTTTACTTATAGACATATATGGAAATTAAAAAGCTTTTTATATTTAACTGATATGATTTACATAAATGTATTATTCATCTGCTGGTTGAATTACGTTTGTTTTTATCTAGATTAAATAAGTATTATTCCAATAAAAATTAGTTTAATGACCTTTTTTTGAACTTAAGTGTATGTAAATGTTTTAAACGAATTTGCTTATTGTTTAGACAGAGTTAAGGTTGGAAAAGGAAGTCAAAACATTATTTATGTTTTGCAGAATAAATTTTGTATTAGCATTGTTTTTATAATAGAATATTTTTGATATAAATTAAAAAAGACTTTAAGCCTTTATATTAAAAATTAAATGTTGAAGTTTTCACTTAAGTTAGTAAACCTTTGAATAATTATTTATGTTTAAAAGAAAATAAATATTTTGGCTTAAATTAGATTGTCATTTAAAACTTTGATTATAATCTAAATGAACTATTAAATCTTAATAACTTTTCATTATGTTCATGATATTTATCAAGTTTAGATAATATTTTTAAATTTGTAATCTTTTATATTTTATTGTAGCTATGATTCTAATCAGAAAGTATTTGTGAATTTCTTTGCTATCAGCAGTCTTATGTAAACATTTAGTTTATTTTTTATAAAAAATAAAAAGTTCTTTCATTTTTAAGTCAGATATTAAGCTTTGTTATTTTATTTTTTTCAGCCTTATTACATAAAATTGATTTCTTCTTTAATTTGCATCAGTTTTATGTATTCAAATGAGAAATAGTTTTTTAGTTGTAGAATATTGAAAAAAAAAGTAGAAATGAGTTCAAAGCTTCAAATATATGTGAATCCAAATGGCTATAGTGGATTTAATGATCTTATTTCTTGTGATATTTATGCAAATCAAACATGCTTAGACGTTCTACATACTGTAAGTAATCTAATTGGAATACGTTCAAGTTCTTTTGTGTTTGTTGAAATGAACAGTTGTGAATCTACTGAAAGAGTTTTATCATATCAAGATCAACCCTATAAATGCATGTTAAATTGGACAAACGAGTGTAGTTTTCAGTTTGGAATTAGAAAAGTTGAAATAGATGACATTGTACTTTATGCCAACTCTGAAAACAGCCAAAATAGTATGGAGAAAAAAGCTATGCAATATATTGAACTAGGACTTCTTCCAAATATGCGTTTAGGAGAACCAGATATTGATGATTTGTGTATGATGACAGCAGTCTCTCAACAAAGTGTTCTAAATGTTCTTAAAAAACGATTTCTTCAAGATAAAATTTATACGTATAGCGGTGATGTGCTAATATCAGTAAATCCTTACAAAATACTTAAAATTTATAACCCAAAATTTGGAAATCTTTATCAAAATCGGAGTAGACAAGAATTAAACCCACATATATATGCAGTGGCTGATGAAGTTCTTTCTAATATGATGGAAAAACAAGAAGATCAATGTATAGTAATAACAGGAAAGTCTGGTTCAGGAAAAACACAAGCTACACATTTTCTAGTTCATCATACACTTAGTTTATGCCACAAAAGTTACATGAAAGGAGTTGAAACTATGTTAAGTGGTTGTGGAGCTGTTTTAGAGGTAAGTGAGGTGTTGATGTCCTCTACTACTTCCATCTTCAAACGTTCTATTGTTTTAGGCTTTAGGTAATGCAAGTACAGAACATAATACCAATAGTAGCAGATTTGGAAAGTTTCTTCGCGTCTACTTTTATCAAACTGGTTTATTATCCGGGTAACTTTGTTCTTACAAGTATTTGAGATTAAAAAAATGATTTTTTGAAATTGTTTGATGTAGGGCTGAGATCAGGGCTTATTTGTTAGAGAAATCACGTCTTGTTCATCAGCAAGCCAATGAAAGGTGAATATCAATTGTTGCAACTTCAACTTCGAAAGCAATTCGATATCGAGCTATTTTGATCATAAAACTTTTAATAAAAATTTTACAGAAATTTTCATATTTTTTACTACATCTTATATGGAATGGATAAATCAGAATTACAATCGTTAAAATTAGAGCGAGAAAAATCTTATCATTATCTCTACCAGGTTTCGAAGACTTCTAAATCAACTTTTATCGGATTTAAGTTGAAACATTTTGTTTTTATAGAACTTACCGATGGATTACACAACAGCAAAAAACCATTTAGAGCGTTTAAGGTCTGCTATGGAAGGAGTTGGGTTTTTTCGAGGAATTCAAACAAAAATATTCAAATTAATCGCAGCTATTTTATTATTGGGAAATATCACTTTCAGACCAGTAAGATTCCACAGAAAATTATTTCAAATTCTTTCAAACTGAAATTTCAGAAAGTCGGTCGTGAAGAAAGTTTGGAAATTGTTGATGAGGAATGCCTGGTGAACCTCAGTGATTTACTCAATCTAAATAGTGATGATGTCTGTAAATGTTTGCTGACAAGAAGAGCGCGCGCTGGTCAGGGTGAAAAATTCATTCTTTCACTTAAACATTGCGAAGTAAGTAGAAAAGTAAGAAAATCAAATTGAAAAGATGTGGGGTTTGTTTGAAATAGGCAAAAGCGACGAGAGATGCGATGGCAAAAGCTTTATATCGGCAACTTTTTGATTGGATCGTCAGTAACATGAATATGACATTAGCACAAAAAACAAATGATGGTAAACTACGTGAGACGGTAAGTTGAAATTAGTCATCTCATTTTGCTCCTAAAATCCACATCTGCAGAGTCGTTCTATTGGATTATTAGATATTTTTGGGTTTGAAGACTTTGAACAAAATAGTTTTGAGCAGTTTTGTATCAATTATGCTAGCGAACATCTACAAAACTACTGCTTGAAGAGAACTTTTCAACTTGATCAGGTAAATAATCTACAATTTCTTCTCGAATTTCTTAAAACATAAAAAAAATTATTAAAAAAAAGTGCTGAAGTTTGGTTTACATGAAAACGTAAAAAGTAAATATTTAAAAATTAATAAGTAACAAGATTAAATACTACCTCGTTTACTTCAACAGGATTTAAATAGAAAATAAATCAGAAAATAGTGACATGTCCACATATTCCACTAAAACTATTTCAACTAATAACAAATTCGATATATCGATTTCATATTTTCTCCAGCTTTTTTTCAAATAATCAAATTATTTGAATATTTATTACTTTTATGTTCAAATATTAAAATATTTCAAATATAGAAAGCTTTTCAATTTTTCTACAAATTTTTCTATTTGTTTCAATTTTTCTACGAAATTTTTTCAATTTATATTTACTCCACTTCATGTTACCAGGAACTTTATCACAGTGAAGGTTTAGAATGGAAAGAAATTGAATATGCTGACAACTCTGGGTGTATTGCTCTATATGAACAGAAATTAAGCGGTCTCTTTTACCTAATTGATGATAAACTAACGTTAGTATTTGATTAGTATTAAAATCGGTAAATTATTATAATTTTTCAATGATATCAAATTATCGAGTATTTTGTTGTCAACTTTCAACAAGTTTTAAGTTGAAATCAATTCTTTGTTATCTAAAACTTGTTTCTTGCTCATAACTTTAAACCACACAACAAATACTCAGTTAGTAAAGAGAAAAGAATTTGTTAAGTGATATGAAATAGATTTTAGAAGTAGTACATGTTTGGAAGACATAGTTGGAATTCTACAAACAAATTTCTCAAAATTATTTCTCAAAAGCATCAATTTCTACTTTATTTATTTTCTCAATAAAACCTACAGATTTGCTGGAGCAACAGACTCGACTTTATTAGATCAATACAACAGCTTGCATAGCAACAATCCTTATTATGAGCAACCAAGGACTCGAGAAGATGCCTTCATCATCAAACATTTTGCTGGAAAAGTCAAATATCGAATCACAGTTCGTCTTTTTACTGTAACCACCGGCCAGTTTTGACAAATGACATTTTGTTGGTAGGATTTTCATGAAAAAAATCATGACCAAGTACGTGAAGATGTAGTCCAATTATTGAGGACCAGCTGGTCCAGTTTTGTCCAAGATGTCACGTCCCAATCTCCTGCAGCTATGTACAGATGGGGAATTTTAAGGGCATTTGTACGAGCTGTGTCCGCTTTTCAATTTGCCGGCAGCCACCCTGGTAAGAAGTGGTCTGGTCGCTTATTTTATTCTAAAATTAAATTGGGGACAGGTATGCTGAGCAAACTGCCCCTGTTGTGGCACATTCCTGGCAAAAACTCACCAGTGATGAACAGTTATGAATTTGTTCGTCGAAAGTTGTAAGTTTCACGGTCGCCGCTGTCCACATTAATCGCCCCATTTCATCCCCAGACGCGCGAGACTGACCCATCGACTTGTGGAACCCTGCAACCATCAACAATTCAATCCTCGGCGACGTCACGTGGTCAATGGAAAAGCGAAACGAAAAGTCAACAGCATCAGTCAGCAATACCAGGTCGAAATCATTCAAGCGTCACGCCACATTTCACTTCCATATTTGGAGTTGTGACGTGTTTTTGTTCACAGGCATCACTAGCGTCGTTGATGACGGCTTTGGAGAGTGCAAACCCTTTCTTCGTCAGATGTATGCAACCAAACACCGCAAAGGTGAGTTTCTGTCGCTTGTGTTGCTGTTGTCATGGCAAAAAGACTCGATCCGACAATGTGATCTTTGATCTGATTTTTGTTGTAAGATTGCGGGATGTATTGATGATGATTTGATGTTACATCAACTACGATGTTCCGGGACCTTACAGACGATCACGATTCAACAAACTCGATTTGCTGCTCACTACACTTGTAAAGAATTTTACAAAAAATACAAAGTAAAAAAGATGACATTAAAAAGATCTCAATCTCATCTACATCCGCTTGTAGTTGTTGATGAAAAGAGAGCCTGATGATCTCAATCAAATTGATGATTATTTAAAGAGTTTTCTTCCTTCGAATTTAGTGGAAAAAGATAAACAATTATATCAGATTGGGATTGGAAAGATTTTTCTTCATAAACCTCTTTGTCGTTATTTGAGGTTAAATCTTCGAATAAAAAAAGTTATTTGTGTGGTGAAAGTTCAATCTTATGTGAGAGGATTTCTTGAAAGAAGCAGATATGTTCATATGAAGAAGGCGGCTGTTCTGATTCAATCGATATATCGAATGTACGCAGTCAGAAAAATTTACCAACCACTACTAGAAACTGAAGTAAAAATTTGTTTTTGAAATTATTGTTGACTCCCAACTAACTGTAGACTCCCAGCTAACTGTTGACTCCCAGCTAACTGTAGACTCCCAACTAACTGTTGACTCCCAGCTAACTGTTGAATCATCAAATATCTGTTTAACTTTTATTCGGAATTTATTTCAGGATGATTTTGAAAATGAATCCACTGGTACTGATGACACTGTCTATATGTAAGAACCCACTTTATCTTGATTCTATCTAACTTGTTTGTTGTGTTAGGAATGAAAACGAAGCAGCAATTATCATTCAAACTTGTTGGAGAAACTACAAACAGCAAAAACTTGTAGACGAATCGATAATTACCATCCAAAAAAATTGGCGTGCTTATAAAGCTCGACAAAAATACAATAAATTGAAAGAGAAAGAAAAACCAAGGTGACAACTCTGTTTTACACTTGTTAACAAACAGAACCTGTTTCATCTTCTAATTGTTTGTTTTTCTTTGATAAAAGCTTGATGAGCAAGAAATCAACGATGGTGGATTTGTTCAGCAGACACACTTCATCTTCATCAGTTGAATTAGAGGTTGAAGAGTCACAGCAAGAAGTCAAAACAAGTTTAGTGGATATGTTTTCCAGCGTATCAAAAGATCAAAAGTCATGTAGTGCTGGTGATGTGTTCCTTAATGCTGTTGGTAGTTTGTCGAAGAAAGACAGTTACATCAAACCAGTTAATTTCACACCAAACCCTCTCAAACTACAATCGTTGTTAGAAAAATACTGTGGTAAAGGTCTTGAAGATATTGATAAAAACGTAGATGATGAAGATAAAGACATAAGTACAGATGAAGATGAATTAGTCTCTGTGGATGATATCAAGTGTTCAGATGATGCTTTTGTTGCTTACAGTAATTTAGAGAAGGAAACAGCTTCAACATCAGCTCTTTCTGATAGCGAGTTCTCACAACTCTCTCATCTTACTGGAGAAGACTCTCTTGTGGAAGAGACTCTTAATGAAGCTCTTGCATCCAAAGCAATCCCGAGAATTGATAATGAAATCCGAAACTTTATTTGTCAATATGTTGCTTTTCATCAAGCTGAGTATGAACGAAAGATCAAAGATTTGATCCAGCCAAAGATTAAGTTGAAGATGAGTAAGAGACGTCAACAAAAACTCTATAAAGTGAGTCAAAATCCTCTCATACAATCTGATCTTCATCCTGATCTTCATCACAGGAAGTGAAGAAGATTGAAATGGCACAAATGTCAGCTTTGTATATTAAAGCTGGATCCTTAGACATTGACATTGAACGAATCCCTCTACCTAATTTCGAATCTCATTACTCAAGACGAAATTCAAGTGTGACATTCTCTGAACCAAGCACAAAAGATGAAGAATCTTTCCCTAGTTCACCTCTACAATCTCCTAAGATCAAGATGATACCACGGTAAGTACCACAAACTACTTAGATTGTTCACTTTGCCTGTCACTTGCTGTTATGTCAACTGTGATTTAAGTTTCTATTTGATATCCGCTTCAACCACGTCACTTACTCACTAACTTGCTAATTACTTAAGTAACTAGATGAGAAATCGACCCAGACAACTTTTTATTTCGTTTTTATTTTGCATGAAGTACAACAAATTTGATCAATTTATTTTTCTTTTTTTTTATGTTTGATTTTTTGTGACCCTTTTCTACTTTTTTCATTCCTCTCGACTAGTGGTGAAGATGATGATTCAACTAATCTTCAGTCTACAAGATCCAAAAGTACATCTCTTGAAAGGTGACTTCAAAACCGAGACTTTCTTCTCTCTGTTTTGCTGCATGTTTTTTGTTATTTTAAATTTCTTCTCCTGCTTTCATCTAATATCTCAAAATGTCATCCTCAGTGTGGCCATGTTTAGTAGAAGATCGGTTCCAGCTGAAAACTCACCAAGATCTCTTCCTAAACGCCGAAGAAGCAACTCAGCTATTGAGACTTACGCAGTCCAAGAAAATCAGTTTCAAGCTCTTAAAGATCCCATTGAAAAGAAGAGAATAGATGAGCACCAGGTGGCGTTGTTACTTTGTTACCTACTCATGTTTAAATAACTCCTTCAGCCGCAAGAAACTCCTAAAAAGTCCCGGATGGGAGCAAGATTACGCAACCTCCTAACCTACAAACATTCCCAGAATCCAACCACTGCCAGTGATAAACCACCAACAAAAAAAGCTTCAGGTGAAACACACAGCGTCATCTAGTGGTTGTTTGATATCTTCTTCATGATCAGGAACACCAAATTCATCTACTGATAATCTCAGTGATACTAATAATGACAATGCAATGAAAGTAAAATCCTTGGAAGCTGAGAATATCTCAGTAAAAGTCCTCATCACCTCTAATGATGAACTGAACTTCTTGGATAAGTTTATCGCTGATAGAGTTAGTTGCTATGACAACGATCTCGATCATTTGATATTGATCTTCTTGATATAGGCGATCAATTTTACTGACATGAATGAAGTTGATTCAGTTTTTTCCAACTCTATCCGTTGCTTCAGAGACATTTTACTTGACATGTTTGCTGATTCCTTACAAGAACATGATGGCGTGAAAAGCTGTTTAAGATATAAAGACATCGTTGTCAGATTTGAACAGGTTGGTTGCTGCTGGTCGCTACTGGTTGTTTTACTGGTTGTTTCTACTGGCTGTTTCTACTGGTTGTTTCTACTAGTTGTTTCTACTGGTTGTTTCTACTGGTAGTTTTACTGGTTGTTTCTACTGGTTGTTTTACTGGTTGTTGTTTCTACTGGTTGCTTCTACTGATTTTTTTACTGGTTGTTTCTACTGGTTGTTTTACTGGTTGTTGTTTCTACTGATAGTTTTACTGGTTGTTTCTACTGGTTGTTTTACTGGTTGTTGTTTCTACTGGTAGTTTTTACTGGTTGTTTCTACTGATTGTTTTACTGGTTGTTTCTACTGGTAGTTTTTACTGGTTGTTTCTACTGATTGTTTCTACTGGTTGTTTCTACTGATTGTTTTACTGATTTTTATACTGGTTGTTTTTACTGGTTGTTTCTACTGGTTGTTTTTACTGGTTAATGATACTTGTTATTGTTTTAGGTGTTAAAAACGAAGGCAGCAAATGTGAAAAACAATAGATACGCTGTTGTATTAGGAGTAAATGGTTTTCGGGGTTATCTTGATGAATTTGTTTCTATTCAAGAAAAGAAGAAAAAAAACAAGAAAGAAAAAGAAGAGAAGAAAATTGTAAATAATTCATCTTCATATGATCCTTCTACTAGTTGTATCTTCCAGGAAGTTCTAGGACACCGATTTCTGATCCGCCAGTGGGGTGTGACCCAGTTTTGTGAGTATTGTAGTGATACAATGTATGCCATGGATACTGGATACTGTTGTGAGGTGTGTCAATTTGTCTGCCACAAATCTTGTGTTCGGAAAATTTCATCGAGATGTACATGCGGTAAATCAGGACCTCCTAGAAAACTAATTGGAGAAAAATTATCGAGTTTAGTTGATAGTGATAGGTAAAAGATTTGATTGTTCTCTACTATACCTAAATCGCCCCATTTCAGACTAGTGCCCCTGTTTCTTGAACGAGCTTGTTGCTATATTGAGGATCAGGAAGTGTTGTCAACATCCGGAATTTATCGAAAGTCACCACCTCGCCCGGAAGTCAACAAATTCATCGCGCTTCTAAACCGCGATTACGAATGCAACAATGTAGCTCCCTGATCATCAAATTCATCTGATTCCAACATCCGACATCTTTCAGATCAAGTTTGAAGATCATAAACCTCACACAGTCGCTTACTGCATCAAAAACTTCCTGCGTCAGCTCCCGACTCCTGTTTGTCCTTTTGATATCTTCGTCAAGTTCAATCAAGCCGCGCGTGAGTGACGTCATCATCACGTCATCACTTCATCGTCATCTGCTTCCATCACAGAGTTAACAGATCGAAGTAAACGTCTCGCGTCCGCCTGGTGCACGATTGAATCATGGCCGCGTGAAAACAGATGCGTGTTTGAACGAATGCTCTTCCACTTCGTCCGTGTCTCTCATTTCCATACTGCCAATCGAATGACTACTTACAATATGGCGGTGTGCTTCGCGCCTTCGCTCTTCGTCGCTCCACCATTCTTCAAGATCCAACCGAATATGAGCGAGATGAAACCGATCATCGAGTCAGTTATCTTCTACTCTCTACCTCCCCCTAGTGGCTATTTTTTTCATCTTTAGTGTCTTGGCTGAAATCATCAAATGTCGAGAAGAGATTTACAACTTCCAAACAGATCTTCCGTTTACATATGATCAAGTCAAACAAAGATTAGAAGATCAACTCCAACACATCAAAAACTCGTTAAATCCAATTGATCTTAAAGATCTTCAAAGCTCTTCCGACTTCTCTTTCAAACCTCACAAGTCAGTTCCTCTTTCTTATTTTCTGCATGGCTGATTTCTTGCTCTGTTTTGTTGATGAAGTCATCAAAAACGCTTGATGACGTCATCGTTTCATGCATGACTAACTTTTGTTCTTTTTTTTGTTTCGTTCTCGTCCTCTACATCTGCATGTTGTTGTTGGAATCGAAGATCGAAGTCTCCAGGTAATGGCATTATATGCGGCAGTGACGTCATCATCGCTCTCACACGCTCTTCATCTTTCTCATCTTAATCTTTCTACTCAGAGCAAGGAAGGATTCTTCCCCGCAAACCTACTGGAGCTCATCCGGCCAGAATCTTGCATCTGCCACAATCAACAGTGGACCAGTTGCGTGTGTCCTTGCGACCGGAAGAGCCCGCCCAAGACTCCTTTCGAAGGTCTTCATCATCTTCCCACTTCTCGAATCTCAAACTTCTTTTTTAGGAGTTTAAAAGTTCGACATCCTATCAACAAACGTTCCAAAACAAGAACACCTTCGAAACGTCGTCGTCGCCGTGGAATAGTGGGTCTTCAGATTCACCGGTCACCTACCAAGGCGTCCACAGAGGTTACGGAAGTTTAAGCTCCAATAAAAGATTATCAGCTTCCATCCGGAAGAAGATGCCGTCGATTGGACGCCGTCGAAGTCGTCCTGGTAACTGATGACGTCATCTTCAGTGCTCTTTCGACAAATTTGGCGGCAAACTTTTCAGCATCCAATCAAATTGCAGTATGTGCCTTATATGAAAGAGCAACTCCAGCTATTTAATTTCTTCATCAAAATACTCTTCTTCTTCTTCTTTCTTCTTTTATTCAATCTTTTTCTTTTATTTACCTTCTACAAATATTTGCAACTTCCTGTAATCAGCAGGGTTTCACTAATCTATCGAATCTGATGTCAACATCAACAATTGAATCAATTATTTGTTTGTTTGAAATTCTTGCCTTTCAAGTAGAGTTTGCTGTTGTCGTTTGTTGTTGTTTTCTATTTGTCTTTTACTAAGCGTTGAAACAAATTGTTTAAAATTGAATAAACGAAGCGGTACCTTTAGGAACCAAACAGTGAAAAATCTAATTGAAACGAATTTAATTTTAATAAAAATGCTTTTTTTTACAATTTGTCAAATTTACATTTTTCGTAAAGTCTTTTTAAAAATAGTTTTTCCAAATACCTATAAAATATGTAACAGCAAAATGAACCTTATACATGTAGCTCCTCTAGCTGATATGAGAGTTTTTACATTACTTTCAAATCTTTTTCAGGCTCTGTAGTAGTCACAATAAAGCTCGTAAAAAATAGTTTTGTAAAATAACTTCATGAAAGTACTTTAAATAGTGAGGTCTTCTTTTAACATTTCACTGAATATGTGTTACAGCCTTTTTCAATTTTCTAGTTATTGTCCTTTATTATATATTTCCACTAATCTTAAAATTATTTAACATTTATTCTTTGCAAAACATTTTTTAAACTTTGGGGCATTTACTTACATCATTAAAATCATTAATTTTATGAATAGAAAAAAGATAAATTATGTAATTGAATAATTACAATGCTTCATTAAAAGCAAAGGCTAGAAAGTAAATCCAGGCAGGAAAAATTACTTTTTGTTGTCCTTGATGTCACTGTCCCAAGTCACTGGACCGCGTCACCAAATATCAGATTTAAAGAGTAAGGATAGACCAGTTGTCTCTGAGTTCCAATTTAATAAAAATCTACTTTGCAGGCGAGAAGGTAAAATTTTCTTTCAAACTGATTTGAGCCAACTTTTTTCAAAATGTGGATTTGAGTTGAAAGATTAATTAACTTGATGTTGTATCATCGTTCTACTTTTCTATGAGTGATTAACATAAAAACATTTACTTACACGTATTTAATTACACTTGTTTTCAATTTATAAGATATCAGTTTTTAAACCAGTTAATTTTCTTGTACAGAAATTGAATTATAGATTTTGATATTTTTTGTTTGTTTTCTGTTCGCTCACAACTTTTGACTTATAAACTTTAAAAAATGTAACAAATTAATAAACTGATGATTTTCTATCTGAGGTACAAACATAGTAAGAACTAGTTGCCATTAATCTAATTACAATGTTTTCTCTAAACCATTTGCAACGATTGTATAAAATATTTTATTTAGGTTTGGTAATATTGGAAACAGCAAAAACCTAAAATAATTAAAACAATTTTTAATAAAAAACCTAATTTTAACTGGTGGCCATTTTTTCCCTTTGTGATAAAAATTCACTCTGTTCAAGAGTAGAAGCAAAATTATTTAGATGTAATTTTATTCTTATAATTATTATTAAATAATTTAAGCAAAATTAATCAAAACATAGATATTTTTATTCTTCTATCAGTAAACTACACGTTTTTCCATCAACACTAAGTGACGCTGTCAAATTTCTTAATATAATCGCAATTTTAGTCTCAACCTTGTGCTTAGCCAACTTTCATCAATTCATATTTATCAGTTGCTTTCTGAGTTTCCAGTGTTTCTAAAGTTTTTCAATTTCTTTTTCGAATGCAATTAGTTAAGCAGTTGATTTATTTCAAAAAATTCTTTCATTTAGTAAAAAATCTCATAAATTATATTTAAAATATATTATAATTAATTAATGCTTATATATATGTAAATTTTTATTTATAACAAGATTTGATTATTATAAATATTTCTCATTTAAAAATTTTCTCATAAACAATTATTTTTATATTAATATTTTCCTAAAAGCATATTTGAAATTTTATTTATAAATATGAAGTTTTTATATAAGTAGTCATTCAAGTTTTGTTACTATCAACTACAATTTTTGCAATAATATTTTTAAACTAATCATTTAATAAATGAATTTTATAGAAGTTACTTAAAATGTTTACATTTGCCTTGTCATCATCTAGGGCTTCTATTCGACGTCCAAGTGTTATCAAGTTGGTCCATTTTCTTTTAATAGTTTATTTATTTATATTATCTAACATTTGACAAATTATTAGTGATCTTTTAGAAAATATTGTGAGCAAAGGAGTAAGTAAATATGAGTTATAAATTAAAAGTAGAAATTAGCATGATAAATATGAAGAAACTGACAACATATGTCTTTATTTATTTGGGTCACATTTAAAAAAATGGGAAAGAATCTAAATTTCCTAAGTTATGAATCTATTAAACTTGTATATTAAGCAGAAACTACCTTATGTAGTATCTTGAAACTATTTGCTTTATGAGCTCAGCTACAAAAACTTCACAAACTTTATATTTTTTATAGAAGTTATCAGGCATTTATACAATCTGGCAAAAGATTACAGACTACGGATTGTGATGAAACTACATCTGTTGAAGAAGAACTAAAACTAGAAATTAAAACACTTCAAGAAACTATTTGTGAATTCAAAGTAAGTTTCTCATAAAACATTTTCATCTTTCTTATTTTGTTGGATGGAAAATTTTTTAGGACAAATATCAGAGATCTTTAGCTGAAACTGAAAATGTGAGGCAGCGAATGAAGAAGCAAATTGAAGATGCAAAAGTCTTTGGAATCCAATCTTTCTGTAAAGATCTTTTGTCAGTTGCTGATATCATGAAGATGGCGGTGAAAAGTATCCCTGAAGACAGATTGTCAAATTGTGATAGTGTTTGGAGTGGTTTGCATCAAGGAGTTGTTATGACTGATAAAGAGCTTCATTCCGTATTTGAAAGACATGGATTGACTATGATCTCAGCTGAAATTGGGGAGAAATTTGATCCAAACCAGCATGAAGCCTTATTTGAGGTTCCATCTGATCAAATGGAAGCTGGAATGGTGGCTCACGTTGAACAAAATGGTTATCAACTGAAAGGAAGAAATATTCGAGCTGTCAAGGTTGGAGTTTCTAAAAAGATCTGATTCAATTATTGTCATGTTCATGAAGAATCCCTGAAATAGATCGTGAGAAAGTTGGAAATATTTATTTGATCATCTTCCTCAAAACAGTTTGATTTACTTTTTCCAAATAAATTGAAATATTTGTTCAGTTTGGTGCTGATTTTCCTGAAAAATTTCAACTAATAAAACTCACTCCATTTACCTTCACATTTTGTTTTATAATTTCAGGAAAATCTTGGATGTTTAATCTTCAGTAAGATCAGTAATTTAAGCCTCTTTGAGTTAGTCCGGCAAACTTATCAATTTTTTATATTAGTTGAGATATTTGTTTATATAAAAATCTCAAATCCATTTCAGTAGTTTTTTAATATTTTTCTAATTATGAAATTTTAGTAAAACTTTTGAAATTATTTCTGGAAATGGAAATTTGTAGTTAGATTATTAAAAGCTCTTATTTAGAAACTATTAATAATAGGCATTCAAGTGATTGGTACATTAAGTCACGTGACTATAGTAGTGAGAAAAGTATCCTTGTGTCTATAATGACAGGAATAAAATCTAGAAAAGCTGAGGGTCCAGTGATTTCAGAAATAAAGCTCAGAAAAGTGATTGTTGAGATTATTCAAAATTAAAATATTGTGAACAATTGTAGAACTTCTTATTTGTTGGACGACAAAAGTCTGAAGATCAACATCTCAAAGATTGGATTTTTTTAAATCAGCAACTTCATCTTTTCAATCTTTTTGATTTTTCGTTTCAACCTTTTTCTTTAGGAGCAAATAATTTTCTTTTGAAAACAAAACGACTTGGAAAACATATTTTGAATAAATTAGCAAAATAAATACTCTGAAGGATTTACAGACAAATATTTTATTTCAGCGATAAATACATTTTAAGACTTGTTCAAGCTTTACTTGAAGAAATGATTTAATTAAAACAACAAGATGTTTAATTTCTATAAAAGAATTCTAATCTTACATTTAAAGGAGGTAAAAGAAATATGAGAATAAAAGTATTTTTGTTTTGGTTTTTAACTTGAATCAATAAAAATAAGAGTTTCTAAAAATAAACAAACCATATTTTAAAATATTGAGTTGCTAACAAACCAGAAGACATTTATTATTATACAATTAAAGATTTGGTGCAATATAGAAGTTTGTATCTTTGTAAAGAAGATTTTAACGAATAAGATTGAGAAAGAAGAAGTACATCACAAAACTCAGATGGTAAGTAGGAGCTTGAAGTTCTGTGATGTACTTTAAAAAGATTTAATTAACTTGATATATACGAACTTTGATGAATAAAATAATATAAAACTTCCAATTTTCAATGTTTTAAACAAATAAATGAAACTAGAACAGAAAGACAACAAAATGTTATTTTAAAGACTAAAATAAAAACAATTCTTTTTCAACAGGGTTAAACAAATATTCAGAGAAATTAAATAATATCGAACAATACAAGTATTATCCTAGAAAACTAATCAAATCATAAGACAATCATTATTAAACAAATAAAAGTTTCAAAAAGATTTGATGCAATAAAGAAGTTTGTATCTTTGTAAAGAAGATTTTAACGAATAAGATTGAGAAAGAAGAAGTACATCACAAAACTCAGATGGTAAGTAGGAGCTTGAAGTTTTGTGATGTACTTTAAAAAGATTTAATTAACTTGATATATAAAAACTTTGATGAATAAAATAATATAAAACTTTCAATTTTCAATGTTTTAAACAAATAACAATAAATGAAATTAAAACTAGATCCAAAAGATAACAATATGTTATTTCAAAACTAATCAAATCATATAACAATCATTATTAAACAAATAAAAGATTTCAAAAAGATTTGATGCAATATAGAAGTTTGTATCTTTGTAAAGAAGATTTTAACGAATAAGATTGAGAAAGAAGAAGTACATCACAAAACTCAGATGGTAAGTAGGAGCTTGAAGTTTTGTGATGTACTTTAAGAAGATTTAATTAGTGTTTGTTTTTTTGTTTAATTAATAGATGTTTGTATTTTAAGTAAAGAAGATTTGAATGATTTTAAAGTTGCAGACAATAAAATAAACTATTTTAGAAATCACAGTCTCATCAATATTGTAAATATCATAGAAAAAACAACAAAATTCAAACTCAGTTTGGTTTTTGATCATTAAACAAAGTAAATATTAAAACAGATCACTAATTGATGTTTAAAAGATATCAAAATTGTTTCTCGACTATTATTGTTTACCCAACTTATTTAACAAATCAAAATACAAAAACTGTTTTCGAGATAATTTTTTAAAAATGAGATAGGTTATGTAGAAAGAATGAAATTATTATCAAATTAATTTTACCTCCTTTAAAGGCCTTTCTTAGTTAATCTAAACTGTTACTTAAAACACAAGAAAAGACATAACAATCTACAGAAACTTATAGAGAGACACAAACAACATTTGAAGATCTTATGCCTCCATGCCAGCCATAAAGTCCCCTTTCGGTCGGAGGACTACATCTTTAAATTCTGCACTATTCAAATGCTCTTTTAGCGCGTTTTGAAGTTTTGCTGAATGTGACTCAGCAGCTGAAGCTTCTGCGTGTTTCTGTTTGATTAAATAAAAGTCATAAAATTATTGTATAGCTGTAAAAATAGGAAAGGGTATTTTTTGTGTTAAATTTTGCTCTTAAGTTTGATATAAAATAGTTTTGAAATTAATCGAATATTTGACCTGTACTAAATCAGAAACAACTCCGAGCATTTGTTTTTTGTATAAAAAGTAATCATCTATTTCACCAGAATATTGTTCAGCCACTTCAATAGATTTATTAACATTTTGCTAAACCAAAAATGTTTCAGCGATTAGTAATAGTAGCTTTGAGCTAATTTTGAGTTATAAAAGCCTCTAACCTTATTTTGTTCATTTGTTTTTTGAATATGGACAGCTCTTTCAGCAATAATTTCTTTCAGTTTATTAACTGATTTAAGTTGATCTTCAGAAATCGCTATATAGTCATCTGTATCAAAGTCCTCAACCTCTCTACCCAGACTTTCGTCAACACGTTTCTCTATCATCAGGATCATTTTCCAAAATGAATCAAATATTGGGTCGCTAACCAAACTAAAACAGTGAAATAAATTAATTTTCTAAATATAGTTTTATGGGAATTCATTTTGTTTGCCTCACTTTTTCTACTTATATTTTTAACCTTAGATTTTTAGCATACTTAAAATAGAAAGGTTGATGAGCTTGCTTAGATTGCATTAGAAAAATTTTCAGTTGTTGATAAAGTTAAAGCAATTTTTTTAACTTGTGATATTTTATGAAAATAAATAAAACTTTTTTAAACCTAATTGATAACTGATAATGCAACAAATTTGAATTAGGAAAGGTTAAAAAAAATTATTGTTTTGTTGATACTTAAGTAGACATCTTTTACTATCATTTCATTTTTAATTATCTACTAAGTAGGCAAATTCTAAAACTACCTTTGAAGTATCAATCTTTTAGAACTTAACTAAAAGCTTAGATGTTAGATTTTTGAGCGTTTAATTTAATAAATATTTGAAAGTATTTATAAATGTTAACTTAACAAAATTTTCTTTAAAATTCATTATTAGCTTAATACTATGTTTATACTTTATAATATTTTAATATTATAGAAATTATATAATCTAAACATCAATTAGAAAGCTTAAAAATTACAATTATTACTACCAGAAACTTTATTAAATAAAGATTTTTAAAGAATTTAAACTCCAATAGTAAAAACAAGCTTACTTTTTAATTCTATTAAAAACCATGAATGAAATAGATATTAATATAATCCAGCAAATAAGAATAAATCCATATTTAGAGATTTTATCAAAATTCAATCGTTCCAAAAAGGTGGCAGCAAAATCCAGTCTATTCGGCGTCAAAGTCAGTTTTTTAGCAGAGCTAAAAGCAACTACAGGAATAACCGCGTAGTAGCTTCTTTTAATCCAGTTAAATGCACCAATAGAGTACATGCAGAAATTGTTCCACAAGTGAACTAAACTTGTCAGTCTAAAGCTGTTTGGAAACACTTGTCTGAAAAATGCAATCATTGCTGTAGCAGTAGTGAAATAAATTACTCCACAGGTTTGCATGCAAGCAACAGCTAAAATACTAGCTGCATTGACAGCACGGGGAATTGCTGTTGTCAACATATTTGATAATTGAATAATAAAATATATTTTTCAAGTCTGTATGAAGATCACGCCAATTGTTCGACTACGTTGTCAAAAAAATTTAGTTGAAAACTCAATGAATTGTTTAATAGAAAACTTCAATAATGATGTCATAGAGGCTTTTATGAAACAGTTTGATGATGACGTCAATACACATTGAAGCATAAAAATCAAATTTATTTATTAATATAAAAATTTAAATAAATTTAATTTGCGAAATTTGTTGAAATAAAATTAATAATTTTGGTTTTAACATTAAAAGATGAAAACATGATTTTATTCTTTGGAGATAAATAATTATTCAAATAAAACCTCCAAAAAAAAACAATTTTTAAACTTCCTAAATCTTCATCACTTAAATATTTTTAACTGAAATCATTTCAACAAATTTAATTTTGTCAACTTGTCACTAGATTGTTGTCAATAATTTGGTGATTTTTTAGAAGATTCTTATTTTTAAACTGACAACAAAATCATTAGATAAAATCTTGCAAATATTAATTTGATTTTTATAGTTATTTTTTTAAAAGTTGGTTTAAATCTGCTACAGAAAAATTAATTAAAACCAGTTTACGATGACGTTAGATAACAAAATCTGTTAAACAGATGTGGTTGGTGGCAAAGGATATGTCCGCTTCTACAGCTAGACGTACCAACCACCCAAACATATATAAGGAGTTAAATAATTGTTGATGTAGATTTATTTTGCTGAAAATCATTGAAAACATGTTTTTATAAAATTTGTTATCTGAGGGTTTCTATGCAAAATTTGAATTATAAACAAAATTATTTTTTTAAAAGCTTTTGAATATAAATTCAAAATAATCTTGAATTGAAAAAAAAACTATTCTGACAACGATAAGAAAGAAGACGAAACTTAGAAAGGCATTTTTTATTTCAATTAACTAACAACTAATCTTTTAAAACACCAAAAACTCTAATTAATAAACAAACTAAAAACTACCTTTAATCAATACCTTTTAAGTAGGTTTTAAAACTGAACTGTTTAACAAACAAAATTAGATGTACAAAAGCACACAATATATCATTTGCGTCATCATCAACATCATCAAATTGTTCCAACATCTATAGATCGGTTACAATCTAGATGGAGAATTTGTTTGTAGATTGTAATACTGATGGTAGTGAAAAACAACAAATAATATAAACTCAACGAAAAGCAAAAACTTAATACTTATTTCTAAGTTATTGAACGAAAACTTCACGTTTTACATGATCATAAAAATGACGGAGCTGCTAATGTGAAATATCTTAAGAGTCAAAAAATCGATCAGGACTCGAATAATTTTTTAGCTTGCCTCTATCGCCTTCACTTACAAATCGCTTTCTGCTTCTGTGATGCAAATTATTCACTGATTTGTTTCTTTTAGTGATTAGTACTTACTTGTTAGGAGCTTTAATTCGTAACTTCATCTCAATTACTTTCAAATGATAACATTTATCGACAAAATGTTCTAGATGAAGATAAGCGTTGGGAACATCTATACTGATATCAGGCATCTCACCATAAACTCGTTTAAAACCCTGATGAAGAAAATTGTTGAAGTTTTGATGGGAGCAAAACAGAATATTTCAGAAACAAGAAAAATTAATGAAACTGTAGCGACATAAAACACAATTTCAAAAGCTGCTTCCTTCAAATAATTCTTTTGTGACTTTTGTTTATTTTTAACAATTCTTTAAAAAGTTTTAAACCCACAAATAAAGTTAGAAAGCAAAGTTCACCTCGCTAATTTGATCAGTTGTTACAACTGTGGTATCAGAGAAACGTTTCAGTAGATACACAAGCATACTGATTGCTTGTTCTGTTGCATTTTCCATCGCCATAATCACCATCTACAACATATAAGTTGTTTGAAATGTTTTCAAGCAGTTCAAGCAGAACGTTATAAGCAAAAATGATTGGTTGAAATGTTTGTATAAAGCAGCTACTGTAGTTTGTAAAGTAAGTTGAATATAGAGTGAAATATGAGAGGAAATATTTGGAGAAATGTGATTGGTTGATTCGAGAAATCAGGTAAGAACTTGTTTGCAGTTAAATTGCAGTAAGAGGAAATCGAGCTCACGCTTGTTGGTTTCATTAAAAATTTTTTGAAGAAAACGAGATAAGAAATTGAAAAGTGACAAAAATAGTAGATAGGAAAGATTAAAAAGGAATTGAGAAGTTTGATTAGTTGATGAAATGCCTGAAGCATTTGCTGATAAAAAAAATAGTGAGAGAGCAAATCGAGTTGAATAACAGGAAGGCATACAACTAACCTCATACACTAGCTCGTGATTAAAATGAGGAACATCCAGTTCTCTCACACATCTCATTGCTTCTTCACTGTCTCCAGATAAAATATATTCCTTCAACAGAATCATCATCTACAAAAAGTCACTTTTCAATTCACAATTATTTGTTTTGATAAAAATATGAGAAATTTAGATTTATATGAGGGAACTTACAACTGATTTGTGTATATTGTAACAAAATTAGAAGTAGTACTTGTACACGTACAACCAACCAAACACACAACTCATTCAAGCCTGTAAATCAGCACTAACAGTAGCAGATGACAGGCAAGTAGCAGATGTCAGTTTATCAAATAAAATATGAGTTGTAATTAAAGCGAGAAAAAGACGATAAATTTTCAAGAAGTTTTATTTGCATATTCTCAAACATGATTGGTTGCGACTATTACCTTTTTCTTTAACACTTCAAGTGGTTGAATTGCTCCAAATTCTCCCCAAATGTGCTTCACTTTGATTGGTTGAGACAGACGGTACTTGGTTTCATGGACACATTCACTGCAAGCAATTAAACACTTCCAAGTCACTAAATAGTGTTGAAGCAACTGTCGAAGTTGAACTTACTCGGCTAATCGTGAGTCGAGAGCAGCGATTTGATCTAAGATGCTCTCATCTGTGGTCTGATCACTAATAGCTCTTGCAAGAAACTTGCCAAGTACCTAAGAAGTAGATGAAGTTTACATCAAGCAAGCAGTAGTTGTTGGCAAACAAGTTACTTCAGTAGCATCGGGAGTATCCAGCATCAATTCTTGCAGGTTTTCATTCAACACCACGAAGCCCTGGGTGATGTTTTGTGTGCTTAAGAATGGATCCTCGAATTTACGGAGAGCTCTTTCTGAAATAAACAAAATGAAATATCTACTGAAAATAATTCAAACTTTTTTCAGTTTTATTTTGAAAACAGAATTTAAATTTTATTTCAATAAAAGGAAAAATAATTTCCTGAAATTCAAAAAACTTATTAAAATTTGAAACTAAATTTTCAATTGTTTCAAAGTTGTAAAAATCTGTTCAGTTTCAACAACAACTACAAGCTCACCTTTCCATCCAACTGTGTTTCCATTTTTCAGTATGTATTTGGGGGTGGCAAAAGCTTTGATGAGTTCTGACGCAAGCTGCCGAAACTCATTCTTCATCTCCATTGCCATGGTAACGAGACACACAAGGATCTAGAAAGATTTAGATAGAGACGTCATCACAGGTAAAACTATTCTTACCATATGCTTCTTCCCGTCCACATTTAGAGTGCTTGAAGTAACCTGAAAAGCGAAATGTCTTCAAAGAAGTGGATGTTGTGATGAAGAGGCGACTTACGATGGCTTCTTGAATATCTGCATTCTCGAAGTATTCGCGAAGGATGGGAGTAACTTCTTGTTCAACTTGCTCATCAGTCAGGACTGGTTTCAAAGTTTTATAAGTTATCTCATCCTATAAGATTAAAAAGAACATAGAAAATGAAGATGAGAGATTTCAATTACCAGCTCTTCGGAGTCATAATTAGGATCGTGATCATCTAAGAAGGGAGTTTGAGAGATTTCATCCCCAAGACGGCCCCATGTACCCTTTCCACCTGCCCCACCTAAATCAAGTCAAGGATATTTGAAAATCACAAAAATTTAACAAGTTCAAAAATAAACCTTTTTTAGGAAGACCTCTTCCATAAACAGATCTCGACTTTCGGTCGCCAAGCTTGCCTCCTCTAACAGCAATATGTGAAGAGTTGCCGTTTTGATTGTGATTTAACACAAATCCTATAAATAGTTTGAGTCAGATAAGTGAGCAATTTCACAAGTAGCTACTTACCAGCTAATTCTTTTGTTTTGTTTGAATCTCTTCTAATTCTTTTTCGATTTTTTGATTGCATATGAAACGATTCAAGGTTTGAAGCTACAGAAGCAACTAGTGTTTGAGCAGAGTCTTCCATATTTTAACAAATATCTAAAAGTCAACTCTAAGTTTGATGAAAAGTTCTTAAAAATTTTATAGCTTATCTTCAAATACAAAGAAGTATATACACTGCAGTAGCTGATGTATTTACAAAAACTTTGATACTAATCTATAAAAATAAGAGTTTAGAATATTAATGAGAAACACAAAAACATTTTTTCTCTTTTTTACAAACTTGAAAAAGTTAAATATAAAACTATGAAATTGTTAACAATAATAAATGATTAAATATTGATAAATATAGTTGTATCATCTTTGTTGAAAAGCACACAAAATTTATCTAAATGGAATTTATATAATTAAATTTTATCATAATAACTCTTCAAAATTGTTTGTTTCTAATCTAACATAAAATCCAACAAAAAACTAGACCATAAAAAATTGATGTTATTGTTGCCTTAAGCTAAATAAACTTGATATTTATGGTAGTTTAGATAAAAAACAAAAATAATAAATTTGTCACAGTCCTGTTTTGAAAAACATCATTTCAGTACCTTGATATTTACATAAAATAGATGAAAATTACCAAACTATATAATCAAATACGCCTAAACATCTAATATAAAAATTATTTTTAACCCAGGTTTAAAGAATTCCTTTCAATTAATGACTCTATCAGTTCAGTAGCAGTTAAACTAGTTTAAAATGTTTCAACCATAATATAAATAACAAGTTCAAGGTTAAAGTATGAATAGATTTTATTTTAGAAAAGCTTTCTAAAATATATAAATCTTATAGAAAATTAAAAAATCAATATAAATGTATTGAAGGAACTCTATTTGCAGCAGATGCTAGCAGCATTTAAACCACAATTACCTTTAGTTAAAAAATAAAAAAAGTTATAAAAATCACAATTAAACTAAGACGACCAAAAATTTGCAAAAATCATTAAAATTGCTACTAATTATGAGATGGCTATTCTTGTAATAAGTAAATTGAGCATTACAGTTTCAAGTAGCCATTAGACCATTAAATATGCATCATTTTATAAAAAAAACAACAGAAATATTGAACTATTAGTGCAATTGCAATACGTTGAAGCCATCACAATAGGCCTGTAGCTACCTGTACATATACGCAACTTCTAGAATGACGCGGCCTCAAAACAAAAACAGATATCGTAATATATCACAAGACACGCTTAAAGAAGAGAGCCAAGTATTTCTTTTTTCTCTTTGCAACTAAGCTTGCTATGATTGGTGCCTGTATCGTATGATAAGCCTCGTGACTAAAAATTAGAGAATATTTTAGAAATTTTGCACGAACTCTTAGGCATAGAAACATAATACAAGCTACATAAGCTTAATAAGAAATAACTTTTTAAATTACTATTTTCAACACAATATTTTTTTCTAAATAAGTTTATATGATATTATTACTTTTTTTTATTTATCAATTGTGAAAATATTTATTCCATTTACAAAAAAATAAAGTTTACCAGAAGTTTAATCTTTGAGTATAATCGTATGTAGTTGAAATTATTTAATTTCTAATAAATACATTAATCATAGTTATATTTTAATA
The DNA here is from genome assembly GCA_034620365.1 of Pegea sp. RAD2-039. Lineage (NCBI taxonomy): Eukaryota > Metazoa > Chordata > Thaliacea > Salpida > Salpidae > Pegea > Pegea sp. RAD2-039. The sequence continues at coordinate 82,097 of JAQGEQ010000023.1, forward strand.
ACAATCAAATTACTAATCAGGGAGTTGATTTGCTGGCATTACTAAGTAACACGTCAAAAATATAATTTCCTGTTAGTAATAGAAAAATTAAAATACTTTGACGTACAACTTTTCGTACGTACTTTACTACGTTTTATAATTTTGTTCTTGATTTTTGTGGCCTTCAATTAAACTCTACAAAACTTTTATGATAAATGAATGATTTTCATTTACCTCTCTTAGTTGCCATAAACTTGCTGCTCCAACAATTTAAAACCTGTTACTACTTTGACCTCATAGATTATAGTTATAACCATAGTTGCAATTTCTACATACGAAACAGTTTTGATCCGTAATATCTTTTTAAAACGATCAACTGTACAAAAATTTCTAAAGATAGATTTATTTATCTATCAGTAAAAGATTTCTAACAAATAAAGACTTTTAACAAATCCTTCTTCGAACCAAAGTTAATAGTTCAGCTATTAATAATTTTATTATTTTGAAGAAAAGATTTCAAGTTAATTTTTAACTGTCTCTTAATTTAAATAAATAAACAAAATTTCTCGAAATTACAACTTTAGAAAATGTTTTCCTAATTAATTGAGTATCTAATTATGTCAATTTTTAACAGTAAGTGTAAATATAAAAATATTGTTTGTATTTTGCTTCAGCTATTTCCATTAAGTTTATCTATTAAGTTCATACATTAATATAATTTTACATATTTAAATCTCAAATATATTGTTTTCTTCTGTAATTTAATGCAGCAGTTTTTATAAATGATATCAAATAAGGCACAAAATCGTAAAGTATGATTAAATAAGCGATTGTTGATCTATCTAAAAATATATTTTTGAAAAGTTTATTAAATAATTAAACATCAATTACTTTTGCTGATGCAGTCTTCAAGGCTTAATATTGAGCCCTACAATAATAACAACTTGCCTTTGACTTCTTATTGCTGTTTAAAATTACTAATAGCTGTTATAACCTTAACTTGGATTTTTTTTCAAGATTATGACCTTTTTATTTTTTTGAAGGTTTGTTGCTAAAAAATAAACCAATTAAAGACTTTAATAAAACCCAGTGGGTCAATAGCTTTTTAAATAGGGTGACAATGGCTCGGAACCTTCTTTTAAGCTCCATCGCTGCAGCAAAATATGTGACTTGGTTTAAAATGAAGTTACAAAAGTATGGTTTGAGTAATTTTGTTGACAAATGACATATAATGTGACCTTTTTATTCATTTGCTATGTTCCGACTTTTGTATTACCTCTGTTGAACTGTGCAATTGGAAACTGTCTTCTTCTACTTTTTTGGAGTCATGTTGTTTTGTATTCGCCTTGATGATAATAATGACCTGCTTGGGCCAAGTATGGCTGTGCGCCAGAAAAGTCTTTAAGGTTTCTTCCTTTTTAAAGTCAGTTTTTCTTTTCTATCTTTCAGTTGTTTGCGGAGTAGAAAGCGCCATAAGGTGCGATCTTCTGCAAATTCTTTCCTAACTATTTGATTTAATAGCTATATAACTTGTTATCTGCGGCCATGTAAAATCATATACAAGTAATTATTTATAAAAAAAATGATATCGATAATATTAAAAAAATTCTGATCGATTTGTTGGTTTTTAAACCAAAACTTAGTAATCAGTATGATCAAAATTTGATACACTCAAATTTTGTCAAATCAATATTTCGTTTGTAGCACTTATTGTGATAATTTCTTATATTTACGTTTTACGTTTTCATAGTAGGTTTAACATGACATCATAAAGTATAAGATTACAAAAGTTGTAAAGAGTTTTTGTAATTTAATTTTCATAGTAAGACAAGTTCAATAAAATCGTTTCCACTAAATAGTGCGCGGAGATTTTCTTAAACTGAAGATAAATTCATTTGTTATATCATGTTTGTGGTAAAATAGGCTGAAAGAGTAGAAGTATAATTCATTAATTTACACACTTAAATAAAACAGATATTATTTGTTGGTCTATTTATTTTAAACAAATTTCTTATCTGATGTATTTTGCCGAACAAGCTTTAGTTTAATAAATTACTTAAGCATTTAAGTACCATAAAATATTAACAACAATTGATTAGAAAAAGCGGTTAAATCAGCTATTTAATTTTACCATAAAATCAAGTTTTTACTATTCAAGCTGTGTAGTCTAATCTTAGTTTATCATATTGTTAATTAACCTTAAAACTAACTCTTAGGCTGGTAGTAGTATTGCAATTTTTCACATCTCAGAATTACTGCTTGTCAGCACATTTGCTTAAAAGATTTACTTATCGATTTTCTAGTATTTAATATAAAAGCTAGGTTTAACCTTTTGTTTTATATTACTATGAATGCGTTTTTTAAACATGAAGTTTGAATCTGAAATTTTATATAAAAACTCTTGACAAAAATCTAACAAAAAATGTTTTGTTTCTAATTTTCTTTAAAACTATACAAGAGGTTTAGTAAACGACATTTAAAGTTTAAAAATGTATAACAAAAAGTATGAAAAACAAGAAAATTGAATTACTAAAATACAAAGTTTGTAATGAATTTAGTATGGTAAGATTTTAACAAAGGCTAGATGCTTAATTTGATTACATTATAATTGTTTACTGCTACATCACTATGGAGGTGGTGGGTTTAATCTAAGCTGTTGTCATCAACAGAAATAGAATAAACTTTGAATAAGTTTGTGAAAATGTAATTAAGATCTTTAAAATAAGTATGGTGAAAATTTTTAACTTGTGTGAATCAAAAATGCACTAGGTAAGCAACAGCAAGTGTTTTGCAAAGAAGTTGAACACCTAGTAATTTGCTTAAGAATTTATATTTGATTTCAATTATAGGAATCAGATAAGTTTTTTTCTGAAGAGATATCGATTAGGTATATAGGAAATTTCATAAAAATTTTGAAAAATAGCAGTGAAGGTGGTTTTGAAAATAATTGCTTTTAAGTTGGAATTATTTGAAAAATGGAGATAAAATTTGTAAATGAGAACAAACTAGAAATATTGAGCTACTAAAGAAATTGTTTTTGTGCTGGAACATCACTTGAACCAAACAAACTCTATATTATGGGCAAGATTTGTATTGTAAAAATTAAACAGAAATTCGATGTCAAAATGTGAGTTGATTTATGAATGTGAAACTTGAGTACAGTGTGGTAATGACAGACTCTAAATTGATACAACACAGTCATGGTATTTTCTAATGTTATCTAGCTGCAAGATGCCTCGTACTGCTTGTACCAATATTTCAAACACAGATAGTATGATAGAGAAATAAGTAAAAATCAAAATTAATTTATACTAAGATAAAATTTTTATGAAAACTTTCTATTCTTTAGAGAAGAAAAAGCAGCTTGTAGCTAGAAATATAAGACTTAAAAAATGTCATATCAAACATATGCTAAAATACAGTTAAACCTTAAAAATAAATACTGTCGCGTCATCAACAGATACAAGATGTAGTTTTGCAGACAGACACATTTAACTAAGAGACATTTGTTGTCAAGATATATGACAAGCGTGTCGATTAGAACCCTTATTTCCTCCTTTCTTGTTTGAGAGTTGAGAAGAATCTGCCGAGTTCGTATTTTCTGGAGTTTGGTTCAATGTAGTCGAAGCCATGTTTTTACTGCGACGAAATGAGGGCCACCTTTTGTTGGTGTGGCGGTTTGGAATTGAAGTATCTTCTTCAGTTCGATCCAATATTCCATCCCCTGCATATGGTTTCAGACTTCCGCTACCAGCTTCTTCATTATGCTTCAAGCAATCTGATGAGTTTGTTTGTGAATATAACTCTTTGGATGAATTACGACGAAAATGGAGTTTAAAAGAGCTGCCGCGATTAAAAATAGATTTGCTGCTGCTTATATCTTCATTCGGATTAAATTGGTTTGAAGTAATTGGAACATTTTCTTCCCCGTTCGAAGCAACATCATGTAATTCCTAGATAATTGAGATGAAAAAAAGTATTTTAATCAGCTTATAGCTAATATTGAATTTTAAAAACTTTGATATTTTGAATAATATTCATTTTGATAAACAACAATAAGAAAAGATTGAAAGAAAAATTTTAAAGAAAATTATTCACCATGAAAAGAACAATGTCAATAAAAGAGCTTGGGATGAAAGCAAAGAAGGAATTTTGAAAGATGAAGCCAACAACAAATGCAGCAGCAAATAGAAAATGAAAACTTTTATCAAAGCAAAATAAGAAAAAAATGATAAGCTAAATAATTGATGAGTTTAAATACCAATTATATTAGTATAAAATAAAAAAATGATTTAAACAAATTTTTAGCGTTAATTCTAGAATAAAAATGTTTTTATTTGTAAAATAAAACAAATTAAGAAAAAGAAAAAGAACGATAAAAGTTTATAAACAGCTGCTACAAGTGACAAGTTGTGATAAAAAAACAGAAATCTGGTGAAGATGGCTACAAATATGCAAATTTCGTAAAACTATAAAAAATACAAACCTCTAAATAGGGAATGACAGTCATCGCTCTTAAACTGTCGCCACCTTTACGATCTGGTGGTATTGGTACAGGAGGCTGTAACTTCAGATGCCTTCTTTTAAACCAACTAAATCCAAACAAATAAGTTCAAGTGACGAGCTGAATATTGATAAAACTTACTTGTGTGCTTTGATTTGTTTCAAAGAAAACCTTTTGTCTGCATCATATTCAAGCAAACTATTTAGCAACGAGCTTAAATTGTTATCTAGAAATTTTGGGATTGAAAATTCTCCAGCGCTTATATTCTCAAACAACTTGTAAATATTACAACCATCAAATGGATAAGTTCCTGTAGTGAAATTATAACTGCAAAAATATCAGTTTCACAAACGACCTACAAACTTCAAATTCACTTACAGGGTAACTCCTACTGACCAAATATCAACTTTGAATCCAGAGAAGTCATGTCTCCCGTTTGCAATCTCAGGTGGTTGAAAAGCTGGCGTACCTTGTGATGTACAACAGTTATCATTTTGTGTATATCTGCTTAAAGCCTATAAAAGAAATGATTTAGAATCAATCAGTTTTCTGGATTCTCTTACCTCAGCAACTCCAAAATCAGAGATTTTTAAAGTTTCATCACTTGTCAGCAACAAATTACTTGGTTTGATGTCTTTGTGAACCACATGAACACTGTGTAAATATTCCAATCCATTTATTAATTGTACAAAATAACTGAAAAAAACAATTGCAGATGTTGTAGAAGATTAGATAAAAAGTTTTTCAAATTATTAAGAAGATCAGATACAGATGAAACTCCAGATAAACTAGTTTTATTAATCTAGTAATCTTACATAAGTTCGTTTTTGAAAAAGTCGAATTATAACCATAACATATGTTAATCTTCTCAAAACTTCTTGTTCAATTCAAACAAAATACAGAAATTAAAAATATAAAAACATAGAAAGTTATTTCGGTTACAAAAGTAACTGACAATTTTGACATTTGTGGTAAAAACTGCTTTAAAAATTGTTTTAAGTAAAAAGAAACAAGTAATGTAAAATTTGTAGTTTTAATCAATAGAGAACTGCTGCTTAAACGTAGAAAAAGACAGAAATAGGAAATATTTTGTTTATGAATTGATACAAACCTGTGAGCTTGCCAGTCGGGGAATTTTTTTGTTTCAACCCCGTCTAACATGTCTTGTAGGTTGGTGACACAAAATTCCATCACCATATATGTAAGAAAAAGTTAAAGGAAATAAAAAAAGATTGTAGAAAATGTATGAGCTTCAAAAAAAAAAGATTTATTTTCAATTTTGAATCTAGTAATGAAAGGATATAATTTCTCTTTTTTCTGACTGTACATCACCTCTGTTAGATCAATTACATTTTCATGTTTCAACATTTTCAAAAGCTCGATTTCTCTGAAAATAGCATCAAAATGAAACTAAGAAAATTAATTCTGAATATGCAAATAAAGTTTTGAGAAAAAATTATTTCAAATTTATTCAATTCTTGAAAGAAAATGGTGAAAAGAAGTTTTTGTAAAAAACGTCAAAGTTGATATTGTTACAAAATCAAATAATTATTTTATATTTTTATACAAGTAGAACCAACAAAATTATAAAATGATAATTAAACTGAAATTGGTGGTTCCTTGTAACATTTAGTAGTGAATAAAAATAGATTAATAATAAGATGACGTATTTTAAAAATATTTTAATTGATGATTTACTAACATAAAGCTGAAAAAAATTTTAAGTAATTAAACCAAAGAAAAGAAATATCAAATCATTTGTGACATAATTTGGAAGATTTATTTACTTAATTAGAAAGTCATATTTGTTTTATCAAAAATAACATTTAAATAAATTACTTGGTAACATTATTTTCTCCATTTGGTATTCTTCTCAGCCTTTTCTTCTTCATAATTTTAATAGCTTTTCTGCATAGATTTTCTGTGTCAAGAACCTCTTTTACTTTCCCATATGAACCTTCACCCAGTATATCACCAAACAAATATTTCCCATAAATTTTAGCTTTTTTTCTTGTTGTGAAAATATAGTTTTCAGAATCTACCCTAAAATTGAAAAAATAATTTTATTAACAGATTTTTGATGATTTTTATACAAAGAAACCATTTTGAGCTTTTTTCGGAGAAAATAAATTTGTCTGAACTTGGAAATTCTAATAACTTTTAGGAGCTAAAATAGTTTCTATTGAAACATATTTGTTGAAAAATGGAGATAGCTATGAGGTTTGACAGCTGTAAGAACTACATTAGTGAAAAAAAACATGATAAGATTTTCAAAAAATTACTTCTACAAAAGCTTGTCTCTAGAAGCAAATATCATTTATGATGACATTTAAAAAAAGATATAAAATAGATTTAAAAAAATGATATCTATTAGATGTTGCATAATACTTATTGTAATATTGGCCACTTGCCTATAGCTAAAATATATCTGAAGTCTATTTTCTTAGAAAAATAATTTTAAGTTGATTTAGTAATTGTATAAATGAATATGAGTAAAAAAATATAAAAGACTATTTAAAACAGAACAATAAATTAACAAATAATAATATTTCTATCAACCAATTGCAACTCTTCTATTTACTTGATCTAAATCTATTCTGTGATTAAAATTGATAAATTTTATGATTTTTGTTATTATAGATTCTAAAATATCAAATACGTGTTACAAAAACTATATCATTAAATAATTTTAATTGAAGACAGTAAATTTAATAAAATATTTACCAAGTAAACAATGAGTTTATGAACTTCATTTTTAAAATCAAATTTCAACATAAAAAAGACATTAAAGACATATATATAATTAAAATATATCTAAAAGTGTTTTAGTTTTTAAGCAATGTTAAATATCAAACAATTGTTGTTTCAGAAACTTTACAAATAGAAAAAAACCTGGTAAAAATAGTTGGGTCTGGGTTTGAACCCCATAATAATTCATCTTGAACATCAGGTCTATATTCATCTTCTGAACCTCCAACATCAAATGCAGCTTTACAAGAAACTAAATCTACAGATGATTCTGATCCTGACATCTTTAATTTAGTTAAAAGTTGATATTTAAAATGTTAAATTAGATCTAAAATATAACAAAAATATGTTTAATATCAAGCACTTAGACATTTTATTTTTATTAGTTAATGAATCTAAAAGTTTTAAACAAATTTTTTCTTTAAAATTAAGTTTTTATTCATTTTAAATAAAATTGAGCCATATACTACTTTTAATAAAACTTAGATTGAATTATAGTGGAACCTAGAAGCTGTTAATAATTAGATTAGCTAAACTTCAATCAATTTAATTTCGAAATTTGATAAACAGAATAGTATGAATCATATGAAGGTATAAAGAGGTACAAAATATTTTTACAAAGTTTAATGATTTTCATTTGACAATATAAACACTTACATAAATAAAAATAATAAAGAAACAAACAATAAGAGATGAAAAATATAAAAATATCTATAAGATTAACTATAAAATGTAATTTATTCATTACAAAAAGTAATATCTAGTTTATTAATTTCAAGCTACTATTAGCTTATTAGTTTGATTTATATTTAGTCTTTTTGATAAAAAAATATTAAAACAACTTTGAAATATTTAAAAATGTGATCAAAACATATATTAAAAAGAATATAGAATAATTGGTAAATAAATACACACTATATCAAGTAAACTTAACTTTTAAATAAACTTTTTAAGCAAACACATTTCATTATTCCTCTGTAGTCATATTGTTGTTTTCAGAGTTTCTTTTTATGCAATTTGCAGCCATCATGATTTGAATAAATAAATTGCTTAAAATATAAGCATACTTGAAGATAACTGTCAAGCAAGGATTGTTAATAAATTTTAATTAGATTATATTCCTTTAAATTCCAAAATTTTAAAGATAAGGTTAATACTTTGCTAAATACTAAAAAATTTGCTTAATTAAACTAAAGTATAAGACACTGTAAACAAATTTTAAAATCTATTAAGTTTGAAAATTTGTTTAAATACCATACAAAGCTTTTATCAATTGCAGCTCTTGATAAAATTAGCTAAAGAAAGCTATTATCTTCATTAGAAGTTTTTATCAGTCCTTTAGTTAACAGATAATTCTAAAATTTTTACAATATAAGGATGATTGAAAGACAAACAGTTTTATAACTTATATCTACATCATCATTAGAAAAATTATAAGCTAACTCCTTTATCAAAAAGATTATAAATTAAATTACTTATTAGTTCAGTTAAATAATAATGTGGATCTAAAAGCATTAAAACATCTTTAAAATAAACTAATCTGAGTTTAATTATCTAGAAACTGTTTAATCTTATAAAATAATTAAAAAGTATAGATGAGAAAACTGAATTTGTTAAAATAGATTTTCATGTTTTTAAAACACATCAATACAGAACACTAGAATACAGGAACCAAGTAACAAATTGATGATAAAAAAGCTACAAAGCACATGTATTCGGTGTGATAAGCATTTATGTAATAAAAATATATTTAATATATCTAACATTTCATTAAGGTCTACTGGCTTTATTTTTTTTATTTTTATGAGGTAAGTTATTAGCTTTAGACAAAATTTAGTTTGAAAGACATAATTAATACTTTTTATAGCAATATATCAAAAATTATTTAAAATAAACTATATTTAAAATTACCGAAATCTATTTTTGACTTATCTGTTCAAAGCATTAACTTCAATTTGAAATATTTAGCAATAAATAGATTTGATAGTAAAGACAATATGGACTAAAACAAATTGAATTTGAATAAAATAATACAAAAATAGTTAACCTTATTTTGAAATTCTTTTTATTATAACTTTTGGTTTTAAAAACTAAACACAAAATAAAAATCAGCTTAGATGAGTTCTTTTCTTTAACAAATAGTTTTGGATACACCATTAATTTCTTAATTCTACCAGTAAGCTAATAAAAAGTTTGTATCACACATTTCTTAAATAAACTAACTTAAATATAGAATATTTTAGCATTTTATATTAGTATTTCACCCTCTGCGGTTGACATTTGAAAAATAGGATGAATTAATTATATGAAAAATGAAACAATTTATTTTAAAAACCTTAATCAAGTAATTTGGCGCTATTATAGTTAAAAAAAGCTTTTATCTAATATCTAAAATCGTTTCAGCACTGTATTCTTATCTTTAGTTCTCTTTGTGTTAAACCTCATAAAGCTATACATTTAAAAGTTACTTATCTTTGATAAAAGTTCATTGAATTTTACATGTTATCAAAGTTTACTTTTTTACTTCTCACATGAAAGTACCGGAATATGATATTGGTTTCTATTATTATTCTGTCAATTCTTTAATGGTAATGAATATTATAGATGCCAAATATTTTTATTCAAATATTAATGATAACTAATAAGGAAAAATATGTTCAGCCAGGTTACTTCAGCTGTTGAAAATTTTATAAAGTAGCAATTTTAAAAAGTACAGTAGACCTTTTAGTTGTTCTTATAAAGTTATGACGATTAAATTTATCAAAAGTTAAAATTGATAATAATTAATTAAGCAAGGTAAAAAGATCTTTTAAACAAAAACGGTATGTGTCGTGTGCGCATATCAAGTAGTAGAAAATGTAGGAAGTTAAAACTAGTGTATTATAAAGCTACTTAAAATCGTTGGTAATTTAATTTTAGTTCTTCCCTATAAGCCTTAAGAGTTTTAACTGCAATTTATAACAATATCTTAAGAACTAAAAGTATTTTTTGGCAAGTTGTTTTGCTTAGTCAGTCTTATGCCAAGAAGTTTTTCAAATTATTGCTGCCAAGTCATGAAAAGACACTCTCTTTCATGCATATTATTCAATGAGTCAGTTTTATTTAAACAGAGCTAGTTAAAGAGCCCCAAGCTATGCTATTAAACTTTGATAACTAGCTTTTATAGTTAAAAAAACGTTTTAAGAAAGACGAAACTAAGATATTTAATGAAGTTTTAGGTGAAACAAAATATTTCAAAACAGATACCTTTAACTTTGCTGTACCCGTTTTGAACAATCGTTTAACTGAGTTCAGTATAAAGTATAGAACGGAATTGTTCATTTTTTAACTTATTTTAAAACGAGGCAAAACTTTAAATTCTAAACAGTATCACTGAAATAAATCATTTGCTCAATTAAGTACTATCCCAAGTAGGTTAATCAGTTTTCTTAACTAGAAAGACAAATTCAGTAAGTTTTTTCGTCTTAACATTTTCACCGAAAAGTTTTACATGTTAATGTGCCAAATCGATTTAATCATTATCTACTTATGCAATTGATTTTTCGTCTTCTTATTGTTTTTATTTATTTACTAATCAAGAAACATAAACATTTTGAGCATCACAAAGGCTTTGGATGAGTTTGTTGAAAAAGAACTAAATTATTCAACTAGTAATGTAAACTAAATAACAATTTATGAATTCAGTTTGCTTTTCCAATCAAAATTTAACAATCAAAAGTCTTAAAATGTCGTTATAACTAATAAAAGCTACTTTAGTGGCACAAACAAAATTTTTTGAATCAAATTAAATTGAATTTTATCTCGTGTAACTTAAATGTATGCTAAAATGATTATATTTATCTATCTGCTTAGAAAACATTTAATGAATACAAAGTTTTCAAAGTAATACTTCATTTAGATTAATATGATATCAAAATTACAAACTTTACGCAACAGTAGTTGACAAGAAACAAATTACTTAAAATAACAGTTTGCACTAAATATGCATCGTTTTAAAGATAAGCTCACAAATAGAAGTAATAAAAAATCAAATTTTATCTTTTATAATAGATTTTAAAGATGTCATTGAAATATTTGCTCCGCAAATAACTATTGCAACATTTTGACTTTTATATTTTCGAGAACTTTTAACAAAAGCTGCAAGAGCAACACCTGCAGAACCTTCAACAACCTTATGATGTTTATCAAGTACTTCAAATATTGCATCAGCAATTTCTTGTTCAGTGACTGTTACCCATGAATCTACTAAAGCTTCACATATTGAAAAAGTTGGAGAGCCAAACTCTATTCCACCAGCCGAAGCATCAGATAATGTATCTTTAGATTCCATCTCAATAATTTTTCCAGCTTTTACTGATTCATACATAACAGGTGAGTTTTCAGGTAAACATCCAACTACTTTTATTGAATTATTGTGAGCTTTTAAAAAAGAAGCAATACCTGAAATTAAACCACCACCTCCTACTGTAACAAATATAACATCTAAATTCGGTAGATCTTCTAGGATTTCCAGTGCTATTGTTCCTTGGCCATATAACACATCCATGTCAGCATATGGTGAAATAAAAACTAGCCCATTATTTTCAGCATATTTTCTGGCTTTTGTTTCAGTTTCAACACAATCAGTTCCAAACTTTTCAAGTTTTACATCAAATAGCTTTAATGTTTGCTCTTTTGTATCTGAGACATTTTCAGGAACAAACACCATTCCATTTTGGTTTAATGTAGTAAATGCTAATGCACTAGCCATACCATGGTTACCTGTTGAAGCAGTCACATATCCAGGAGTTTCTGCTTTATTTTCGATACAAGTCAACAATTTATTAAAAGCTCCTCTGACTTTAAAAGATCCAGTTTTTTGTTCGGATTCAAGCTTTAAGTAGACATTACATCCAGTACTTTTTGATATAGATAAAGAATGGAGTAAAGGTGTCTTTAAAATATAAGCTGAAATACGCTCATGAGCATCTCTTATCATTTTATAAGATCTTTTTATATCTACTTTAGAATCCATTGTTTTGAGTAAACACCCTAAAAATTTTAACACTAGACTCAATCAAATCTATAAAAATAAAATAAATAATAAAAAATGTGTTATTTGAGTATATTAAAAATGATTGTTTATCCAAAAAACAATTTGTATTTGCTACTTAATAATACTATTTCAGTTTACAATTTAAAACAATTAATTTATATCAATCTCTAATTAAACATTTTGATATTAATTTATGATCAGTTTAAAAGAATTACATCGAACAAGTTTAATCGCAAAAATATGTTTTTAAATTCATTTTCATTTCTTATTTATCATTATATGATAATCAATTAAGTATTTAGATAACTACACCAGTAAAAAAGCACTAAAAAATTATAACATAATGACTTGATAGTAAATAAATCAAATTCACATAAAATAGATTATATTATTGATTGCAAAATAAAAATCAATTACTAAATAGTTAAAAATAATTTCAAAAACTTGTTTTAGACTTCAATACAGCCTGATTATGACCCAATGGTTTAGTTAATGATTAATAAAATTCAAAATTAATATAAAAAGGTAAATACTATTTTCCTTAAAGCTTGCAAAGAATAAAATTAAAATATTTCTAAATAGTTTCAACTAAATACTTCTACATATAATCATAATGTCTTTAAAGGTTAATTATTATAAGAAAATATCCAATCTTATTAAAACTTAAGACGTTTAATTAAACCTTAATTATAATTAATTAATTGTTTTAAATTTAATTGTCATTAACATTTAGTTTTCTTTAAACATGTGCAGATAACTTTTAATGTAGATACTATTTTGATTCAAATTTATCACATTTCATTATTATTAATATAACAAAAAACAAAAGTATTTTTTTTTGTTTTGGCCCAATAATAACTTTTTTTGTTTTGACCCATTAATAAAATCTTTTTTGAATAAAAAGATTTCACTTTAGTCTACTTAAGCTTTTTAAGCTTTAGTGGCATCACTTCTGTTAATTAGTTTTATCTGAGCTAAGTTGATTCTTAAATATAATAATTATTTAAACAAAAGTTATGGAAATATTAATAACAAACGAAGCATTATTAAAAGATAGTACAAACGGTGCACAAATTGAGCTTGTTTTATGATAATTAATTTTATATATATCATATCATGCATTAAAAAGAAGTTTTATTATATTCTAGTGACTCAAATAAGATTAACTAAACTATTTAATCTCTTCTATTGAAAATAGTAGTTTAGATTGAATGTACTTAATGATTTATTTTAAAAACCGATAGTCTTAAATTAGTCGATGATTACATTTTTGAATTTATTGGACCGTTTTTTCAATGTTTTTCTCTTAGCTCAATTGTTTTTCATCGATGGAATTTATATTTGAAAAATTTAAATATATATAAATAATTTTTGCAAACAGCCAAAATTTCGTTCTTAATTTATGATTGACCTTATACTTGTATGCTTTATTTTGTTCGTATTATACTGTTATTCGCCTAATTGAAAATAAATCTTTTTATTTTTGATTGTTTTTATTTATTTTTAAACCATCTATAATTACAAAGCTAATGTTCAAAAGATTTATCTCTGTATAATATTTTTACTCATAAGTTTTATTGTTTATAAATAAGATTTCTTTAAATTACATATTAATTTTCTTTAAAGTGTTTGTTTAGTAGTTTTTTGTTTGAATTTAGGTTTGACTAGATTGTTTTTAATCAAGGTAGAAAGCAGTCAACGTTAGATTATTTATATTGTCATTTTTGGTTAATTTTTTAATTATTTTTTTAAGTAGAATAAACTTGTATGTTTTAATATGACCTTTTATAATACATAATTAATATTTTATTAATATAAAGTTTATATTGTTTAAATTTATTATTTTACTTTTTATAAAAGTTTTAACTTTAATATAATTTTAATATCATTTTTGTAATAAATAATTTTTCAGCAAAAATAATTGATTAAAACAAAGAATTTTGTTTTAGACATTTATTTTTAAAACTTATCCATTTTTTTTGTATAAAATGCATTTAGTAAATTACCAAAAAGTTTATGACATTTAAACATTTTATCTATGTGATCTTTCCATTATTTTTGTAAAAGTAGAAATACCAATTATGAAATCTAATAATCAAGGAACATTTGTATTAACAATTTAGAAGTTTTAGATTTAGTTGATATTTTATAAGTCTAAAAAAGTTATTCTATAAATATGTTGTAGTTAGATAAAACAAGTTATATTCTGCCATTTAATATCTTCTTTATTATAGACTTGACATAAATTATTATAAATAATCAATTTAAATATTCCTAAACTACTGTATGGCATTTTCTCAACGTTTTTGGGCATTGTGGGTAATCATTTCAGTTTTTTTCATTCTGATTTGCTTGAAATTGGAATCAAAAGATGGAACCACAATGAAGGTGGCAAACTGGTTCACCATCCTTCTTCCTTTATTTTTAGTTGATTTTTGTCAGTTTTGCCTTATTTGTCACAACATTTATAGAAGACGAAATTCAAATACTACTCATAATTTTCCACGACTTAAACAAAGTGTTGAATATTTCTGTTATGTTGTCTGTTTAGTGCTTTTCAAAGTTCTTCTCTGTTTTAGATTGAATCAAAATTCTGATGAAAAACTTTTAAGATTATATTTTGTATTTATTCCGTTGTGGTTATTTTTAATTAGTTTTTCAGTTAAATGTTCTCATGCTTTACTTAAAGCACGTAATTGTAATTTGTTGGAAGAATTTAGAAATTTGTTTTATTTAAATGACGCCGCACAATAAAAACTGAAATTAGTTTCATTATTTGCTTTTAATATCTCTTTTTTATTTACACCTCTTTATTTTTTATCTTTTTAGGCTGATAGTTATTTATAAAAATGCGTTTGTTAATGCGATTGCTTTCAAAAGCAAAACCAGTAGCAGTATCAAAACCTGTCTTCAGATTTGATCAAAAAATTGAACCAAAAATCACCAATGCAAATCAATTGTTTGACTTTTACAAGTACAGGATGGTTGGATATGTCGTGGCACTTGGTATCTTAAAGTGGGCTGAATATCAATATATCAAAAGCGAAGTTGATTCAGTTCGTTCAAAAGTTCAGTTATATGATAAGCCTCATATTCCAGTTGCTCATTTATAACTTTTATTTTGTTTGTTGCTTTGTGAAAAGTTTTTTGATGAACAAAATAAAGTTACATGTTGATTGGTTGAAGCAATAAGTTTGTACAATTTGTTGTTTTTCACCATGTTCAATATTTCATAAATAAAAAGATATTCAAAATTTAAAAAAATCGTTCTTTATATTTATTAGCCGATATAATTTGTGAAAGTTTTATCCAATGTAAAAGTTATTTAGATAAATGTTAGAATTCAAACATACATGTTCCATGTATTTGTAGGAACTATTAGTCACGTATTTAGAATATATCGTTTGAGAATATAATAACATTTGGAAGCTGTATGCGTGCTGCTATTTCGTTCTAAATAGTAATCGTCTAGCTGAATAAAATGAACGAAACATTTAGTTGAGTAAACACTCGTGAAATAACAAACCCAATAGACAGCACCAAAATTGCCAAACTAATATAAGCTTCTATTGTAACTTTCTTAAATATTGGATGTTTATCAATCATTTCTTTAGTTATACTTCCTTTCTTATTAAGATGAGGAAATGGAACATCTGGAACAGGAACGCCAAGAAAGTTACAAAATGGCGTCCAACCTTTTTGGAAGTCAACAATATGAAGCTGGGACTTTGGTGCTTTCTGTATATAGAGTATAAGAAGGAATTTCTTACTGTTACAAAAAGTATTTACTTGTAAAACATATTCGTTATGTTTTCTATATGCATAGATTGACATCATTTTGTTGTTAGTTGAACTTTTAAATCTATATTTTGAAATAAAAGCTCCAAATGCAGTTTGATCTAAAATATATTGATAAATCTTTAATAAAGAAGTTTGAAAAAATGAAATTTGTTTATTAAGATTTAGAAGATTTTCTTTAAGATAGTTGAATATATCCACCAATTACTTTGGAGCAATTAAAAACAAATATATTCTTTTCGACTGCTTGAATATATTTAGAATATAAATTACAGCATTTAATAGTCCATCCAGTAATTTTTCGTTGTGTAAATGAAAGAAGAGACAACAGATAAATTTGGTTGGAAGAGTAAGTCTCAAATTGCCTTTTCATGCTCTGCCACCATTCATCGTCTGGTCGTTGTCGAAATAAAATCTAAAAATTCTTCAATAAAATTTTCAACCATACAAACAATATTTTAGTACTTTAGCATCTGGAAAAGCTTTTAAAATTTCTTCCCAAAATATACAGGCTGGTATATCCGTGACAGCATCAACACCATTTAACATTCTTTCTATATCTTTAGTGTCTCCTCCATCACACATCAGTTTCATCCAATCATCATGTAGATGTTCATAATTTTCCATAAAGTCGTAACAATTATACCCAAGTATTCTCAAAGCTGATGCTATTGTCTTTGTACCGGTTTTAGAGAATCCAGCAAATATAACTTTCATAATTATTGTATTTGGTGTTTAAATTTCACAACTTATCCGAAAACCTTGGAGTATAATATTTCAAATTGAACATCTACTTTAGTAGGCTTTTACAAATACAAAAAATTTCAAAACCGATAAAAAATTTCCTCATCAATAAAACCTGAAACATTTATACATTTTTTAAACTTTATTTTTACATTTAAATTTAATTTGTTTGAAAAGCTAATATTTAATGAATCTTATAAATAAAAATAAACTTTAATCTAGATCTTTATGTACTTTTCTATCATATTATTCACTGACTGATCATAGACTGCTAAAATATTTTTGCTAAATAATAATGTTATTATATTAAGTATGAACATTTTTTCATGTAGTAAAGTAGAGACTTCGCTAGAACGAGTTAATAATTAATTATAACGTGTGCTTAAGACATGATAAAATTTAAAAGGTTTTTAACGTTTTGAACTCGAAGCTATTAGTTCATCAAAAGTTTACATTTATGTGTGTTTAAATTAAACTAGGGTGAAGATCCGGCAATAGAATGTATTAAATGCATCTCCCGGTTTCATCTCACCTGTAATGTGAACGAGAAATTTTATGATATATCTGATAACAATCAGATGAAGATATACTTGAATTGTATGACAGTAGAATATTTTATCGCATATGTAAATGTTTAATGCAGTTTCCCTTAATCGCTGTGCATATCGATAGTTCAACCTGTAGCTAACTATGGTGTTACACGTTGTTATTAACCGCTTTTTAGAACTGAATAAAGCTTTCTTAAATAGTTATTTTCATTACATCTAGTACAACAAAAGCACTATTCTAACAGGTCAGATTAAGTCAGGTGTAAAATAAGTTCCATTTTCAAAATGCATCCAGATGTATCAGACTAGGTCCAGAATAAAGAGAGACTTTACATGATTTGTGAATCAGTTTAAAGTAATGGTTTGTTGCAAAATAGGCCAAAAATGTAGTAAGAAAATTACCTTAAAGCTTACAAAACAGGTAAAAAGGTTATAAATAAAGCATTTAAAACTTAGAGAAAGTTCTTTAACCATATCAGTAGCTTCCTAGTAATCATGCAAGGAAAAAAGGTTGAAGTAACTAAAACAGTTTTTGTGATTCCAGTTTTTCTTTAAACATTTTTCTTCCTTTGAAATCAAATTTTATAAAAAGACAGACTTTATTAGCCTAATTATACCCCTACTGAGAGACACAAAATTAATAGGATAACTCATTCATACAAAATTATGCAAAGTATCTAAAATCAATTGAAGCCTTTTATCAATTAACATATGTTAGTATAAATAATATCAAAAAAATATTGAACTTTAAACTTTTATTATAATTGAATTTCAAAATCAAAATACAAAAACGATTATGATCTGTTTAAACCAAATACAGAATTGAAAAGAGGTTTGCTAGTAATTTTTCCATCTCTGTGTAAAGGGTATTTGATGGTTTTTCCAGGAGTATTAAGATTTGGAGCAATTATTTTGAAATTTTCACTTAGTGTAACATCTTTAGCAGAATATCTATTAATTTTTTGTTTACCAAACATTCTGTTTGTGATAATAGCTACAGTTTTATGATCAGCTGAAAGTAAAACTTTACATGGTGCTGTTGTAATTACTTTGTATGAAACAATTACTAAAAGAAAAGCTCCAAACACAGTAGCAAACGGGACGAATTGTCCCACCCAACTAGTATACAGCTTAGAGGAGAAACTGTCAACTTTTGGGTTTAATGTTTTCTCTTCTGTGTAACTTTTTGCCACATCCATGCTAACCTTAGCACTATGTATAAGCAAAGGAAACTAAAACAAAAAAAAATTGGTTTCACATTGATATTTAATTAGTTTAAATAAATTGATGTAAGTAATTTTATAATTCAAATGTTTTTTTTTTTCATTAAAGATTTGTTATGTGAAAAATTTAGACTTACCCCAACAAAGATAGCTAGTTTAAGGTAGTTATGATTTCCTTTATGAGTAAACAACACAAAATATTGCTTCCCATTTTTCACTGGCACCTCTTTACTCTTCCAAAAAGTTCTTATTTGTTGATTTCTAAAAATCCTATTTACATTTTCATTAGTCATGAACTTGTTACTCAACCTCGTTGAAAAATCTTTTAGCTTAAACCACATTTTTAACTAAACAGAATTCTGAAAAAATGATAGACACTTTCAACATAAGTTGCTTAAGTATAAATAACTTTAAATAATTTTTATATGTAAATTCCATGACTATACCAAAATCTATCACGTCTTTGATTAGGTTTTACTTATGCCACTACAATGTTTCTATTTTTTCTGTATCAATTTTAAATTGTAATACATAAAGCTGTTGGATTTGACACTTGCAGCCATATGTCGAATAAATAAATAAACTTAATTCAAAGATATAAAATCACTAATATAATTACTTATATAAGAAGTTACAACAATATAACTTCAGTTTAAGACCATTATATAAGTATAATACAGAAAAGGCTTTGACATCAATAAAACTTTTCAAACAAATATACATTTAACTTCAAAACAAGATGAATTATTTAAAATGAAATTCAGAAAAGCTTTTTAAATCATTTTATCATAACAACTGATTTTGCTTAGGTTTGTAAACATAAGGGGTGTTACTAATTTTCAAAAACTTGTTTTAAACAAATTATGAACTAAATAAAATCAGTAATTTAATGAAATTAATATTAATAAATACAACTAAAAATAAAATCTTAAATTAATTAAAAATTGTTTAAAAATACATCAGCTATAATAAAAAAGGTATAAAATGGAAATAAATTCAAAAGAATAATCCTATTTTTGAAAGATCAATTAAAACCAATGAATACTTGAAAAGTAAATTAAAATTATAATTGTTTTACAAATTAGCTTGAATTAAAAATTAGATTTTAGCAAACTTTGTTCATTAAAATTCTGGTGTTCATAGACAAAAATAAAAAGATTTATTTAAATTTTAAATGTTTTTAATAAAATGTTAAAAAAAAGTAGAAACTTTTAACAAATTGTTTTTTAATAAAAGGAAAATACAATAAAATTGCATTAATTAGATTTTTCTATCTCTTGATCAAAAAAGACCTGTATAAACAACCTTTAATAAGTAAGATACTTTGGGCTTTTTTAGTTGTGCGTAAAATAAAAAATAGAGAAAGTAGTTTATTGCAACTAGAAAAAAAACACCTTACAAAATTTTAGAAACATTTTGAGCAATATGAACACATTACCAATTGAAAAAATCGTAAAATCTAAATTTTCTTTAAAGACATTAGTGACGGTAGCACTGACGTCTAAGAATTTATTAGGCTTCTAAATCTTTTGGGGCTTCAATTTTTACCAATTAAAAGTTCTTCTACTTGCCATTACTTACACATATTCATTCTTAATCAGCCTTAAAGAAGTTTAATTAACATCCATAATTTTTGTATATTGTAATTTTAAGTAACACGCGTGGTGATAACGGTTATAGATGCTGATGAAATAAATTTTATAACTAAAAGAGGTAATTAGAATTCAACTAATCAACTAAATTTCTCAAAAATATTCAAAACGGTTTTTTACAAATATTCCTCTAAAAATTTTTTTTCTGAATTAAGTTTTCTTGAAAAACGCCAATAAAAACTTTTCTATTGATTTTCAAAGTAATTAACACCATTACAAAAACTAAAAATTAAATTATGAGCTACGCCTTTTTAAATTTAACAAAGGCTTATTTTTAAAATAAACAAATTATATAATAATAACTGATTAAATTAAATCAAAAATTACTCCCAATAGAGTTCTGCTATTAACAAATAAGATTATACTTATTTACAGTCGTAATAACTGTGAATTATTATAGCCTTTTATATTTTATAAATTATATCAAAGGTATATTGTATACGTAAACTGAAAATATTTTGATATCATCAAATAAAAGAAATGGAATGAAAGTTAACCACGCTTTTAAGTCTTTTTCTTAAATTCTATACATATCATTTAAGTTTGAAAGTTTAGACGAGCTTAAGAATACTTTTTTAAAAAAGTTTTTAACACTGCTAGATAAAAGGTAGACTAACTGAGGCATAAGAACTCAACTAGCTATTCGCACAAAGTAATTAAATGCAATCTGAATAATATCTAGATTTATTTTTGTAGTTTTAAAATGTTGTTAGAGTTGATTAATAAATTGTGATGAATCCATTCATTTTGTATCAGATGATACAGCTCTTATATCGAACACAGAACTGATAAAACCTATTTCTTTAAAATATATAATTCCAATTTTATCTATTTATTTAACGCGTAGCAGCGAGTGACAAATTCAACAGCTCTTATAAAACACAAACATAGAACAAAGAGGTAAAAGAGGTTGAAGGTCTTCGTTATCACAACTTAAGATTATTACAGAAAGAATAGAAACACTGTAGAGGCATAGGTAAAACGTAAGTTATGAGTAAAGATGTAATGTGACAAAATAGAAGAAGAAAGTGAGGATACTAACAGTGTTACATGTTACTTGTCAAAGAAACCACTTAAATCTTGTTTTAAAGAACTAATCTAGCGTGTTATCTTGTAAAAAAACTCTTTGAATAGACATATTGCAAACTTATAAAGTCCATAATACTCTAAATACTTAGGAATTGGTAATCTTTTTATTTCTTCATGTTTTCTAATAAAATCTACTGATTTTATTTAATTGATTGATTTCAACTTTTTGTGAAAATTGGTATCAATGTTTTATGATTTCAAGAAAACTTTCATTATATTGTTTACTGATTGATTTCATCTTTGTATACATTCAAAACTCAATATAAGAACAAAAGCTGAAAATATGTAAACCACAATTTGATTGTTTTTGTTCAAAGTCCATTCCATAAGTTGGATTTTATCAAGACCTTGTTTACTTTTGACATCATGTTTTTGTTATCAAAACATATAAAAGATTAACTTGAATACTTACATCAAGAGTTAATTGTAAATTAGTTTGCTCATAATTAGAAACTTCATATTTACCAAAGAAGAGTTATTTTAATAGATTTTTATGAATAATCTTTTTAGGCTGAACAAGTTTCAGACAATTATCAGATGTTTTTATGCCAACAAAGATTTCATACGTGATTGACACGACTGATATTAGCTTGATAAAAACTAATTATTAATTTTGTATGCATCAGTTTGAGGTAAAAAGTAAATAAAGTTGATGTTTATGATCAACGAAATGTCAGTTATCAATTAACTTTATTTCATAAAATATATTTTTGTTGATTATAGGTTTCAAAATTAAAGATAAAAAATAACAAAAACTGCAGCTTGAATAAAGTGTCAAATTCTCTCTTAGAGAATCTGTTTAGTTTTATTAAGTTTTAGAACGAAATTATTTTTCAGCGTTTAACTTCAGAAATGTGCTTCAACTTTTTTGAAGAACTATTTTTTCCTCTTGATACACTGAAACGATATTTTAATAAAACGAATTCTTATATCTAATATTTAAAGTTTTTTTGACCAACTTTATTTTTTGATTGTATCAAGACACAATGAAGCTGGTTTTATACTTAACTGTTTTTGTGTTGTCCTGTCCACTCTTGGTTAATTGTATAGCTGTAGATTTGGGTGACTGCGCATGCTTATGTGGACTTGAAACTAACGGGGGTGTATTTGGAAACAGTCTTCAAACTTCAGTGAGTTTTAAAACTTATCAATAATCAAGCTAAAGAGATTATTACAAAACAAGAAAACTTTTTAGATTGGCAGCTTTGCTGATCAAGTTCGTGGAGAGAAGGGAGATGTTGGAATGCCAGGCAAAAGTGGGCTTCAGGTTAGTCCCTTTAAAACTATTTTACAAAACAGTAATAAGAAAATCCATTTTACCAAAAGTCAATTCAGAGATTAACTAAATGTATAAACATGTTTGAAATATTAGGGGCCACCAGGGCGACCTGGTTTACGAGGAGTTAGAGGACCTCCGGGAACTTGTAGGTCAATGTTCAATTTTTAATGAAGTTTTAATTTGTATTTTTTGCTTCAGCTACTGGCTCATCAACAAGCCAGCTGTTAGCATCTTGTTTGGCATACAGAAATTCTGGGAGTTCACAGAATGGAATTTATCAGATTAAACCTTCCAACTTCTCATCAACTTTTGCTGTTTGTTGCCATTTGTTTTGACAAATCAAATTCTAAAGTTGATTTTCAGACCTATTGTGATATGGAAACTACTGGAGGTGGCTGGACTCTGGTGGCTTCAATTCATGAAAATAACATTAATGGTAGATGTAATGTGGGTGACTTGTGGTCAGACGACCAGGGTGCTAACGGTTCCAGTGGTTAGTTACAGTTATTAAACTTTCATCTTTCATCAAAATTAAACTTTTATTGATATTTGTTCAGTTTCAAGTAATTGGGAAAATACGAATGTATTTGGACATATTGAAAGTGCCACAAGTGAAGATTATAAAAATTCTGGTTATTTTAACCTTGAAGTAAGCTTACTTCTTCATTCATCAACTTTCAATCTCCAGTTTATTGTTATTATAAATTGAATATTGTTTACTGCAGTCAACTGATCTTATGCTTTGGCATGTTCCAAATGATACACCGCCAAATAGATGGTCAGATGCAGCTTTCTTGAAGTACTACACTGATAACAACTTTCTAAGCAATTATGGAGGAAACCTCCGAAGTTTATATCAACGTTATTCACCAAAGCATCTCGATGCTAATCTGACAAGTACCTTCATCTTAAATAGATTTATATTTAAACCGACAATTTTAGATAATGCTTATGAGGGGGTGGCCACTATTCTCAACGCTGTTAATGAATCAGCCGTCGATATTAGAGGCGCGATTCCTGACTTTTTCCTTTATCAATATGACGGCTCACCAAGTCCAATGACCTCGATATCGGATGGAGGTAACGACATGTATGATAGCGGGAACCAGGTTAATTGGTTGTCAACAGCTTCCATCAAGCTTTAACTCTTCTGTTTCAAGGTCTCTATCCGTGTTGATGAGGGAGAATGGAAGCTTTTGTCGTATGGAGAGTCATTTACGTAAGTTCAATTACTTTCTTCTCAGATAAATTCCCCTTCATCTGATTTTTGTAGTGATTTGAATATCGGTTATGATGTGGCAACTAATATTTATGCTCATCCTTTTGTCACTTTGTGGCATATTGAGAACCGGGACGGTTTGAAGGAAACTTTTGATTTAAAAGTAAATTATAAATCTTATTTTTTTGCAAATTGTGTACGCTTAGTTGATGCATAGGTGGAATCGGGAACAGGAGCTGATAATTCAGGATACCTAGCAAGTTATTCAGGAGACGTAATCTTGGATAATTTTGTTCTTCATTACAAAACATTCAATGTTTATGGAGCTGACGACCCTTCGATTGTAGAAGTTTATTTTTCCATCTCGAATACTCAAGTGAAAACTGCTTTTAATCAATCACAACAACTTGGAATTGATTATGATTATTGTTTGTTGACTGAAAACTGTTTTAGGACTGGGGCTCTGTGTACACTGTAAATCCAGAGAATTTCAAGCCTCTTCAATGGAGTCGTGAAACTGATAATTTAATGAATACTATCAGGTTTAGTGGATTCCCTCAAAATATTATCGCCGGTTATACTCTTTTTTCACGGTTAGCTTTAAACACAGGAGTTGACACACTAAATTTTAGTAATTTATTAATTTCTAAAGTTCAACTTTCATCAATATAGCCGAGTCTAACATCCGGGAAGCTTTAACAATTTTACTTCGAGTCATTTCAAGATTCCCGACAATCGAAGGTCAATTTAAAGCTTAAAATTCAATCATTTTGAAATGAAAATAATTGTTACAGGTGTGGACTGCTCAAGGTACAATGAAAGTGTCATTACTCCGGTGAAGTTTAGTGTGGGATCAGAAGAAGAAGTGATGAGAAGGACTCCTCCAATGCAGAAGAAAGAAGTTACTCCTGGCTTCATCCAATTCCGCGCGATCGATCCTGATAACAATGCATTTGCTCTCTGCCCTGGGGTCAAGTTAGTTCTTTCGATTTGTGAATATTTCAGAATATCACTTCTTATCATTAAAACTTATTTCTCACTTCACTGTGAGATCTCACTTTAAAAGGATAAATTGTAAAATAGTAAAGTATATTTCCACTTTTTTATGAACTTCATCAAATTGAAATTAATTTCTCTATATGATCATTAAATTCTTCTTTCGAAATTATTTCTACATCAAAGGTCGGCAGCTTGTAGAACAGCATCTGTTTGTATTGGAGGTGCATCGCATTCTTCAACAGGTGCGAAGACATGCGGTGACTTCTCTGGTAAACCTCAAATATAGAATCGATAAAATTATAAAGTTTCATTTTCTTCAGGATTTGACGGATTAAAAGAAGATAATCCGACAGATTTCGAGCCTGCTGGTTCAGCGAAAAGCCTCAACGATTTGAAGTCTACAATTATGATCTTTACTCGAGACACAAACTCTGTTTCTCAAACTACTCCACCTCCAGTTGTTGTAAAGAAAGTCAAGTCCAAAAAGTCTGCCTGATGTTTTTGGATAATTTAGTTGAAGACTTAAAATTGCAACTTTAATCTCCTAATAGAACTATAATAAAAATGATTGGAACCAACAATTTGTCATGTATCTGTAGTTGATTTTAACAGATCGGGTTTAAGAGGATAATAAATTAACAGGAAAAGGTCTCTTTCTTAGCTTGGTAAACTCTCGTTTAGTTTTGAAAAATCAAATTGTTGACTTTATTCGAATCTTAATTATAGAAATGTAAATTGTATTTTTAAACTAGATGGAACTTTTTGCTTGTTGATAGTAGTAAAATTAGTAAAAAAAACGAAAATAACCTAAGCGCTTGTTGGATTTTTGAAAATTGAGCTTCTTAATTTAAATGATCTTTCAAATCTTAATTTAAAGGTATAAAATAAATGTTTTGAACAAGGTGAAAACAGGTTTGTTTGTTGCTTGTTGTGATATATCCAAACTGTATAACAGAAGAGTATTCTATCGCAAAAGTAAATGTCATTCAAAAGAAAGTATTGGTACGCTACAAGGTTATGAGTCTTTTTCTGTATGCTTACACTTGGGTTGTTTACCATTGCTTACTTTTACTGTTATGCGCAATTTATAATTGAATAAAGCTCTCTTAAAGATTTATTATCGTTACAATATATTTATCGATAATTTTTTTGTCAAATTGTTTTGACACTATTAGAGCTTAAAGTAATAAAGAGGATTTGCTTCACTAGGTTAAGTGAATGATGGCTTAATAGACAATATGGTGATAATAAATGTAGAAGATGAAGAGCTAGATGAATCTGGGTCTGTTTCCCATAAAGAAATAATGACGAGCTTTGATGGTCCAAGCACCAGGAGCAGTGACGTCCAATTTATTTAAAGGAGTAGCTCCAAAGCACTACAGATAGAACTGATTAGCGTTGATGGTAATCGTGGTACATCTAAGACATGAGAGGTTTTGTCGTTTACGATCCAATTATTTACTTGAACCGAAAGTGGTATATTAAACAGTATAACAGAAGAGTATTTTTACCGCATACGTAAATGTCGGTGATTTTACTTGTGACTATTCTGTACTGTTCGTGAGAAACAACTCTTTTCTTAATTGAGCTTGATTTTCACCAAATTCTATTCAAGCACCATGTAAAGATACACTTTTAGAAGTAATGTACTGTCAGTAGAGACGACGGCAGAAACATCATCATTGTAATTGACCCCTATCCTATTCTCAATCCAACTATACTCAATAGGATGTTCCAGCCCTTACCCTTTTTACTAACATTAAAAAGTGATGCCCTAGACAACTTTGGCATGATAACACATACCAGCCGTCATTTGCACTTAGTAATTGAGCTCCACTGAACAAATTAACTGATGGAATTTTATATTTTCAACCGCTGCAGGATAGGGCCCTGTTTCTATCTAACAATTTGCAAGCGCATTAATGTATGTATAATTCTGATTTTTAATTAGTTTTGCATGTAATTACAAAGCACTAACATAACTTCAGGCTTCGCTTTATTTGTTGGTATTTTCTCGTAGTTCCACAACTTGCAGCTATTTCAACAGCAGGGTAATCCCTTCCATTGCCATACGTTTATAAAATCAGCTGCTGTAAGCTTGTTTCAGTTGAGCTTTGATGCTGTGCAGCCTTATTAAGAAATATTTGCTATTTTAATTCAAATAAAAACTTGAGCAAGCGTTTCTCATAATAGAGATATTTAATCTTGAAGGCTTTAATAAGTAATAGAACGAAATTAACAAATGGTTCATATAGTTATCTGGATAAATAATTTTTTCCTAGGCCGTATTACAAATCTATGTTACGTTTGAAGAAAATTTTTCGCTAATCAAAACTTAAATAGTCTTACCATAAACTGTCTGTGAATAAGTCATATTTTTTTTTGCTGCTATCAATTATTAAAGTTTATCAGTAATGAAAAAGCATCAATTTGAAAGTCATAGTATCATTTTAGCTTTCTAGAGTATAGAGATGCAATCATATGTCTTAAGTTATGCTCCCAAAAACTTTGTGCATTACTCTTTTAATGAAACTTATGACAGAATATAATTGTTAACCTTTTTTACTCTATTTAATCAAGCAATTGTTTTGCAATGTATAAAATAAAAAATAATTGACGTAAGGCAACTTATTTTTAGTACAGCTTTCTTCCATTTCAAGCTTTCTGATTAGCTATTTTTCGGTCTTTTAGTCACAAAGCCAAATTAAAATGTGTAGTAGTAAGCTTATCAATAAATAATGTGGTAAGTAAGTTTCATTCCTGGCGCCCAGAAAAGTATTTTTGAATAAGTACTCTTACTATTTTAGTTTTTAAAATTTCTTAATATATTTTCGAATATATTTTGTTCAGTAAGTAATTAAAACATATTTTTTTGGAATTTTTTTGCTAACTATGGTTTATTGTAATGTCAATAGTTAAGTAACGATCATAAATTTTAATATGCTTTTATGTATAAACATTACATAAAAAACTATTTAAATAATTAAAAATTGGTTTTTAGCTAAAAAAAATTTCCTAAAAACTTGCTTATAGAGTATATCTTTGAATAAATTATCTTAAGCTTAAGAAAACTTGTAGAATAAATTCATTTCTAAAAATTATCATGTTAATTATTATTGTAATTCTATAAAATGTATAAATTATTTTTAGCAAACAATATTTTCATAAACATAATTAAATCTTTTTAATTTTTTGCTTCTATAATTACAGTTAATATAAAACAAACTATTTATTAAAAAACCGATTTTATAAAATATCATTTTAGATCATGTTAATCTTGAATATTTGTATTTTTTTTTTGATATTGCTTTCTTTGTAAATATTTTTGTCACTATAATTATTTATAGTTTTAAGCATTGTAACATATACGATTAAGTGATTTAAAAACTATTTATGTTATTAAATTGATTCTGATTTATTTTTTTAAATTTATTCTTTTTTTATTAAAAAAAAACTTCTCTAAATATAAATTTTTTCATATAGAAACTATTTCCTGGTTTTTGGATAATTTTTCTTAAAGTTAAATGAAGTTAAGAGCTAATTATTTGTTGTTTTAAGGTTGACTGTTTATTATAAGAGTGAATATTTATTATTTACCTATAATATTTGTCTATAAAAGTATATTATTCATTTTTTTAAATAATAAATTTATATTTATTTATGTTTAAAATTTAATGTTTGATGGTTTATTTTTTAAGAGATAAATTCTTTATTTCAAGTAATATAATGTCTGATTCAAATAACAAAGTTTCAACTGTTGAAGAACCAGATAAATCTTTGGTAATAAAAGCTAATCCTCAACGAAAAAGATTTGGGAAATCAAAGCTAGCAAATAATAACAGAATTCCTGATGAAATATTACAAAATGATAAGTTGAATCAAGCAATCAAAATTATACCAGAAAACTATGAGTTTGAAATCCATAAAACGATTCATAAAATTCGACAAGCAAATGCTAAAACTGTTGCTCTTCAGTTTCCAGAAGGCTTACTTCTATTTGCTTGTACTATTGCTGATATAATTGAAACATTTACAGAAGCTTCTACTGTTATAATGGGTGATGTTACATATGGAGCTTGTTGTGTTGATGACTATAGTGCTAGAGCTCTTTCCTGTGACTTTATGGTTCATTATGGTCATAGTTGTTTGGTTCCAATTAACCATATGCCAGATATTAAAATGCTTTATATATTTGTCCATATTCAGATTGATAACCATCATTTTATAGACACCATTAGTTTTAACTTTCAGCCTGGAACCACACTTTTATTAATTAGTACAGTTCAGTTTATAAAAGTTCTACAATTTACAAAAAAGGAATTAGAAAAGAAAAATATTAAAGTTATTATACCACAAAGTAGACCTCTGTCGGCTGGGGAAGTTTTAGGTTGTACTTCTCCTGATATGAACTCTTCAGGTGCTGATGCAATTATCTATCTTGGTGATGGTCGTTTTCATCTTGAGTCCATGATGATTGCTAATCCTTCTATTCCAGCATATGCTTATGATCCATATAAAAAGCAACTTACAATTGAAAAATATGATCATAATAAAATGAGAGATATTCGTAAGGATGCTATTGATAAAGCAGCAAAAGCTCAAGTTTGGGGCTTAATTATGGGGACACTTGGTAGGCAAGGGTCCCCTAAAGTAATTAAACATTTAAAAGATACAATGATAAGAGCTGGGAAAGATGTAATAGTGGTTTTGTTATCTGAGATTTATCCAAATAAACTCAGTTTATTTAAAGAAGTTGAAGCATGGGTTCAAGTAGCTTGTCCTAGATTATCAATTGATTGGGGAACAGCTTTTGATAAACCTCTTTTGAATCCATATGAAGCTGGAGTTGCTTTAAAACTTTGTGAGTTTAAAAACCCTTATCCAATGGACTTTTATGCTAATGATAGCTCTGGACCTTGGACTCCAAATAATCAAGAACACAGACCATCAGTAAAAAGTTTACTTGCCCAGCGCCAAAAATTGTTGAAAGTGAAATAATTTCTTCTTCGACTAAACTCTATGTAATATGATTAGTAACTTTCGTGTATATGTGAATATAGGATTGTTTATGTGATCTTTTATATCCTTGATAGATTTTAATCTTTTTTCTTGCAGTCTCATTAAGGTAATTAACTATGAAACCTAAACCAGCGTCTTTAAATATATCTGATTCTGTTGATAATCACTTACCTGGTGTAGAACAATTAGTGAAAGCAGTTGAAAGTAAGCTTCAAGTTTTTATTAACAGATCTGAAAATAGGTTTTTTCAGATTTTGAAATTGATTCTACTAATTTTTCCAAAGAGCTTGACCAATACTTAACTCATGTTGCAAAAACAGGAGACACCTTGTAAGTAGTTTACTAAATAGATAACAATTTGTAACAAAATTTAATAAATGAAATTGGAAATTTTGAAAATGATTTTTTCAATGATGAAATACTTGATGATGATTGGTTGACAGATTGACATGGAATAAAGTGAAGAATGTTTTTATTCATAAATTGAAACTTGTAATGGATGATTTCTACCATCAAGCTCCATATGAAGCTGGAAAAGTGAACGCAAATTGTGAAAATGAAAAGTTTGAATACTTGAAAGAAATCTTTATCAAACAGACATCAACTTTTGAGAGGTTCACAAACTCCCAAAAACTCCCAAATCTTAATCTTCATCTTTTTTTAGCGCTCCTTTCACCTTCCAGCGCCTCTGTGAGTTGGTTCAAAATCCCAAACAAAACTACACAAAGTCTGAGAAGTTTATGAGAGCATTAGAGAAGAATTTGTTGATTGTCAGCTCCTGGTGTTCTCTTCCGTCAAGGTAAGATTTGCTCTGAAGTGATCTTCACTAAATCTTCATCCCTACAGGAGATTAACGGATCCAGGAGCAAATGGATCCGTTGAATATAATACTCCTTCAAAAACAGAGTAAGACATCATTGATGATTTTAAAGATAATTTTAAAGATTTTTTATAGGTCTTTGAGTGTGATGAGTTACCCTCCTCCCCGCTCAGCGCCCTTGCCGCCTTCCCCGATGTTGACGTCATCGCCTAATCTCGCGGAGAAGATCTTCGATAGCGTCCGAACAAATCTGTCGGAAGAGCTGGAAAATGCGGATAAAGAAAATGAGTTGATGAACGGAAATGTCGAACATACGACACCTAGTGGTGATAAGGTGAACGATGATGAGAAGAAAGATAAAGAGGATGAAGACATCAGTAAGAAGTCTGGAGATGGCAAAGAGTCTCCTGAAAAGTTTGATGATCCGCTCAAAGATGAGATTTCTTCGGATGTAGAGATGAAATCTGTTGTGGAAGATCTTGTAGCAGAGAAAGATCAGAATAATCCTCCCGTGGAAGATAATCAATCGTCAGGAGATGTGTCTGTAGATGAAAAGAAAGAAGAAAATTCAAGTGATGAAGTCAAGGGTAAGTGATGTTGTTCATCAGACTTTTTATTAAAAAAATAAATAAATTGAAACAGAACAAAGTAAAGACACATCTTCAAGTGAAGAAAAAGTAGAAAAAGATGAAGAGATAAAGTTGATGGAAGCTGGAAATGAACTGGCCAATCACGAGGTTTCTTTCTCATCCTTCTTTTATCAAAGACTGAAACTGAATTATTTTTCAGGAAATTGAAGTTGATCAACAATCTGTTTCAAAAAGAAAACGCGAAGAAGGAGCAAATCTTTCTTCGAAGTATCAAGAGTTGATTCCAGAGTCACCTACCAAAAAATGCAAATTAGAAACAAAAGATGAAGAAGATTAAGTTAGCAACAATCCAAATAACTACTGCTTCAACCTTTGTATTTTCTGTGGCTTATCATAAATTAGAAGAATTAGAGATTAGAATAGAAAT
The DNA here is from genome assembly GCA_034620365.1 of Pegea sp. RAD2-039. Lineage (NCBI taxonomy): Eukaryota > Metazoa > Chordata > Thaliacea > Salpida > Salpidae > Pegea > Pegea sp. RAD2-039. Next base: position 113,770 of record JAQGEQ010000023.1, read on the forward strand.
TTGAGATGATTTTTAAAGTTAAGATTTCTACTTCTGATCTACTTCTAGTTTGAAGATGTCTTTATTTTTGTAGTATTTGTGTACAAGTTTTCTTTGTAAATTCTTCAGAATAAATTTGTTTATTCCGTTAGTTATCATGATTTTATTAAAAGAAAGAGTTTTTTTATTTCGAAAAGAAATTATTCAACGAGTTGATAGTTTTTTGTGAGTTTTTTATTTATAACTGATGTAGAAAACTGTAAATAAATTCCTTTCTGTAATTTTTTTTATTAAATTGAAATATTTTGATAAATTATTTTTTGGGTTATTCAGAAATCTGTTAAGTTTTAATTTCTTGATAATATCAACTTTTCAAACAGAACAAGCTTCTAAATGTTATCAGTACAACTGGTTTGTTGCTTTGTAAATCTGGGGGTAAGTATTAGAATGCTGAGGTTTTATTACTCAGTAATAAATCAAAGAAACAACTAAAGACTTTAATCTATTAACCAATTATTCCTAGATTAAAAAAGCTTAATTCTCAAATAATCTTCAAGGAGATAAAAAGATTAAATTGTAGTTAACTAAAGAAGGGACTTAGTAAGTAGATAACTACTGTTATGTTGTAGGTAATAATAGCTGATTAACTAAATGCTAAAGTTTGAAAATATTACTTTTGATTTTAACCAATCTAATGAAATCTCAAACAGATTACACAAAAGTATTTTTTACAATCTGCTTGAGTTTTCTAGATTCTAAAATTGGAAAAAAATTAATCCAGTTATAAAAGTTCGTGATTACTAGAACGGGAAAAAAGCTTACAAAGATGTTACCAGACTTGATAATACCAGAACCTGAATAACTCATGGCTCAACACTTTAAAATATTATTTACTAAAAGTTACTTGCATTTGTTACCAGTTTTCTGACTTAGATTTGCGGTTTAACTTTAAAATCTAAACATTTATTTAAATAATAATCTAATTTACTTCTAATAATAATAATAATAATAATAATCCTTAAGAGAGGTTTATTATGAAATTTGCACAGCACAAATGATAACAAACACAGAACAATACTATCTTACACTGTACAGTAGATTCTTTAGGACACCTGGTCATCTAAGCTTTCTATAAATAATATTTATCTTTGAAGTAAGATGACTTTCTATAATAAAGTTCAAATATATCACACAGTTAGGCTGATGACTATTTAAATAATTTTTTTATCCGATAGATGTCAGTAACACTCTTTTTGTTATTGACAATCTAAAAGTATGTTGTACGAGATAATGTTTGCTAACTTGTTTTCATCATTTTTATTTGCTTATTATAGTGGATATAGTGCTTTTATATAAACTAATCTTTTCGAGTTTAATGGTTCATTATTCTTTGGTTGAATGTTGAAGCATTTTATTCGTTCTGAAAGTATTTTTAAGAATTTTATTTTTTATGGTTTTCATAAAAACTTCAATTATTTGGTGATTGTATTTTCTTTGTTTTAATCAGTTTATTTCAGATATTTTTTTATCAATAGATTTATACCTATATTTATTATAAGAAAATTGTTTTGAATTTAATAATTATTATTTCTTTACAATGATTTTAAAAAATTTTTTTTTATTAACCAACTAATTTTTAACCTAAAATAAAATTTTATGATTTTTATGTAAATTTGTTGTTTTTAAAACTTTTACAAAATACTTTTTGATAATAACTCAGTGAATTTTATCAATTTTCAATAAAACTTTTCAATTTAGATATTAAAAAAAAACTTTTTATCAAAAAATTCTTTTAGATTTCTTAAATTATTAGTAATTATTTTGTAATTATTTTAAAACTTTTTCAATATTATTTTATATGAATAATTTCTTAAACTAAATCATTTTAAATATTTATCTCTATAGTAATTATTTTCTAATCTGTAAATAAATAAACTTCTTTATAGGTTTTTAAATGAATATTTGGTAACTTCAGTTTATTTCAACATTATTCTGACCTCATCTTATGACAAAGCTTTTTATTGTTTTGAATTTTTCAAAAAAAACTTTATAGTTTATTTGTTTTATTCATTTTTGTTTTCATTACTAATAATTTTTACTATTCTTTAGTTTATTAGTATTTTTAAAATGTCTGAAACTGAGATTTTTATAAAGAACTTTTTTGATGTAGTAGAAAAACTTTATAATGTAGTACCTGGACTAGAAGATGGGTTTGGAGTTGATTTTTTGGTAAGTTCAACTGATTTAACTTCAATTTGATCTGTTTTAAATCTAATATCAGAATTGAATTTATTTTTAAATCAGTTTAACAATTAAATTGATTTATTATTATTATATTGAAATAGAAATGTTTAATTTAAATCATTTTTAATAAAGATTTATATTTTTTTCAGTTTTGAAATTTAAAATTACTATTTTCAAAAAAGTTTTTCAAATTTTTAAGATTGATTTCAATAATTTAAAAACATTTTTTATTCACCTTTTTGTAATTCATATTCTATATAAAGTATCAATTTAATTAAGAAAAAGTTGATAATATAAAAATGATCATTCTAAAAGAATTATTTGTGTTTTTAAAACGTTGATGTTTTCACTTGAAAGCCATTTCCTCATTTGCAATTAATGTTTCTTATTTTTTGTAATTTTTATTCTGCCTTTTGTTTGTTCAATATTTAATATTATTAAACTTGAAATATTCCAATTATTCTTTTTAAACTATCATCAATTTACTATCTGTTTAAAATCTTATATTTGACTTCATCACTACAAAAAAATCTTTTTTTTAATGTAAGCTAATAAGTTATGAATTTATGTTGCTTATATATTTTTCTTAACTCTGTTACACTTTTAGCTGTCTTTTGGTTTTTCTTCATTAATTAAAGTATTTAGGACATTTGGTTATTTCTCTGCAGTCTTATCATCATTTATTTTATTAGGTTTTGTTTGCTTTAAGGTCTTGATGATTTGTTATCAGTAGCTGCGTGTTAGATAAAATACTTTTTTTTTCATTTATTCATCAAATAGATAAATAAATATTTGGTTTGATTTTAATACCATCAAATTTCATAATATAAAAAATATTTTGCAAATCAGAAAATTAAAAGAAAAGCTGATGAACAGAAAAATGACCCTTCGTTTTCATGTAAAGCTGGACAATCTGATGAAAACAGAAAGAAGAACAGATACAAAGACATACTACCTTGTAAAAACTCTCTACTTCTACTTCAAAATTTGATTTATTTCTGTTTTTAGTTGATTACACCAGAGTGAAGCTAACTGGAAACAACAATAAATCTGATTATATAAACGCCAGTTACATTCGGGTTTGATTCCATTTCTTACTTCTCTATAATTATTCTTTAAATATTTTTTTAATTTGCAGAGAGGAACAAATGAGCAATGTTACATCGCGGCCCAAGGTCCTCTACCACACACTGTCATTGACTTTTGGACCATGATATGGTGTTGTAGAGTAAAAGTGATTTTGATGGTTTGCAAAGAAATTGAAGTTGGTAGAAGAAAATGTGAAAAGTAACAAAATATTTTTAAATTGGTGTCAACATGTTGCATTTGTTAACATGATTTAAACATTACTTTATAATCATGTCATGAAAAATTCCCTGATATTTCTTTCTTAAAACTTCTGATGTTACTTTGTTATAATTGACAAATTCTTTTCAATTTTTCGTTTTTTTTTTATTAAAAATCTTTTAATTTTAACTGATTTGAATTCAGTTAATAAAATTCATTTTCATTTTCTACCTGGTCATTGATATTTAGATAAAAACTTGCTATTCTGTGTCTCCAACTTTAATCAAAAACTTCATCTCTACTTTCTCTTTTTTGACTAATAGTCTGAGTATCAGTGTTTTCACCGACCTCATCTTCATCTCTCTCTAAATAAATAATGTTCTTAAAGTTCAGTTATTACCTTAAACTTCACTTTGAACTACTTAAGCCAGCAGGTAGATATGTATGTTATGTGTGAAGGCCCATCAATTCTTTCTAAAATGAAAAAACAATTTTATAGATTTTCAATTTTAAGCAAGCGAGCAAACCTCATAAATCCATCTTCTCTTGTATCTGAACTTTTAACAATTTCTATTTAAATAGAAAAACTTTTATTTCAAACTTCTGGTTTCTATATTCTGTAATTTGTTCAAATAATATTCAAATGTTATTTCTACTTTTTCACATTTGTTTTTTTAATCTCAATTGTATGAAATAAACCTTCAAATTGCTTGTAGATATTGGGCAGATGAAAACGACAATTGTAAAAACTTTGGAGAATTTAAAATTCAATTTGTGAGTACATCAACTAACTTTTCTCAATATTCTCACAACTTCTATTTCCTAGAAATCTCAAACTCAAGATTGCAAAGATTACGTGATTCGGAGTTTACAAATCACCTATCGAAATGTAATTTAAATAAAAAATTATCATTTTTAGTAACCATCAATTCATTTAAATATTACTTTCTCATAAAATACTGAATAATTTGGAATATTTCAAAAATGTTTTTCACATTTTACTTCTTGTATGTTATTAGGAATCCAGATTAATAACTCAATTACATTACACAACCTGGCCGGATCACGGCATCCCTAAAACTAGAGGATCGATCCTGCAGATGTTGTCAGCAGCAAGATCTTTGCAGTCATATCAGTAAGTAGATCTACAAGACTATATTAGAAAGATATTTTCATTTTTTTCACTTGAAATCCACAAACGTTTTTATTTTGGTCTTTTCTGTTGTGCTTTGTTTGAAAAGTTTGCCAAAATCTATTTTCTATTACCTATAAATACACTAAAACGGAAAATGGAACAATTCCAAAGTAGTTGAAAAAAATCTATTCCGAAATTCCATCAATTTCATAAAAATCTAAAAATTCCACTAAAACCCAACAGCTGTTATACACAATGACGTCATCAAGTGACGTCATAAAAGTAAACAAAATGACGTCATAAACGCGAAATTACTGCTTGAGTGAGAAGCGAAAATAAAGTTTTGTGCGTGAGTGTGTATAATGAAATATTTATATGTAACATATGTGACTTGTACAGATGTGACAAGCTTCAACCTCTGTGCATTCACTGTAGCGCTGGTTGTGGTCGGACTGGCGCTGTTTTGGCGATCGACCATTTTCGTTATTTGATTGCTATCAAGGTTTTTAGCTGATTTTTTTCGTTCAATTTGTTAATTGAAGTTTATTTGAAGCGTCTCGAAGGTTCTGTGTTTGATGTGGTCACTGAGATGAGGAAGCAGCGGTCATCTATGGTCCAGACCAAAGTAATTTGCTTGGACTACTAATCTGTCCACATTTAATTGGTTTTTGACCAGGACCAGTACGAGTTAGTTCATTTGGCGGTCAGCGAGATGCTATCGATGTTTGGAAAAGACCCCGACCTTTTTCAGAACCATAAACCCCGTCCACCAACCACTAACAATTATGTTAACGTCCAAATACCAGCTGTGGACAACAAGCCTCGTGGTCCACTTTCTGCACCAAATAAACCGTCCAGAAGTGGACAGTCTCGGTCTTCATTCACAGCCGCTTATGACAGCCGACCACTGTCCACTGTTAATAAGATACCACCGCCAAAGCCGGCCCTGGCCCGCAGGACTTCAGACACGACCAGCGTAGCCCTGAATTTGCCATCTACACACAAGAAGTAAGTCTTATCATCAACTGGTCACCTCTAGTCTTAACTGGTCACTATCTTAGGTCGGACAGCGGACAACTGGACCTACCAGGTGACCGCCAACTCGTTTTCTTTGTCCCAGCATGCAAAACTCATTTTTTAAATTTTTTTTTTTTTTTTTTTTGTCTGAATCAGCAGTGACGTCATCACCTACGTCATCAGCTTCAATCAAAGAAAGATACAATTTGAAACCAGTTGCAAATTCAAAGAAGACTTCCACGTCATCAATGACGTCACAAGTCAACCGCTTCAACTCTGTTTCAACACTCGATTTACGCGAGAAACAATCCAAGGGTCCCGCTGCCTCATCGCTCTCGATTCATGACCTCACCAAAGTCGAACTGATGACGTCACAATTCAATCAGTCATTCAAGCGGAACGGTGTTGATACCTCATCAACTATCGAAGAAAAGAAGCAATCAACAAAGCAAGAACCGGTTGTCAAGAAGCCACTGACGTCATCAGCGGAGAAGAAAAGCGGTTTCGCGTATAGTAACGGGGTTTATACGGAAGTAGTAGTAGGGGCACCACCGATAATTAAACCCAAACCTTCTATTCGTAAAAAAGAGATGAAGAAAGAACCTTTAAAGATCTCTGATGCCAATAATCGTGTCTCAGATCAACAAAAACCTTCGCGCGCTTCTCTCAAGAGTCTGTTGCATAGCAACAAAGCGACTCCCGCTAAATTATCTCCTCCAAAACCAGCTAGAAGATCCCAATTGATAACTAACCCCCAACCAGCAACAAGAAGTATCCATCATCCAACAGATACTGATCAGAAGTCAACTGCTGATTACAAAACAGGTTTGTACAAACCATCTACTGCTGCCATCTAATGGTGGGTCGCTTCCATCGCTTCATCCATCTCACAGTCTTTTTTTTCAGTTAATATTTTTTTTGGTGTTTTTTTTTGTTGCAAATTTTTCTTTTCAATTTGAAACTGCTGCCAACAGATGTCACTTTACCATCTGTCGCTTTTTTGTTAACTTGTTTTTATTTCAAGGTTTCAACCAACCACCACCAGTCAAACCCAAACGTAGCTCGCGACCAATAACCACCAAGCAACCACCTGCGACCACCAAGCAACCACCTGCGACCACCAAGCAACCACCTGCGACCACCAAGCAACCACCTGCGACCACCAAGCAACCACCAAGCAACCACCTGCGACCACCAAGCAACCACCCGCGACCACCCGAATACCTGAAGGTGGTTTGTTTCTTCATCGAATTATTTTTACATGAAATTTTGTTTAAAGCAAAACGAAGAATTCATTCGAATTTAAGTGAAACGCGAGGAAACATTTACTCGAAGGTTGACGACGGTCACCATGCCAACCACCAACCATCTGTCCCTAGTAAATCAAATCACCGATTTTGTTCTCATTTCTCATTTGCATATCCGCAGATTCATCTCCAGCACTCTACTCTCAGCTCAACGTCAAGGACGTCACCACGAAGCGAGCAGGTGAGTTGATGACGTCATCATACTAGTAATAGGATTGTGAGTGACGTCATCAAGTAAGCTGCTCGCGACAGAGAGCGATTTAGAGCCCACGTTACACTGATGACGTCATCAACGGGGCTCTAAATCGCTTCTGGTCGCGTGCTGTAATCACCGACTGATGACGTCATAATAGTTAGCACGAAACCTCTAGCAGTACTTGGTACGCAGGACCTGGACCACAGCAACGGACCACAACCAAGTTACCAGAAGTAGAAGAAGTGGCTCGTAAGTTAGCGTCGCCCTTTGTGGTTGTCATGGCAACCGACAAGCTCTCAGCTACTTTTTTTACAGCTGAGATTCCTGAAAGAACTCCAGAATCGTATCAAGTTGTTGATGGTTTCCATGGCAACCGGTACGAGTCGATACGAGTTGCTAAGCAACAACAACAACCATCAGTTGCAAGTGGTGATAGTGTCTACGCTACCATGTAAGTTGGTTGCTAAGCGAACCTCTAATTGGTTGCTAAGCGAACTTCTAATTGGTTGCTAACCAAGCTATCTGTTGCAGTTCAGAAGCAGCTAATAGCAACCAGCAAACGTCACTTGGAAGTACCGTGAAAGCGCGCGCGATGGGCTTGTTGGAGAAGGTTTGTATTAATGACGTCATGCGCTGACATCATCAAGATCTTTTCATCTACAGACGACCACCGCGTTTCAATTCACTACGTCATCAACCAGTAAAACTCCATCATCAGGTCTCAAACCCCTACACGCCCTCTGTACCCTTAAATCACGCGACTTTTCATCTTTGTTTGCTTTTATTACGTCACTAACATCAAAACATGCAACTTTCATCTTCTCGAAACTTCTCGAATGTTGCCAATTTGTTGCTTCTTAATTGAGTCATGATACTTGGTTGCTGTCGACGTTTAGTGCAATAAATTTCGCGTTTCGCGACTTGGGTGTCGCGATTGTAGCGATGTTGACATCCCCGATGGCATTCCTCGAACACGAATTTGCTAGAAATGATGACGTCACATACAGTTGATGACGTCACATACACGTTGATGACGTCACATACTAACCCCTTTTTGGCCGAATATATGATTACTCCTTGTTTGACGCGCGACGCGAGAGCTCTTCGACATTTCATATGATTCAAGATTGCTTTTAACTCTCTACAAGTGACGTCATAAGCATATTGTTGTCATGATGACGTCATCACTCACTGTAGCGTCATCTCGTTCCAACCAAAAGTGTGATGCATCAAATGTAGGATTTTTGAGACGTAAGCCTTGCCCTTCACTTCCAACATCTTGATCGCTTGTATCACATCCCAACTCGCGTTCACCGGATCTGTTGACGACGTCATCATACAATCGTCAATGACGTCATCACTCTTGACTCACTTACTTCTCCTAGTAGACAGGAAATGACCTGGGCGATGTTTACGCGCATAAATCCATTTTCCGGTCGTGGGTCGCCCTGGCAACCGTTGTTGGTAACCAACCAGTTGACATCGATTGCAACCAGCTTCATTCAAGGCTTTGTTGACTTCACGAGTCTTCGGCGGGCAACTCTCACGTTTATTGGTGATGACGTCATCACTAATGACGCTGTCATCATCAGCACAGAAGCATCGCGCTGTAGGGCGCGGGGCGCCTCGACGACCTCTAAAACGTCGTCCGCGAAGTTCACCTAGCAACTCATGAACTGCTTCGCGATGTCGTTGCGATGTGCTGACGTCATCAGGACGTGAAGAGCGCTGATGACTGCTATGAGCTTTGAGCGCGGTGATTGGTGGAATCTGAGTAAGCCCTTTTGAATCTCGCAACTGTTTCGTGACGTCACATGAGCGCTGTAGATCGACGTCATCAACGTCGAAGTCTTGCGCGTCTAACCAATTGCGACATTTAGTGGAGACATCCAGTTTAGCTTTGACGCGAAAACGCGATGTTAGATCGCGGTAAGGATCTATTACGCGATGCGCCGCTTCCAATTGAGGTTTTAGCTCCTCCGGAGTTTGCTTCCATCTTATCTTCTTCTTTCTTCTTTTTTCTCTCTTCTTTTCGCGATCTTGTTCAAATTGAAAAGTTGAATCGTCAGAAGAACTTTCGCGTGATGACGTCATCACCTTCTGATAACGTTCATTTCTCTAAAAACATTAAAATTTAAATAACAGCTCGCGTGATCATGACGTCATCACCTCTTTTCGCGTCAACTTCTTTTTTCGAGGGTCATCTTCCTTGTATATCTTCCAACCCCCATTTTTATGTCTTTGTTTCATCTTCTGATCTTCATCAAGTTTTTATTAATAACTTTCTACCGACTTTCCACTTTCCCTCTATGACGTCATCAACTTCAACAATGACGTCACAAATCTATTTATTGATTTAGAATCAGTTGGAAGCAAGTCAAGTGCTGTTGGAGAAGCTTATGTGCAAGAACCTTTTATTTATTCAGAACAAGATTTAAGTGAGTCTCATCTTCATCTTTAAATCTTCATCTTTAACCTTTTGATCTTCATCAGGTTACAACAACAGGTATCAACGTAAACCTCATGGGGGTCGTAAACTTCCCGAAAAATGGACTTCAAGTGGAATCTTATAAAACTGTTCTTTTATTTATTACCAAAATTTGTATCTAATCTTGTCAGTGACGTTTGTGATGACGTCATACCAAACTACTCCATAACTGTCATTTTATTTCATCCAATCAAGCTTGAGAGGCACTTGCAGCTCCAATGTGCTAAATATTTCATAAATATTTTGATTATTCAGAATTTTGCACTTTTTCTTCATTCGATTTCCTTTTTTTTTCGCCGAGGCCTTGTATTCCAATTTCTCTTTTTATTTTCACTTACATCTGTTGATCTAACTTCTAGCAGTTTTCTATCCTGACATCAATTCTATTTTATCCGTCCAGACTTGCTTTTAAATTTTAACGAAAATGGACTTTTATACGAGATTTATTTAATTTGAAATAAAATCTGATTTCAGTAATTTCGTTTTTTTTAATTAATTTAAAATTTAAATCAGTTAACATCGTGATCTGTAAAAGATAAAAGTAAATAAAAATTTGATAAAAGTGAAGAGAAAAATTTATTAAATTAACTTTTCATAAAATACTTTGTTCAAATTTAACTTTAAGTAAAGAGAAAGTTGTCAGAAAAAAATTGATTTATTTAAATGCGAAAAGTTTTGAATCACTTTCAAGCGATTATTTGTAAATTTCATTTTTTAATTGACCTAAAATATCAAATTTGTTCATATATTTTTAAATTTTCAAACATTTTTGAATGTCAATCAAAGATTTGAAATCATTATTTCGAATCGTTTACAAATAAGCTTAAAACAGTTTAACCAACAAAAATTCTTTTAAAACTTAAATTATTTGTTTTGTATTCTACCAAAAAATAACTATTAAATAATTGTTATTTCTTTTACCTTGAATTAGTTAATCTAATAATTATTTTTTACAACTAGAATTGAACAATTTCTCATTAAAAATAATTGAAAAGCTTTTTTTAGGCTGAAATTTTTTTAGTTTTTGGTTAAAGAATCTTTTTAATGTTTGAAAACTTTTTGTAAATATTTTTTTAATAAAAAAAATTTGGTTCTTTATCGAGTTTGCATTTTTGAAAACAAATTTTTATAATCATTTAACTATCATCATAAATTAGAGATAATATAAAAGTTAAACATTTACTTATGAAGAAAATCACTTTCAAAAATCATTCGAATTATGACAGAAGCTTTAAAAGAGAATTTAATTTTTAATAAAATAAGCAAATAGTCCAATAAAGAAATTACTTAAAAACAATATTTTGTGAATATCTAGCATTTTAAAAAATCTAAACTCTTCAAAAATTTCAAAAATCTGTATTAAATAGTGATATTTTATTTATTTGAAAATGAACTTCAGTTCACTTAAAAAATATTTTGAATATTTTACATATGACTGATTTCACCAAATAAATTTCTTTTAATAAAATCCTGTTTCCCGTTCACTGCATCTGTAAATTCAAATTTAAATATTAATTGAGAATATTAAATATTTTAACTTATTAAAACATTTCACTAGAATTTGAAACATGCTCATTAATTGTTGGCAAATTAAAATGTAAACAACAAATCTTTGTAAAATAATATTTACAAATCAAATTCTCTCTTTTTAGTTCGGTTATCTTTTTCTCAATAATTTTTGGTCAAATATAAGCGCTTTTAAAGAGAATATTTTAGTCTGACATGTCTTTAGAATGGAACCGTTAACCCAAAATTATATTATAGGACAAACTATCAATTGGTAAAAAGAGATGGTCACAATTTATAAATCTCCATTAAAGCAGCTGGGCACACTTAGCTGTTTCAACTTACAGCAAATCGTACAATATGAAGAAGTCCTATCAATAATGTCAACATCTTTTGTAAGTAAAGGTATTGCTGCAGAAAGAAGATATGGGTTCCACCTTCACCCAGAGATTGCATTCATCACACCCCTGTGCAAAGTGTACCCAGGTGTATCTTTCTCGCATTTGCTTGTCACAAGAGTGTTTGCAGGAAGATCTCCACATCACAGTGATCAATCTTTATATGATTTGATTCGAATCTTTACATCTATCTCCCTTTTCTTTCCATCTTGGGACATCAACTTGTTTACCAAAACACAAACTAGTGCATCATCCTTTGCATCAGATAAGGGATATTTTAATCGAAATATAATTATATATAATAGAAATATAATTTCTGATATTTAACTCGTTCAATAATTATTTATTCTGTTAATTACAAACTTTTACTTTTTAATTATCAAAAATGTTAAACTTGTTTTGAGATAATCTATCATATTTAAGATAACTGCCAGCATCATTAACGAACAAATTTGTTGCGGATCAAAGCTTTAAAGGTATTTTTGATGGTTGTTAAGCTCTTTAACTGCAATCATACTCTTTCTTGCTATTGATAGTCCAATGTTTGTTGTTGTTTTTTTTTAAATAGGTTATAGTAGCAAACAGACAGATGTAACTGGGCCGTGTTAGCAAATATCTGACCTACAATCGGGCCACTTCTATCTTACAATCAAAGCGCATGCGCAGTTAGGACGTCACTACTTCAGCCTACAAAGCTCAACCGCAAATATTTTGTTTTGATGTCTTTTAGCTTGTCAGTATTTTGTACAAAAGTTTTTTGAAGGTGCTACATGTTTATATTACAGTAATTATTTTACCGCATATGTAAATGTGATTTTAAGTTTCGTACTGCCTACGTGTTTGCCAGCTCTTTTTGTAAGCTTAATCGTCGTTGCTAATCGCTTTTTACAATCGAATAAAGCTCCTAAGGAGTTATAACGTCTCAATACGAATAATTGGCACCATCAATGATGAAAAGTCTTCTGGAGTTTTCTGTGGTTCAACAAATCTTTCATGCAGAAGATTTTACTGAAGACTCAGAGGATAGTAAAACTGAAATAACTTCACTAAGTGACTGTTTAGTTGATGTTTGTTGTATCTCAACTGCTGTTTAAACAATTTTATGTTGAATTATAAAAAAGTAATTAGTTAACAATTAAAGAATATTTATTTAAAATTATTTCTAAATACAACAAATATTGCCAAAAGTTTTCAAATAGCAGCGACTGTAAAAAAATTGCAAAATTTCAAGAAATAAATGAAAGATGAAAATCTTAAAGAAATCACAATGTAAATTTAATTTTAATATTTCAAATCACTGTCGAATTAAAGAAGAAATTTCAAAACCTTTTAAAGTTTGTCAAATAAAAACAAAAAAGTCCAACTGGTCTATTTTAAAGAATTAAAAAATATATAAATATTTGAGGTCAATTTCTGAATTGATATAAAATTGAAACTGCAATTTTGATTATAAAATATAAAAAGTCATCAAACAAATAGGCAAGAATATAAATACTAGCAAGATAGAATTACTGATCATCTGCGGCTGGAGACCCTGGCAGCTCAGTTGAATGAGTCAGCTTAGAGCGCTCTGCATTTAATCGAAGATATTCTGTTCGAAAAAAGAAGGTGTAGAGGAACCAGACTAAGCACGCATATCCAGTCATTACATACATTGAAACTGAAACGAGATAAATAGGTTGAAGTTATAGATGAATAATTGAGTTACCTGTCATATCAGTTACTACAACATCAGCATGGTTACCGCATGCTGTGTTGTTCGCTTGGATTTGTTTGCCTAGAGACTGCATCACCACCACGAGAAGAATTCCTTGCAGTTGCCTAGAAACGTAGTTAGAAATTTTTAAATCGATTCGAAATTATTTCAAATTTAATAACATCCGGTGGAGCTTTTTCAATAAGGTCTGGAAGTTTCTTCCCGATCACATCACTGCATCAAAATCTATCACTTCTTTTGAAATTCAGTTCTAAAATTATGTTTTGAGAAATCTTGTTGGTAATTGTGCTTTATGTTGCCACTTTCATTTCTTAAGTTATATTTTCAGATTGTCTTCATTGTGTTCTGAATTTTATGTTTTATTTATGGTGAGATACTTGTGACCTTTCATTATTTCTCTATAGTCATATTGTTTGGTGTTTCCTTAAAGAATTGTTCACCTGCAGCCATGAGTTGAGAATATGTTCAAAATAGAAAGTGAATTGATAGAAATATGAAGTTAATAAATGGCACGATTGCAAAAGATGTACAATGTCTGAATTCTCAAAATTTTCTTCCACATGAATTATGTAGAGACTTTTATATCTTTGTAGTCATCTTATGTTTCTTTTAACAGTTATGATTTTTGCTCACCAGATATTTTCATAGAATAAATTAAAATATTTTCTAATAAATAGAAAAACTTTAAATGTTATATACCCGATCATGAAGATAACTCCTGAACTGGTTGCTTCACCAACAGGGTAAGTGGTTTCGACTGCTAGCTCGTTTCCTATCGGGTAAACAGGAACCCCAAAAAATCCGAATACTCCAAGTACACTAGCAATAGCTTCTCGCTGGTTCGTGTAGTTGTGAACCTGGACAAAATGGACCAAATAAAATCTGTCTTCTTTTAAATTTATTTCAAGATAGAATAAAGGAGTTTTTAAACAGATTAATAAGATTAGAAGTAAAATATACAAACAGTATTGTTGAAAATTTAATGTAACAAAAACTTTGTTTTATTTATGATTTAAGTAATTTTGTCAACAAGCTGCCATTTTCTCCACTTATTTTCTACTTTTATTTCATAACTTCTATTTACTTTTGTCTCTAAAATATTTCTATTTTTTCCCATATTATGTCAAACTTGGGTACTTTGGACCTTTTTATTATCTTTCTGCTTATATTGTTTTGTGTTTGCTATATGAGCTGTATAATTTGTTATTTGCAACTATGAGGGAAAGAAAATAAATAAACAAATAGAATAAAATATTGAAAAAGATTAAAATAATCTTACAACTGTGAATGCAATTACTGCAACGACTCCAAATGTGAAACAAAACTTAGTGACCGGTGTAAACATTTTGGTTTTATCAACTATTATTCCTGCAATTACAGAACCAATAAACCCACAACCGATTAGTACACTTGTACAAATAGAACCAGAAAATATCTGGAAAAAAACATCTTTGTTAAAAATTTATGATTTAAACATTAACAAGTATTTATAACCAAGATTTAGTTTCAAAATTAGACCATTTTTACCTCATCATATCCCCAAGGACACAAAATTTGAGATAATAGAGTAGTCATCACACTAAACAAAGATATTCCGGCTCCAATAGTTAAACACAGAAGAAGATACCTCGGATTTCTGATTAACATTTTACATCCATCCAAAAATGGTTCTGATTCAGATTCTGCACTTGAGCTTGGTGGTGTGTCTGGTTTGTTGCTACACCAACCAAAGGTGGCCATTAAAACAGCAAGTACTGCGGGTGTACATTGCACCAGTAACTTTATAAAAAGAAAACAATTTTCGGTGATTTTGAAAAAGTATATTTAGAAAAACTTTTATAAAAGTTTTCTTCTCACCAATTTCAACATATCATCAGAAGTTTTCAACAAAATTGGGGAAGTAATCCCCGCTAACATTATACCAAGCGGGTTTGCTGTCAATCAAATAAAAATCATTTCAAATAAAAGGTTTGTTACAAAAAACGTTCTAATTGAGAACAAACAGAATAAGATTTATAGAAACAAATGAAATAACAAAAATTATAGAATCAACTTACAAATTGTTGCTAGCATATTAGCAACTGCTCTTTGGTCTTCTGGGAACCACAAAGCAGCTAGTTTAGTTGGTGCAAATAGGACAAATGGTTGTGCTAATGCAGCGATAGTTTGACCAGCAAATACTAATGGTACTTTTGAAGAAACCATTATACCATCAATAGCACTTACAGCTCTTATCACACAACCAATACAGTTCAACCAAGCACCAACAATAACAGATAGTCTAAGACCAATTGAATCAATAAGCCAAGTGGCTATTATCCCGCAAGGAATACCAGTTATCATGAAAACTACAGAAAGCATATTGATAGTGTCTAAGTTTGTTGCATAAAATTCTGTTGATATGTAAGCAACAGGTCCAAAAGTCAACCAAGCCTTCAAAGAAAAGTTTCATGAGAATAACCAGATAAATAACTACAACAAATTAGTACACTTATTTATTAAAGAATTATTTAAATAAAATAGATGCATATACACTATGTTAACACGATTAATTTGAAATAAAAAAAATATTATTACCATCGCATTTGAAATATTTAATATCATCAGAACAAGAAGTAGAAACCACCGCCATTTATAAACTATAAAAGGAGTCCCAACTTTTTTTCCAGAATTATAAAGATATGTTTGTGAATCAACTACATTTGCTATTTGTTCACTCATAATTTGTCTAAAACTTTATCTAAAAAGAAGAACTAGGCAAGAATTTAAAAATGTTATTCATTTTTTGATAATAAAAAAAATCATTTAAAAGCTATAGACAAAATTAAAATCTAAAAATATATGTTACCAATATATTAAAAAAATATCAAAACTTTAAACTAAAAAAATTGTAGATTCTATTTCTAGAATTTTTGATAAATAAGTTATGTGAGCATATACTATGTTTTTAAGATGAAAAAAATATTTAAGTAAAATAAACATTTGATTTAAATAGTATGAAGGCAAGAGAGGTAAAAATATATATATAGAAAAGCAAAAAATTCAATGATATAAATTGAGCGCTCAACTATAAGGCCCAAAAATATTTTAGCAATTTTAATGAGTGATTTATATGATTTTATAATTAACAGTAAAAATCAGTAATTAAATAATTTGTGGGACAAATAAGTATTTATATAGTGATTACATCAAAAGACAAAAACTTACTTAAATTTAGTAATATAAAATACATAGAAAATAAATAAACAAAGTTATTTTTAAAAGTAATTATTTTAGTAAATAGCATTGATATTTATGTACATCAAATTACATGCCCTGATTCTTTTTAGTTCCAAAATGATATTATTGATTAATTATCTAATTATTTTATCATCAAATAGTCAATCACTAAAAAAATCAAGTTTGTTTTTTAACCCCATATTTATTTATTTATTTCAGTAAATGCGAAGGAGGGTACCTGAAAAGAGCACCTCTTCCTAACACACATTCTCACAAATAACATCTATTTATTGAAAATCAAGCTTTACTTTTGAGGTGAATTTTCAAGTAAAAATATTTTGACTTTTTTACAGAGTACTCGAAGATTACTCATCAAGCTGATACATGACTTAGGAGATTTAGTTGTTGCCCATCCAGCAGGGCTCCACTCTTCGCGGCAACAAGGTTATGCAGCGGAATAGAAGGACAGATACAACTGCGCCCAGCTGGCATCGCAGGAGCTGCCAGAACGACACTGAGTTAGTTGGGTATGGTAATCTTACACTACACAGATGAGTTTTCGATTGCTTTTATTAATTCTAAGTAAATGGTTTTTAATGAAACGTGTTCATGCTTTACGTTGCAAATCAAACAACCCCCATTTATATATCCAAGTTAGAGCTGACTCAGCAACAAAGTTTGCAAAATGCTTGTTGGTTTTACCCAGTTTACTGATAGTTAAGTAAAAGAGATTGTTGGATAAATTATTTGAAATATTAAGTTTTTTTAATCTTATGCTTTTCTGAATACAAGTGATTTACTGCAAACTAATCATATGTATTATTTGCTAAGTTTTTAAAGGATAACATCGTACGTTATCGTAGAGGATGTTTTGAACAGTTTATATCTTTATAATCTTCAGTAAAATAATTTTAAAAATCAAATACATAGATCCAAGAAACTAAAAGTTCTTATCCTACACTTGATTAAAACCAAGAAATATGACTTTTATTATTAATTACATAGATTATTTTGTAAATAAACCTAAGATATAATCTATCTTTTTGTTCTTAATTTGATTTATGTGCAAACAGTAAAAGTTTTTATGGTTGAAGCAGTAGATGGAAAGAAATTATATACTAGTAGTATAATAATCCATAATTCCTTTCTACCTCTTTATTATAGCTCTTTTATTATAGCAGACTCAACTTTATGAGGTCCTAGATTGCCTCTTAGGTGACAAGGCACAGTGACTTAGGACAGTAACTTCGACCCCAACATACTGTAAGATTTCTGTTTTGGTTTACTTCCATAGCATCTGTTTATTGTGAAACAACAACAAAGCAGTCTTACTATTTACTCATTATGGATTGAAACTAGATCCTGAAAGCAGCCAACATTTTTATTGTTTGAAAAATAAATTCAATGTCATTAAAGCTAGCTTAACAGTCAAGATAATTAAGTCATTTAATAAGTAGTCATATCAACAAAAATTGAATCCAAAATAAACTTTATTTAGTAAAAACTAGTCTGATTATAATTGAAACAATTCATTAAACCAATAAAATTGAACTTTTTTTATTTAGCTATATACTCCAAAAAACAAACAATTGTCAAATATATGATCTAAATCAATTATAAGCAACTTAAAAATAATTAAAATTGATCTGGTTGAGAACTTAAGATCCTTTTGTATTCAATATTTATTCTATCTTCAATCCTTTTGAACTCTAACAAATCTGATTCTTTCATCTTAGAATTTGGATTTTGCTTTTCATGGTGAGTGTAGTACACTAGAAAATTCATGAAAAAATATTGATTTATTGAAAAGTACAACTACCCAGTAAAGCTTTCTACAAGTTTTTATTCATTCATCTAATCAATACAATAAAGTAAACATAACAAATTCAAATACTTACTTTTTAATAGGTTACTATTCTTTTCATATAATTGTTTACGATAACTCACACTTTTTTCCATTTTATCAAATTCATAAAAGCCATAAAAAAGTAGAGCTGCTTCACCAACACAAATACCAACTGCCAATTTTACTGACCAAGATGGTACTTTCATAATTAGAATAAAATGATAATTAGATGAGACCTGTTTTAAAATATAACTTTTATTATTATTATATTTTATTTCATAATAGTAATGATAAAAAAAATTGAATTAAATAAAGTAGTAAATATATAAAAGATACAAGCTTCAAATAACTAAATAGAAATTTTTATGACTATTTAATGTTAAACTTAATTTAAGTCATCAACTATAAATAAAGCAAAGATAAAACCATTGGAAATATTTATATTAAAATAATTATAATTGTTTGATTAAGTTGACAGAATTATAAATAATAGTAAAGAAACGATAAAATACATAAAAAAAACTTTTTTTAAAGCAAACCTTCAATGTTTATAGATCAAATTTGTCCAGTTAAAAAATGAAAATAACCTAACATGAAAACTGTTTAATGCTGAATTAAAAAAAGTAGTATCAAAATTAAAATGCGTTGAAAAAACTTTAGAAAGTTAAAAAGTTGAAAAAGATGTTTAAAATTTGATTAATTATTGCAGCTTAGTTTTTACTTATTTGTAATGATTAACTTATACAAGCAAAAAGTAATGCCTTATAACTGGATGTTGAATTTTAGATCAAAATAAACTTTTTTTTTCATCAACAAACTCGCAAATATCTAAATGTAAGATTATATATAAAAAAAATATAGAATATAACAAAATTTCTTATGAAGTACATTTAAACTTTCTGCACAAAGCTGTCATCATTTATGATATGGGTACGTTTTAAGAATAGATTTTGAGTAATTATTATACTTGCTGCAAAAATCAAAATAAACTGAATATTTATTTAATGTTTTTTTAATGCAAAGTATAAATACTTATTCTTAAGTTTCAAAATATCAAATGATAATTCTTAATTTTGTTAATTTAAACTGTAGACTGGTACTGCTTCTTAAGATGATAATAACCCAAGACAGTTGTAGCTTTTCTACTTCATATAATATAAATATATAATAAATTACAAAAACGTACACCCCCATTTAAGGTAGAAGAAAGATAGTTAATTAATTTTCACACCAATTTGTTTAACTTTTTATTTTTTATTATAATTATAAATTTATTTTCAACTTTTTGTTCAGATGTTGTCGTAGTTCTAAGAAACTTTCTAAACATCAAATTTACTGATCAAACTATTGACAACTTAAAAAACTCAATTAGTTAGATTCATGTAACAAAAGTTTTTTGAGTGAGTGGAAAATTTTATAGAAGGATTTATTTTTATCCACTCACTATATTATTAAAATAGTTATTACTTCTGATTGTTCTTATAGCAAATTCTTAAATCTTTTATTAACAGGAAACTTTTAGAACTTTTCATCACGTGCTAAACTGTCTCAAGTTTAGCTCCTCTGTATATCTTCACCTTGAAAACGATACAATAAAACTTGAGTCCTTCTAAAGATTATTTAGAAGGAAACAAGGCCTTAAAGTGGCATGCCCTTTTTTATACACAGATTGTCTCTATGAGCTAAGCATTACATCCCTGTAACACCGATACCCTTTCTTCAACCTCGTAATACTATTTGAAATCATTAATGTTTTCTGTAATCTTAACTTCAATAACTTCTTTAAAGATTGAAATCTTTCTACATCCTCAGAGGCTTATCATACAAAATAAACACACTCACCAACTTTAATAAACGTCCAGTAGAGTAACAGCTTTTTTAACAGGGTAACCTAGATATGGAATTCCCCACCCGAACTCATCACTACATCAAAATTTATCGCTTCTTTTAACATTTTTTTTATAAAAAAGACTCATTTAAGTAATTTTCTTAACAAGTTATACATGATAACTTCTTAATTTTCTTCATTTATTTTGTTTTTCTTATTCTTAGTTAATTTATTTGGTAGAAATTGTAAACTGCTGAATAACAGCTAATATCACTTGTAATATCAGTCAACGCTGCAACAAGGTAAATTGTATAATTATATAAAACATTTAAAAAATTAGCAAGTCAGATCTTATTAGTGTTTTCTTAAGAACGAACTAACTTTCATTTTAAAAATAAGCAACATTTAGCCTTGTACAGTACCCTTTTGGCTTTTATTATGTTTGGAATAAAAGCAAATTAACATTTCAGCGAAAAGTAGAAAAATTATCTAAATATTTCTTATTTATTTTTTAAGGATTATAACATCAGCTTATAACTTGCATTTTAGAATCATAACATTATCAAGAAAGTTATCATTATCTCAATTTTTACAAAAAACACAAAAATTCAAACGACAAAAATTAATCAAATTATTAAGAAAACTTTTAATTAAACAGTGAAATTTGAGTTTTTAATGTTGTAAGTATAAAATTTAAAGCAATTTGTTTCAAAGATAACAGATTTGAAATTTTAATAAAGTAATCAAAAGCATTTTTACATAAAATCAAAAGTTATATAACTGACTTGAGCAGATATAACGCACACAATTAAATATTAAGTAAAAAAGCTTCGAACAAAAACATTTTTCATCAAAATCATTTTTTTACATTCAGAAATGTTATTTTGTGGATCCATTTTATTTGAACAAAGGTAAGTATCGATTTTTGTAAAAAGAAACCTTTTTTATTTTGGTCTTTCCACATATTTATGTAAAGACTGTAAAATGCTCATTAAACCAAGTTCAAGTAGTTCTGTCATCTCTGGCTCCACAATTCATTTCGGAATTGAAAACTTAATTAAATAGGTCGACATTTTTAAGAAAAAAACTGATAAATTCGAGATCAAGACCTCTTATATGCAGACGTGTCATAAAAACTTTGAAAATTATTCCTGAACTGATTAATCAATTTCCCTCAGTGAAGAACAATTTAAAAGTGTTATCCTCAAACATCACCTCAAATATGGAATCCCAAAACTTCTACAAGGAATTCCTCAACCTATGCCATCTTTAATATTCCCTAGTCTGAAACGGATGTCTCCTTCAATTTCGATCAAAATAAATTATTGCTATCTAGTATCTAACCTCAACAAAGATCTCAAACCAGGAAGTCTTAAGGTCCACTAATCTGACAACAATTTACAGCATGCTAAGCAATCAAAGGCTTTGCTGGCTCAGACACGTCCGTCGGACAGAAGACACACAGATCCTAAAGGATCTATTATATGAAGAGCTATCTAAAGGCAAACATAACTGTCTACGCTTCAAAGGTACCTGCAAGTGCAGTATGAAATCGCTTATTTTTAATACCAGCAACTGGGAAGATATCGCAGCGGATCGCTCCCAATGGCGCTCTTTACTTCACTATCAACTGAAGGAGAGAAAAAGAAGAAACCTTAAAGGCTTTTTGTTTCATCGCTCAACAGAGTTCCATCACTAAAAGTACATCACAGATTCCCGGCTGAAGCAAACCTCTACTATTATCATTTTATATCTGTAATGTTATTAGTAACACTGATAGTGATTCCTTGTACTTACTAGAAGATTTTAATAGATTGTTCATATGATTTTGGCCAATTTTATAACTACCATTTCTCTAACTCAAAATATTCATGAACCTTATACTTCACGGCGCCATATTTTGATTCCCTTAATTTGTAGCATCTCAAAACTTAACATTCACAGACTGCCAAATTCTTTCTTCTCTTCCACGTACGATCGTTTCATTATTTCTTTCATAGTTCAGTTTAATCCATTTGTAAATGCCTTTACTGGTGATATGATCTATCCTAACTATTATAGAACCATCTTTGAAAAGATGCATCAATCCTCCTCTAACTGGAAATGCAAGATTAATGAAGAGCTGTACTTACAATCATTTTATGGCAGTCTCATTCAAATTCTGAACAATTCTATTTAAGGATTTGTTTCGCTAAAAACTGTCTTTTATCTCAATCGTATCAAAACTTTTATTGTATAAAAGTATTTTATATACGAAAATCTAAAGTTGAAAATTTCTATAAAGTAAAATACATGAAAGTGGCACGATTACAAAGAAATCGAAATTTGTAACAGCGGCTCATCACGTAAACTCTATAGTTTATTAAATCGAAAATATATTTTGGCCATACCACCCTTGTCGATGAAAATAAAAATGATATCTCAATGATCCTAAAAAGGCGGATTTTTTCAAAAATTCTTCACCAAAGACAACGATTCTAATAATATTATTCTTAAAACCTTTTACAGAAATCAAATCTGAATGAAAGATGATTTTATTACCACTGATCTTGATATTTTTATTACATATTTTTAATTCTTTATTATATTTCACTTAATTATGTCGTACACCTGAAAAAAATTCTTATTTTGTCAAATGTTTTCTTTATTTTATAATGCAGTCTGGATTACACATCTCTAATTCTTCATTATTCTCTAGTTATAGAACTTCCTAATAGAGGAGCTTCATCATTATCCTAGTCTATCGAAAAGGAGATAGATTTAAGCCACTAAAATAACAACCAATTTTTTTACCCTAACTTTCTGCCGAATCTTTCAAATGATTATATCACAAAAATTTGTTAAATTGATATTTCCAAAAGAAATTTTGCTTTTTTATTATCCATTTAGTTTCCTTCCTTTTCGATCTTCCGGTAATCAGCTATTATTTTGTCTCAACCAGTGGCTATATTCCCCAAAACACTCAGATATTAAATAGACATATGCAGGGCTTTCGAGTCAGTTTCATTTCTCATTTTAGTAAAAACTGTCAAGCAATTACTAGCAACCCTACTCTTGTCTCTTGTATTAAACAAGATCTTAAAAATAGACAATTAAGCGGCATCATCAAAAGATGTTTCATGCTTTCTTGGAGTTTTCAGCAATGTTACCCAAGGCGGCATTATCAGTCATTT
Organism: Pegea sp. RAD2-039; assembly: GCA_034620365.1. Taxonomy (NCBI): domain Eukaryota; kingdom Metazoa; phylum Chordata; class Thaliacea; order Salpida; family Salpidae; genus Pegea; species Pegea sp. RAD2-039. The sequence goes on from JAQGEQ010000023.1 coordinate 137,110, forward strand.
CCTCTCTTTAATATTGATATCGCTGATGTCACAGTTTGTTCTTCATATTTGCACATCTTTATATCTTATTTTCTAAAATTAAACAGTATATAACCAATAGATACAAACAAGTGTGTTTGAACATCGTATCTACTAAAGCAAAACTGAAGGAAAACAAATGTTATATAGGAATGTTTAGATGAATTTTTATTTAAAAAAAACAACTTGAAGAGGTTGATTAACAATAAAAGTTATTGATAATAAGAATATATTTCTTACATTGAATTGGAAGAGTTACAACTTTAAAACATGTTTGATAAAAAAAATTATGTTTGTAAAAATTCATTCATTTAAATGAAATAAAATTGTATTTACTAGAAGAATCTATTACTTTTAAATTTATTAATATACAAAAAATATATCAAGGTTTTTGAAAGCTGCTATCTGTTATTATAAATCACTTAAAAAAATCTTCTCTTTGCTGTATTGTTCAAAATGTTACAAGTAAAAAATTAAATAAGCAGACCGTCTGAAAATTTGTTGAAACTCACAAAGTTGTTGCTGTATGTAAAACATCTTTTCATTGTTGACTTTTAACTTGCTTGATTGACATATATATATCGATGTTTATAGCGTTTGTTTAGTTTTATTTTAACTGTAGTTGCTGCAATACTATATAGCATAAACAAAAAAGAAGTAAACAGAAAACCACAAAAATTTAGAGTAAACATCAACAACCTTACAAAAAATTGTCCAGTTAATACTTTTAGCTGTTTAAAAAATAAAAATTGTTTGTCATTCTAGTAAGTGATTAATATTTTGTCTGTCTGAATTAAATATAAAGCAGCAAATTTAATCAGTTGAACAAAGTCAGAGCTATGAATGTAAGTTTTTCTCAAAGTTTGAAATTCATTTGAAATGTAGTTTTCCATTTACTATTTTCTTATTTGAATTCTCAGGCAAAAACTTCAATTATCTTTCTACTTGTGCTAGTTGCTGTAGAAATTTCTTCTGTCCATGGAGGCTGCTGGAGAGGTAAAGGTTGTCTAGGTGATGATGGAATCGAACACAATGATGGTGATAGTTGGGTGACTGCTAGTTGTCGTGGATGCTCTTGCAGTGTGTCAAAACGAGTACTGGTAAGCTACATGAAATATTTTTAAACTATTAATATGTCGAAGATTAATTCCAGAAAGTGTGTAAAAGTGCAAAGTACGCCAGAAGAGGAAAGATCATTGTTGTAAAACCAAAACATGTGGACGCAGTAAAACGAAACAAGAAGTTTAGATGTCGTGTTGTATCTTCACCAGAAAATTATCCGCAGTCACTGATTGTTCATTTTGTTGAAGAAATAAAAGAAAATAGTTGCTGCTCAAAGTAAGACAACCTTGTAATTGATCTATTATTTGCTTTCATGCTAACTTATTTGATTGGTGGGTGTAAACATGTATTAATTGCAAACAGAATCATGAAATACTTCGTTTCATCTCCTAATTGTGCCGTTAAACACAATTATGAAGAATGTACCAGCAAGATTATCAATATAGAAACTGGAGGTCCGTGTACAGAGGGTAGTATATCAGCAATTGGCTAAATCATCAAAATTAATCAACAGATTCTATACCAAACAAAAATATTTAGTTTAATTGCATTTTTTGCTTGTAGTAAAAATAAAAAATCAGAGATAAATGTATTGAATCATTAGCTTTTTTTTAAAATCATTTTTATTTGTTTTGTAAAGTTTAGTTTAAAAGCAAGTTGAGGTAAATGATTTAATGTACCAATTATTAACCATTGTTTGTATGGCAACATCAAAAAGGCGTTTATTTGTGATGTCAGCAATGCTGGTTCGAATTTCATCTAGTGAATAAAGATTTCATTAAAAGCTAACGAGGTTCAACAAAACTGATCTTTAGCACCAACATTAATTGGTTGATAGTGTCAAAAAGTGGTTGTCTACTGCATCACCCATCAAAATGGTAGTTTTGTTCTCTAAACCAATAAGAATTTAACTGAAAACTTGTATATGCTTTTATGGCATAAAGTCTTACAGCTTAAAAAAATATCAGATATGAAGTTAATAAAATACTAAATATGACTTATTAATTAATAGAGTATTAAATTTTGTTCTTTTTAAATATTAGTGGCTTTTATGGTTTCTTTTTATGTTTCTTGCGAAAGGTGAATTACAATTTATTATATTAAGACAGTAACCCACTGAAACTTTTTTTAAATTATTGCTGAGAGATATATTTTATGTTCCAAATACCTTTTTATATTCTCAATAATTTCAAAAATACTTTTTAAGAAGTTTTAGGAAGTAAACTATCCTTAGAATCAACTTTTTACTACAAATTACTTAAATAATCGTGAAGTACATGATTTATAAATAAGAAATGGTTTGCTCAACCAAAGTAGCTTTTGTTTGTAACTATAAAAAGGGGCTCTACAGAGCTAGAGTTTAATTCAACCTTACATCGTAATTTGACACAAATTTGTTGGAACATTGTCATTTAAATATGTCATAACTTCAATAGATATAAATCTTTAATGAGATGTAAAAGAAGTTACTAAACAATAAATTGAATAACAAAATCATCATTTTAATTGGAACAAATAACTTTCTTGAACATTAAAAAATGATTTATTTGACAAATAATAGTAAATTTTTAAAGTTTGAATAATATTTTTAAAGTAGATCTTTGGTACTGATATGTCGTTTTGATAAGGTTTTTTATTATTATGCGGAAGATAATGACGAGCTAAAAACTGGTATACAACCAAATTACAACAAAATAAGGAACAAAATAAAAACTTGGATGAAAAAGTCGGTGGTTGCTAGTGAATCCTTTTCAGCTGTTTTCAAACTATTAGAGAGCTCCTTCTTATTTTGATATCGCATTTTAAGCATTTTAATTCAAACTTTTTGAAAACTAAAACTTCTGATAAACGCTAAAACTTTAAGGTGCAATAATTATACTGCAGAAAAAAAGGGGAGATTTATTTAGGGCTGAAAAGGATAGTTGTCTAAATAAAGTTCAGTTATATAAACTGCTAGTTGGTATTAATACTAGTTAATTATAAATAGTATGCATATTTATAATACATAGCGTAGCACTTAACATTCTAACTGTTATAAGTTTGTTTACTTTTTTAATACTTGCATGCTAGGGAAACTCCCTAAAATATCTTATAAAAGTATTTTATAATTTTAATTTCATGATTTAACGAGTTTTTAGTATGTAGATAAAAATACTTTTAAAATATTTTTGGCTAAAATATCTTATTTGTAACAACCATAGTTAAAAAAATCTTTAAATATGTTAAGTAAATTTGAAATTTGAATACTTAGATAGCATTTTAATTTAAAAAATCTATGAAAATAGGTAAACTCATTACTAAAATGTATCATCTACTAATAATAACATTATCAAAACCATTTGAAGAAGATAGAAATAGGAAATATTGTTGTATTACTTACTTTGAAGTTTTATAAATCTTGTTATTGCTGTTTTTTGTCAAATAGTATATAAGTTTATTTAATGTTTGTTTTTGTTAAGGGTTTCTCTATTATTTTTATGATATATTTTAGAAATAAAATTTGAAATGAAGATAGATATTCATAATCACATTCTACCTGCGTGTCTACCAGATCTTGAAAAAGTAAGATCAAAGTATTTTTGTCACTAATAGAATTTATTTTATTTAAAAGGTATTGATTTAAGTTTATAAACAAATCTTTCAAAATTCTTTAGGTTTATACTTTTTAATAAGCTGTAAATTCTGTTCAATTTTTTTCTATTTTAAATTGTAGATATTTTTGAAACTGTTTTTATTAAAAACTCATCTGCTAAAATATTTATTTCTTATTTAAACTGAAAGCTTTTAACTTTGATATACATTTTATCTTTAGAAATATGGATGCAAGGGATTTTTAAGCATGCATCCATATAAAGATGTGAGTTTATGTTTCTAAAAAGTGATAACAGATAATAATTTCTTTTTTTTTCTTTCTTCTACGCAACAAGATGATTTTAAAGCTGATGTTTTTTAAATTAGAATAAAATTGAGTTAAGAAAAGATGGTAAGCACTTTCGATATGTTGAAGAAAATTGTTGGAATGTAGAAGCAAGAATCAAAGATATGGATAAAACAGGTTTTTGTGTCTTTAATAAAGATGTATTTTAATTTATTTTATGGCAGGTGTAACAATACAAGCTCTTTCTACTGTTCCTGTGATGTTTTCATATTGGGCTAAACCACGTGAAGCTTTAGACTTGAGCCAATTTTTGAATAATGATTTAAAAACTTCAATTGAAAAGTTTGAAAATTTTAATTGAGATTTTATCTGAATAAATAAACTTTAGATACCCAAAACGTTTTGTTGGATTAGCAACACTCCCAATGCAGGACCCTCAACTAGCAGCAACTGAAATGAGAAGATGTGTAAATGAACTTGGATTTTCAGGGGTTCAAATCGGCTCTCATATTAATGATTGGAACCTAAACGCCACTGAATTATTGCCATTTTGGAAAGTTAGTTTAATTTTATACTTCCAGCTTTTTAGTTGATTTGTTAAATCAGGAAGCGAATGATTTGGAATGCTCTGTCTTTGTTCATCCATGGGATATGAAACTAGATGGAAGAATGCAGAAGTTTTGGGCGCCTTGGCTAGTTGGTAATCTCATGTTTTTACTAATGATCTCTGAATCCCTCCTTTGTGTAGGAATGCCATCTGAAACCGCGCACGCAATCCAGTGTATGCTATTTGGAGGAGTTTTAAGAAGATTTCCAAAATTAAAAGTATGAAATGAACTAGAAGTGAAGATTTATCATTTACTCTTCTTAGGTTTGCTTTGCTCATGGTGGAGGAGCTTTTCCTTTTACTGTAGGTCGGATGCAGAAAGGTTTTACTTGTCGCCCTGATCTTTGTGCCACTGATACTGATGTACCTCCAATCGAGCAGCTTGGAACTTTCTACACTGATAGTTTAGTTCATAGCCACAAATCTCTTGATCTACTTGTCGACGTCATTGGCGAAGTTTGTTTTGCTGTTGCTACTAGCAACTGATTTTCTGAGTAACTTTTCAGAATCGAGTTATATTAGGTACCGACTACCCGTTCCCACTCGGTGAGGATCACGCTGGACACTTGATTGAATCCAATGCCAATCTGAGTTCTGCTCTTAAAGTCAGCTCGTTCAACTCTTTAAACTAATTTTTACGTTTTTTCAATTTCAGGATAAACTGCTGTTTGAAAATGCTCTAGAATTTTTAAATCTTGACATAAAAGATTTTGAGGAAAATATTTAATTTTTCCATGACTAGTTTTCAGTGTGAATTTTTTTATTAATCTTTTGCTGCTATTATGTTTTTCAGTTTCTTCTAAACCACTTCTAATTAAGTTAATATTCTTACTCTTATATTTTGATTTAAAATATTCTAATACCTTAGTATTATAACTTTTATTTTGAATATAAATTTTATATAATTATTTTATCATGTAATTATTGCATTTAGAGGAATAATCAAGCTTAACAACTTTCACCAAATTTATTTCTATAGAAAAGTTTTTTTCATGATTTCTATTAATTAAATTGCTAATTTCTATTTTTAGGTGTCTCATTTTCAAATATAATAATTTCAGTTTTGCCTAAAATATATTTATTTGAGTCTATTTTAAAGATTTCGAAATTTATTCCGTACCCATTTCTTATATTCCAAATTTCATGCACTTGAAACTGATTTGTTTTTGTTGAAATAAAATCATGAAATGTTTTTTCTGTTAACCAACGTTTGTCATCACTTGACATATAGCCACTATCATTTAATATTTTCATGATTTATTCAACTACGATTAATACCATCACCATCAACTCAATCTTAATCATTTAGAAGATATGCTAAAAACTAGTGAGTTGTCTCACTAAAAGACTAATATACAAGATCTTATAACTTTCTTCTGACACATTTTTGGTGATTTTTTGTAACTTACACTATTTAACTTTGAATTCCTCTACGATCCTTAGAATTTCATCTATAAAATGTTTGGTGCTGACTAAAAAATAATTCATTAATGATGCTATATAGTTTAGATATCTTTGATTAATTTTATTATCTAACAGCTTAATTAATATAAGATTAGTATAAACACTAGATAAATTTCATGTAATATTCAAAAGAAATTAATTTTGTTAAATTATAAAAGACTTAAACCAAAATTATTAAATTTTCTTTGTATGGACAAATGTGTTCTACTCACAACATTGGTATCTGGTAGTTTCATACAAAAACTTGTTTTTATTTCGCTAGATTGTAGTTTTAGCAACTATCATAACACTTGAATTTAGTCATACACAAAACTAACAACATAAATCTTTAGTCAAGCATATATTTGAATAATTATTGCTGATTGGATAATGCTTATGATCTAAATTATGATTTAGATTTTGTAAATTCTGATTGGTTAAAACTTATGAAGTAGCTTCTAAGGGGTCTTCTTGCTCTTAGAAGAATTCCTCATTTGCAGAGGCGATTTGAATGTATTCGTTTCTGCAGGATACAACTTAGCACCACTCTTCAAGCTTTTTGAAAGTCTACGACTTTTCACTGATATCTTAGTAAGAAATTGTTTGAAGTTTGGCGACATAAAAATCTTTGCAAATTTTCATCTTTTTGAGCGCATCTTTAAGAGTTATAAGTTTTTGGATTATGATCAAACTTGTTATTGGATTGAAAAGTCTCATTTTCCGAGAGTTTTTAAAATGTAAAAGCTCTGTAAGAATTTTAATGCAGCAATTAAGCATAAAATAATTGAGAGTATATTAGGATAATGCATAATGTATAAAGATAATCTTGAAAAACCTATCAAAATTGATTAATGATTTTGTGGTGAAACTGGTCTTTTTACAAATTAACATTAAGATTGCTAGAAATGATTAAACTTGTTGTTAGTTGGCAATTATTTTTATTTTACACAAGTAGGTATGAAATAATAATTTTTTAATCAGAGTTAGAGCTTCAACTGAGTTTAATTGAAACTTTATTCAAAGGAATCGAAAATTGTAAACCAATTAATTATATCTTATTTAGTCTTCATTTTTTTGACAACAAATTTTTGTGTTTGAGATTCTAACAGCAAAAAAATTATTTTTTATTATTCAAATTATTTTTATTTGGTTTTAACAAACTTTCTGCCATCATGTGATGAAAAGAATGAAGATGAAAAGATAAAGTATTTCTAAGAATTACAAAAAGATATACTTTAGCTCATTTTACTCATTTAGCAATATACTTATTTATTTCAATAAATGCGAAAGAAGGTGCCTGAAGAGAGCACCTCTCACTAATACATATTCTCACAAATAATATCTATTAAGTTAGAAATATAGAAAGCAAAATATGCAACACATGGTAGTTCAGTAGTCCTCAAAGCATATAACAGTGAACAATTACATAGAATGTTAATAATATAAAAAAGAGAAAAGCCCACAGTTTAGAAACGGCAGTATTGAACTATTACAACGGTTCAACTTCTGCTTGAACAACGGGAGCGACATCGACATGGCAATGTCTGATGGTAGCTGGTTCCATGTACTAATTGTGCAGTATGAAAAAAAATTCAATCTGATTAATATACCGGTTGATATGGGTTTATTAAGATGTAATGTGTGTCGTCTAAGTTTATTTTTATTTGTTTATTTATTACAATAAATGCGAAGGAGGGTACCTAAAGAGAGTACCTCTCGCTAACACACATTCTCACAATTAACATCTATTTAGTCAAAAATAGAAAGTAAAAGATGTAACACATGGTATTTCGATAGCACTCAAAGCATATAACAGTGAACAAGTACATGGAATGCTAATAATATAAAAAAGAGAAAAAAAATCACAGTTTAGAAATTACAATGTTGGCAATATTAAAACGGTTCAACTTCTGCTTGAACAACGCAAGTGACTTCGACATGCCAATGTCTGATGGCAGCTGGTTCCATGTACTAATTGTGCGGTATGAGAAAAAATTTGCTCTGACCGATGTACTAGGGGATATAGGCTTATTAAGGTGTAATGTGTGTCGTCTGAGCTGATATAACTTGAGGGAAGGATTAATGGAAAAGAAAGCATCAAATTTAAGGTCGGTTAAATTGTGGATAATTTTAAAAATAAGAATTAAATCGTATTTAATCCGTCGATTTTCCAAAGTATCTAGATTTAAGAAGCTAAGACGATGTTTATAACTATCGTATTTGATATTAAGTTTCCTGCATACCAATCTCGTGAATGTTGCCTGGATAGATTCGATTTCTTTTTATATCACCAACTTGATATAGCATCCATGCACTGACATTGTATTTAAGAATGTATGACATGTATGTGTACTAACAATTTTGAGAGGCATTTTTTTATGTATTGGCTTTGAGGTTGGAAGAAAGAGTTTTTATAATTATTCCTTTAAATTTACAAATAAGATCAAAAACAACCTTTTAAACCATAAGTTTTCTAAAATAAAGTTATATATATAGTTTTGATTAAATTAAAAAAAAAAAATATTTTAAATTAATTTCATTTTAACAAATGATTAATGCTTCTATTTTTGAAATATCAGATATACATTTCAATTTAATTTGTTTGACTAAGCGTAAACTTTTTTGCAAAAAGTTTAATATATGAAATTATTTTTTCATATGAAATTTTACCAAAATAAAATTCATTTACAATAAATCAAAAAATATTTATAGAGTTAATTTATCGACATTTTTACTTCTGATTTAAATCAATCTTAAGGTGTTTGTGTCAAATTTGTGAACTAGGTATTTCCACTATGTATACACTCTGTTGAAGTTTGTATTATAAGTCTTTCTTCTAGTAGATTTTATAAAATTAATTTTTATTGTTGCTTTAATAGCTGTTAAGACGGTTATAATGGCTGTTTCTAAAAGATGCTAAGTCTGAGCTTTAGTTCTTTTTTAAGCTTACGTTTTCAAAGTCGGTTTATATCTAATAATAATGAAAGTTTTCTGGAAGAGCAATAAGATTTTAGGCCTTTATCACATAAAAAATGTAGTATTGCAGGCCTAGAAACTTTTAGTAAAAAGCTAGCTGAATCAATTCAGAAAATTCACCAATAAAACTCGATCCTTATCTATCCCACCAAGAATAAATTAGTTTTGCAGACAAATATTAAGTTGGTTTTCTAACGTCTTAACCTAGAATTAGTTCCTTAGAGTAAAACAAGAGCAAATTGAAAAGTCAGCTATCTTCCTTAAAGAGAGCGTTAACGTAGCTCTTAGAAATGAGTAGATTTTATTATAAAGTTTTTAGACAAAATTTTTGTCAATTCAAACGTATATTGCTTTATGTTTATGATAAGATTTTCTGTTAAATAAAAATTCCTTCAATTAAGTTATAGAAACTAGAATATTTAAGAAAAAAAATTTGGAAGCTCTAATTGTTACTGTAAAAATAACAACTTTGCATACTTTTAAAACTAGTAAATACACCATTAACGAATCTTTCAAAACTTTTTCATTTTGTTGTTGACATTTATCGATTATGATTTTATGTATTTCTTGACTTGAAGCTTTATAATAAAAATGAATTCTTGTAATGACCAATTACAAAAACTCTATATTAGTTTATGTAAAGAACATGATGAAGAACCACAAAGTTGTATTTTACGCAAACTGAGTAATTATGACAAAAGTGATGACGGAATTTTAGATTTTTCTAATTCTACTCTCTCATTAACTTCATGTAAAATTATCGGTAAACTTTTAAGTGATGAAACATTTATAGTTAACCTAAATTTGGGTGATTGTATGATAAATGAGAAATCCCTGAAATATCTTTTAAGAGATTTATCTTCCAATACCTGTATTAAAGAGTTAAATTTAAGAGAAAATAATTTAAAAAAAACAGCTTGTCATGATCTGGGAGAATTTTTACAGGTTAGTTTTGCAGAATTATGAATTTATAATTAAAAGATATTTTATTTATTATTAAAAACAGTTTTTCTAAAATCATATAAATATTTGTGGAATTAATTAATCTTTTCATTAATAACTTTTATAATGATATAATTTTTGTGTTTAAAATATTGTTATAGATTGTTAATATTTACTTATTAATTAATGTTAGATAATTGTTATTCAATTATTAAATTAATTATATTTTATTCAGTGTAATCAAAGTTTACAAAGTTTAATTTTGGAATGGAACTCACTAGGTAGCTGGGAAGACTCATTTGCAAACTTTTGTGATGGATTAGCTACCAACATTACCTTAACTTCATTAGATTTAAGAAATAATCAAATAGACCATAAAGCAGCAAAACAACTTGGTCGTGCTCTGCAGTTTAATAAAGGATTACAATTTCTTGATTTAAGGTGGAATAATATTGGCTTATCTGGGGGACGAGTTTTAGCTGATTCATTAAAATTGAATAATTTAATTGAAAAAGTAATTTGAATTTTTCTGTTTTTTTAAGATTGATGTAAATAAATTTATAAACTTTTTACAGATAGAGGTTAATGGGAATAACATTCCAATTGATATTGTTAATAGTATAGAAACTATTACTCTTCATAATTTAAATAAAACTGAAAGCAGAATTGAAAGTTGTACTAAAGTGAATGCCTTGCACCGGTGAGTCTTATAAAAGTTCTTTAAATATTTGATTATTTATAAAAAAAAATTTCAGAGAAATAAAGTGTTTAAAAAAAGAAAAACAAAATCAAATCAGAGATTTTATTGAAGATCTAGATAAAAGTAACACAAAGCTACAAATAAATTGTAAATCAAGCAACTTACAAATCAAAGATCTTCAAGAAACTTTACATGACAGAAAATGTGCCATGAACAGTATCAGGTGGTTCAAATATCTTTTTAATGTTTCAATTCATAAAATTAGTATTTAGTAGAGGCAATGGTTTTTAATTTTGAAAAGTTTTTTTAAACTATATATTAATGAAAAAGAGATTTGTGTAAAATACTTGTAAAAACTTAATTAAATTATTAAAATAAAATACTTTGGAAAATTGAAGCTCAATATTTGATTATATTTAGAGCAAGACTTGATATGGCTGAATCTGCACTTGCTATAAGTGAACAGAAACTAAAAGATCAAACTATGATGGTTGAACTTTGTCGAAAGGATAGTAAAGAGATGATTCGATTACATGAGAGCCAGCTTGAAAAGGAGCGAAAATGTAATCATACAAACATCGTAAGTTTACTACAAACTAACAAATGATCTTATAATTATCTGATTTGAAATTTAGACACAATTACAAGAAGAATTAAATGAAACTCACAGCAAGATTAGATCAACTGATTGTCAAGTTGAAGATATGAAGCGAAAGATTAAGTGTCAAGCAGATGAAATAGCTTTCTTGAAAAACTCAATGACACAATCAGAGTGTGAACACAAGTACGTCACGTGTTTAGTCACGTGGTTGGTTTAGTTGATATTTTGTTGGAAACAGAACTGAGCTTAGAGCAGTTGAAGAACGAACTTTGAATGAGCGTAAAAGGTTGGTTGAAGAGGTGGAGGAACGAGACGAGAGACGGGTGCAAGAAGTTGAAAAAAGAATGAAAGAAGCTGAAGAAGTGAGAAGATGCGCAGAAGCGCGCGTCGCTCATGTACAAGAAGAGAACAGAGAATTACAGCTGAAAATATGTCAAGTGAACGAAATGTTGTGTAAAGAAAGAACAGAGAATGATGTGAACGTTGTAGATGTTCGTCGACGACTTCAAGAAGATTCACAGGTTTGTTGTTGTTGGTTTGTTTCTTGGTTGTTTTCTCATCTATTTCGTTCAGAATGAAATTTGTAAGCTTCAAAGTCAACTTCAAAAGTTAATCAAAGAAAAAAATGAAGCTTGTAACTTGTTATCGAGTTGTAAGGCAACGCTGGTCGATGAGCAAGCATCTAAAGACGCGCTAGTCATCGAGACGAAAGGATACAAAAACGCTCTAGATAATATGAAAGAACGATTGTCAATAAAAGATATAGAGCATGAACGAGAAATGAAAGCGGTTCGAAATGAAGCACGAAAAAGGTTTTATCTGATCTTGTCTAAGATGAAACTAATGTTTGTAACGCAGAGAGATGCAAGTTGAAGATGAATTGAATCAAGTCTCTGAGTTAAGAGCAAAAATATGTCAACTAGAACAAGGTTCAAGTGAACAAACAACTAAACATCGCCAACTGATGAAAGAAAAAGATGAAAATATCGAAAGCTTGAGATCATGTCTTCGTAAATATGAAGATGAGATGGAAAGACTTCGTGAAGACGAGACACAACGCTTACAAGCTCTTCATAAAGCCCTGTTGAATTGGATGCAAGGCAGCAACTCAAAGTCTGGGTCGTTTTCACCTCTGCGTATAAGTCAGGCAAGCCCTCTAAAACCACCTGATCCTCAATAAGCTCATCAAATATTTGATGAGTTCTTTTGAGATGTAATTATGTTAATCGATTATCTTTATCGTCCGTGTTTCTATCTTAGATTTATGTAGAAGTAATTCAACTTTTTTTAGACCACTGTGACTTTCTCCTTTGCTTAAATAAATGATATTTTAGTTGACCACAAAATTTATTACAGATTTTGTAAACATCTTTCAAAGCCCTTTTATCAATCAGTTAAGCGTAGAAGAATTAGCAAGAAAGTTTTGAAAGGTCTTGATAGAAAATGATGGTCGTTAAATAAAAGTTACACGCATAACAACTTGTAAATTAAATTTCATGAACCTCATTATATCATCAAATCATAAATAGAAGGATAGATTACTCTGATGAGATTATCTACATTCAATAAAACAATTCATAAAAGATAAAAAAAATAACAAATCTATTCTGAATCGCTGGAAGAAAGATGTAAGTCGTTTTCCAAAAGATTTTCTGAAAAAGTAAATAATTAAAGATTGCTTCAAAAGTTAGAAATTAAATCACCTTCGCCTAAAGATGCTGAGACCTGTTCAGTAAGTTCAGAACTACTCGGAGATGAAGAGGATGAAGAGTCGGAGTCACTATCACTATCATCATCACTACTACTCAAAGTTTCTTTTGCTTTATAAACAAGAAAAGGTTTAGATTTCTCATCTACAAGCTTGTAGATCAGTTATGAAGCTTTTTTTGTCACTTACTTATTAATTTCTGTACATTTGAGAAATTCACTTCACTTTCTTCCATTAATTCACTTTTTCCTAAATCTACTTTAACATCTTCTTCAAGTTGATCTCTTGATGGTTGCTAAAAAACAAATCTTTAATTTACAACAGCAACACCAAAAAAGAACGCTTACAACAGGTAGTGTGTTGCTTTGAAATAAGACTGGAGATAGTGGTTTGGATTTAGGGGGTACTACTGTTTTCTTTGATGTATTCTGTTTGATTGGTACTTTAATGGGTTGCACGTTTGGTGGTTGAGTGATCTTCTGTTCAGAAGCCAGCCTGGAATATGAAAGTTAAAATATTTCTAATAATCATAAAATGATCATACCGAATTTTCTTCACTTGTATTTGTGAAGTTATTCTTTCTAACGTTATAGATTTTGTATCTGGGTCGATTATCAAAATACATTCTTTTTGAACCGGTTTAGTACTTCCTTTATAAACAGTACTAGCATATTTGGAACCTTTTTGATGAGGAAGTTCTATTTCTACTTGATGTTTATCTGTCACTTCTACCCTTCCAGTCTGATTAATATCCACAGATGCAGGCTTGAAGTCCACTGATCATAAAACAATAATTAATATGATTTAAGAAGTTGAATAACATACTTACATCTGACTGTATGAAAAGCCGAGGCACAGTTCTTTTTAAAGGTTTCACCCAATCGAACAGTGTGTACTTTACCGTCTTGTAAGATATCCATTCAAAATATTCTTAATCAAAAGCCTCTAGAATAAATTTATAATATCCTAGAAATGTTTACAAATTAAATTTAACATAATAAACACTTTTAACTACAATATTAATTGATAGAAGATAATATAATTTACATTACATTAAGAACTACACCAAAATGTCATTGAAAGAAACACTAATGTTCTGATCAACCAAAAACATAGTCAATTGCTTTTGATAAAAAGCCTTCAGTCTTTTGAGGGGTACTAGATTTACTAGTGACTTGGTTCACACTACTAGCAGCTCTGTAAGCTGATGTCAATGGTCTGATTGATTGCTTCAAGGTGCTTACTGTTGGTTTTGGGCTTGTAATTTGTGGAGCTTTATTTTCATCAATTGTAGATATTACACTGAGATCAATGCATGGTGTTACACCAATCATAATATTTCCTGGTAGGATTTTACCATTTCTACTCAAAGCTTTCTTTGCTTGTAATGAACTCTCATACTTCACATGCATATAGTTGCCTTCAATGCCAGCCATTTTATGTTTCACAATTGTTCCATATAAAGAAAATCTCTGAAGAACAAATGATGCAGAAAGATTAGGAAAACCAAAGATAGTAACCCAAGTATCATCCAATTGTGCTCCAGATCTTAAAGACTCACCCTGAGTGTAAAATGGGTCAACTTGTGTAGGTGATAATTGTGTGTTTATCATTTGCCTATTAGAACTAACAACTAAAGGTCTTGATTTATTTGCAATAGATGGTGATACAAATTGGTTAGAACTAAAAGAACCTTCCATTTTTGATTTATAATTATCATTAAAAGATCTTGTCATTGAAAAACTATTTTTGGAATTATCAAAGTCATCAGCAAGTGATTGAACAGGAGGAGCATTGATTTTATTTTGACTTGCAAAACTTGAATTGTTAAATGACTCTTTCGTTTGAGTTTGCTCTCTCATTTTCTTAGGTAATTGAGTAGAAAATTGCATGGATGAATTGAAACCACTTGGTGGTGAATTTATTGGACTTTTGGATGGGGTTAAAGAATCACCCATTAAAAAGCCAGGTAAAAATGCTGAAGCTTGGTAACTTTGATTTGCATGCCCAGGACTGTTATATGGTGAGCCAAGTGACATAGGTTCAGAATGATCCATTTTTTAAAAGTAATAGATTCCTAACACAACTGAAAATAATGAATTTTAGAAATATTTTTATACAACATAGCTGAAACTTGCTTATAAAATGTTTAAAAGTTACAAAAAAGATAAAATATTTTATTGAAATAAAATAGTATAAGCAAAAAAGTATTTTAATAATAATAATTTTATTATATAAAATTTTTGGCTGAGTTTTTTTAAGCCAAAGCAGTAGTAAGAAGTAAGGATTCATAATTCCTTCCTGCCATGCATGGGTTTGATTATAGTGAAGAGCAACATGAAACAGACTAAATATTTTTTAGATTTAATGACAGCACAACTTTAGTGTCAATAGATTGTAGGATTTTTCCCCCAGTTCACTTATATCAAAGTTCTACTAAAGCAACTAAATAGTTAATGGAACCACTTACCCAAAATTAGGAATCAATATTTAATTATATACTAATAGAATATACCATCAATATAAAATGATGAAAATATAATAACAAAAATTTATATTCTATTTAATATAATGAAAAGTATATAAATAAAAAGAAAGTTTTAATTCAGAATTTATATTAATACTTAAAGATATATTTTAAGAGCCAAATCATATATATACTATACTTACTAGTTTAAAACAACTTTACAAAATAGTTGAAAATATTATAGTAAAAATAAATATACAAGTATTATAACCATATAAAATAAAAATATTAATATATATATAGAAACATAAAAAATAGCTATTTTATCAACGAATGACAAATTATACAACTCTTAAAGCAAACACACCAATATGAGAAGAAAGATAATAAAAAAGTCCTAAGCATTTAAAAAAAGAATACTACAAGGGTTTTAATAATATAAATCATGAATTAAAAGTACAAAATAAGTGGAGAAATTGGCAGGATTATACATGACTTGTAGACAAAATTATTAAAACTATATTTAAATAATAATTTCAAAAGAGGTGAACAAATTTGAAAAAAAATCTATGTAAAGAACTGAATCTGCCGTCAGTATAAATGTTTCAACTTTTAAACAGAATGGAATTACAAAGTTCTCAAAAAATATATTAAAATAATTTTATATTAAATGGAATGTGATTCTAGCAAAAATATATTATAGCAAAAATAATATCGGACAACTTAACTTTATACCAATTAAAAAATTAAGCCTATAAAACCTAACATATAAATACAAAGAATAAATCTAGAAATGAAAAAGTCTACTACAGAACTAAACAAATATTATTCACCAAAATTAAAGAATTAAATTGGCGCAAAAATAGCATTACAATAGTTAAATATGATTTATTTAGTAATTAGTTGTTCATCTTGCTAAGATTAATAAACCTTAGTTGAAAGAAAAAAAAATTAATTAGCAAAAAAGTTGTAATTTAATTCTCAAAAAACATCCAAAATTTAGCAGAAAAATTGATAGTTACAAATTGTGTAATAACTCAGAAAGGAAATTTTGCAGATTATATATTAAAACTGAGTACTTAACAATTATGTTTTTTAAATAATATGGCTAAATTTAATTTTTATTTTACAGCATGCTACAGACGATAATAAAACAATTATGAAATGGTTTAGATTACAAGCAATAAAATTTAAATAATATTAATAAAAAAAAATTGATTGAACATTGTCATCGATATTTTACCATATAATAAGATCAACAGTTATTTTTTTTTTTTTTTTTTTATATATAAATGCGAAGGAGGGTACCTAAAGAGAGCACATCTCACTAACACACATTCTCAGGAGTTTTTTATGGTTTTTCTCAGTTTTATATGTCTCCACCTGGGGTCGAACACGGTACTTCCTAGCTAGATGTACCTTGTAGCTAGGTGTAGTAACCGCTTCGCCACCAAGCAGGACCATTTAATTTAATAATTAAAAGTAGACAATTTAATCATAATACAGTTTAAACAAAAATTTTACAAAGAGAAGACTAAACACGTTTTTAAAATGCGTTAGTTGCAATTTTTGGACAGTCTGAAGGCCATCTTCGTTTCGAATAGTGAAACTAAACCAATTATTTTACTGATATTAAAATATTCTTTCAGTTTTAATAGTTGTACTTTTACTTTCTATGATATTTTAACAAAAATAGTTTGTTACGAAAATTGCTAAAAAAAAATAAAAAAGTACATGAAACAAGTTTCCACAAACCAACCTGAGCTTTTGCAATCATGCTCTTGACATTTTTCGAACAATAGTTCAATAGTTGTATGCAATCTTCTAAGATAGTCTGAGATTCTGAAAAAAGTTTAGTTGTAATACTAACCAAACTAGTTTGAACTTTGTCAAAATAAGAAACATTTGGTAACTAAATAATTAAACAAGTTTATCACTTAACTAATAAACCCTTTTAACTAACTAAGGAAAGAAGAGTTACCTTATCCCTTATTACTTCCTTTATAAACAGTACTGGCATTTTTGGAACCTTTTTCATGGAGAAGCTCAATTTCTACTTGATGTTTATCGGTCACTTATACCTTCCAGCCTGGTTGATATCCAAAGACGCAGATTTGAAATTCACTTGTCATAAAACTGTAACCCCTTAACTAACATTACTCTGGCACATCCATGAGTAGAGCAAATGCCATACTCATCTAGCAGGCGAGAGCTTTCAAGTTTGAACCCAGTTCGACATATATTTGCAAAAAGGAAAATTCTATAAAAACCCTTGGTAGAAGAGCCTTGATAGTCTAGTTAATAACAACACTTCTAGGAGATGCAAAGTTTCCAATTTAAAGCCTCGTAGGTACTGTATTCACTGTATTCAGTATCGTTCTGGGAGCTCCTGCGACGCCAGCTGGGCGCAACCGCATCAGTCTGTTCTGTTGCATACCTAGTTGGCGTGGAGAATGGAATCCTGTTGCATGGACAATAACTGTATCTCCGTAACTTCTGCCTTTGAATGTATAAAAACCGTTCGCGTCTGATGAGGGCAAAAAAGTCAAAAGTGCTAAGAACTTGTCGAAACACTAATGTTAGTTGTACTGTCTACAATCTTTAACAAAAATCAGATGACATTTTTATCCATATTTTTAGAAATTTTTATCTATCGAACGGCAACATCACAAATAAACGGATGTATTATTATGTTTCAGGTTTGTTAAATGTAGACTTCTAAATAGTCTATCATTTATTTTAATATTTATTTAAATTAAAACATTTCAGTCCACTGAAAGTTTTTAGCTTTAAAAGGAGATGAAATTGTATAGTGAGAAGATAGAAACCTTCATAAAACTGTACTGAAAGCTCATCTGGGAATCATGTTTGATATAAAATTATCTGACTTTAAGGTCACTAACATTTGCGTCACCGAGCAACTAACCTAAAGAGTCGAATAATCGCAAATCTCCCCTACAATAAAAATTCATAAGCAAAAAGGAATTATAGCTGCTAACTTATATCTACTGCTTCGACCTAGAAAACTAATCCAAAAAAGCTTCTTTGAATAAAGGTAACAAGTTTCATGTGTTTTATGAATGATAATTTTTATCTAGCTTTCACATCACAAGAGCGTTTTTAATGATCACAATTTAGATAAAATCTTTTATGATACATTTATAATGTATGTAGAAGAAACTTTATGTATATGTAGAACATTAATAAATCATCCAATAAAGTAACTTTTAGTCAAAACATTTTATTTTCACCATTCAATTAACATTAAAAACTTTAAACAAATTTATTGACAATAAGGCAAGTGAAGCTTTTGAATAATTTGGTGATCTAATTCTCAGCTGGCTACTAAAACCTCTTCACTGATTACAGGGATGACTTGACCCTGTTCAAGATTTTCTTCATAATATCTTCTGATGGCAATCCCAACAGAGCTTATAACTATCAAAGTTGATCCTCCGATGCTGAATGAATCTGTTTGATCTTTTAGAACCAAAATCTGTTTAAATTAAAAGCTTTAATAAAGTTTAAGAAAAATACAAATAACTTACAAACCTGAAACATAAAAACAATGATAATTTGTGAAGATCGGCAAACCGCAAAAGTGACAGCTTTTTCATATCTTAATGCTATGGCCATGCAAACTTGTGACGATAAACCCAAAAAACCATGCAGTAAAATTAAAGGTACTTCCCCCAAACAAGGCAAATTAAAAACATTAGTTTGAAATGAAGATATCAGTAAAGGAAGTATGACACCAAAGAATGAAAAATAAAAAGTATTTAATATTACACTTAGACATTTTAAACTTCTTACTAATGTTAAGCTAAGTGCTATTAAGATAGCAGAAGCTATACTGAACAGAATACCAGCTCCACGCTCATCGTCAGCAACTTGAGATAACTGGCCAAATATAAACTGTGGTTTGCTAATCAAAGAAACCCCTAAAAGAGATAACGCAGCAAAACAACGATCTAACCAAGTAAATGCCTCATTTAAGCAGAAGTAGCTTATTATACCAGTTAGGACTGTACTCATAAAAGATAAAGCCACAGCATCTCCAACCGGTAATTTTGTTATAGCAAAATAAAGACAAATAGATGTAGAAGACCCAACTAAACCTCGCAATATCAAAAGTTTTAAATATCCACTAGGTCCAAAGAAGTTTACAATCTTCTTTTGATCTCTATAAGTAACAATTGGAAGAAGTATAAAAAACTGGAAGCATGTTCGCCCAAATATTTTTTGTAAGGGAGAAGAGCTTAGAGATTTGACAATGACAGAAGTGGTGGCAAGCAGAACATTAGTAAGAAGACACATTATCAGCCCGAAAAAAGAAAATTTAAATCTAAATTTATTTGCTCGACAGACTTCTTCATTACTTCTAATAGGAACAGGGCCAGCAGTTAATTGTGCCAAGTGACTGAAAGTAAGAAAAGTTTAGCTAAATATGAGAAAGATTGGTACTCACCTTGAAGGACTAAAGCTTACGCGAGAAGTCATCAGTGTTGTTAAGCTGGAAAAGTTGAATATTTTATCCAATAGATTGATTTTAATATGATAAATCTCTATGTTTGATAAGTAACTGATAATCTAAAGTAGAAAGAAAACTTGTTAAGATAAAATACCAAAAACATAAAATTGATCATATGAAATTTTAATAAAGTGCTTCTTTGCTTTTTTAAGTTTGATACCCACAATAAGATGTTATAGCAAAAGTATCAATACTACAGATTAAATGAGATAAAAAAGTATCAATTAATTTAAAATTAATGTGAAAGTTTAGTTTTAAATTAGGCAATATCAAATCAAGCTTTAAACACTTAAAAAGATCTAAAGCCCCAGTTTGAAATACATTAAGCAAGAGGTTCTATCTACATCCTTTCAAATGTTTTTGTGACACCACAGAAAGCTTCTCTAGCTTCTAGTTAGGCCTCACTATCTTAATACATTGTTAAAAATAAAACATTTTGAATTGGGTAACAAAATTTTGTATTGAGATAAACAAGTTTTAGTATAAAATAAATAATTTATGTAGTTGAGATATAAAATTATCTTATTAAAAGTTTTGTAAAACTATTAAACCTTAAATATTATTTTTTCGTTATATAATCTTGCAACACGTATGAATGTTATTACTTATATCTTTAAACAAAAACTAATCAACTTTTTAAAGTCTTAAAGGTATTAAATAAACAGTTTAGTCTGATAATTCTAGTTAAGAAGTTAAAGATGCCAATAAATAAATGTTTGTAAATATCGTTCCTAAGCAGATAGTTATTGTTCAGTATTAAAAATAAATGCTTCGTGAAAATCAATTAAATAAATAAATTTACATTTTGTGTCAAATTAAAGTTCAAAACCTAATTTTGTAAAAAACCAAGGTCATAAAAGATAATAAATATCATGTTATTAAGTTGCTAACTAATCTATTTATCCGCCAAAGACTAAATTAAAAGTTGCTCTTATGATATTTTGCTATAGCTAAAATTCTATATTTTTCCCATAGTGCTTTTAACTTGTTTCTCTTTGTTTTATTTATAGGCATAATAAATACCACCAAGGTAGGTTACTCGCAGCACGCTACAACACTTTTCACAGATCTATAAATGAATCAGCTGTATATAATCAATTTTTTTTAATAAATAAAGTTTTCAAAGGAGATTTTATTTATTTGAATGACTATAAAATAACAGCATTGCTGTAAAACATTTTTAGTAGAAACAACCTATTGCTATTCTGTTGGAATTATATTTGACTTTTACATAAATTTTTCAATTTGTATTTGTAAAACTTCAGACGTCTTCCAAGTTCCAAGATCTTTAAATTATTAAGAAAATCTTGAAAAGCTTAACTTTAAATTTCAATCAGCTTAAATCTCTAACACTTTATTACTGTTAACTTTGATGGCCAAATAAGTATTCACTTTTTTCAACTCCATAAAGTAGTAGTTCTCAACCTGAGAGAATTTCCTCTCTAGGGACTAATTTGATCGTTTCATAACCTTATTTTAAATAACTTAAATGATTTTGACCAATAATATTTGTTATTACTACTTAACTTTTACATATATAACTGAAATTTTGAACTAAAAGTATGATTATTATGTAGTCCTTTTTTGCTTAATATATAGTTTATACCCTTTATTATTTGAATTTACTTTAGGTAGTCTTTTCCTTTATAATTCAGAGTTTAAAAGCTTAATGAGCATTGCTTAGCTTTGTGCAAAGCATTTAGCATATTAATTTGACATACAATGTGGCAGAAGATAAATGAAACAGACTTTTTAGTTTATTTACCAAGTATTACTTGAATTACTACTGCTACTGTGTTTGTATCGTTTCAAAAAGCTTTGTAACAAGATTAATATAAAAAATCAACTTGTTTGTGAATTAGCAAACTTCGTATTGAATAGATATACGAGGTGTATTTTCTAAAACTGGTGAATACTAAGAGATGAATATCAAAACCAATGATTTAATTAAACTGAAGCTGAGATAAAAATCTTGACGTTACTATACTATAAATCATGCATAAAACAAGACAACTTGCAAAGAAAGCTTGTTGCAATGAAGTAGATAATGTTTAATTGAATACATTTCTTGTATTATTTTTGTAAGTAACAATTATCTAAAAGCAATTTTTATATAATTCTTCACAAAAGATTTTATTTGTCTGTTTTTGTAATAAAGTTTGTTTACTTATTTTTTGATGAAAAAAAAACATGTTTTCTGACTGTTACCGATCAAAAAACATTTTTAGATTTTGGGGTTTTAATTAAAAGTTGATAATTATTATATTACTTTATCAATCTGTTATTTGGTTCTATTTTGTCATGTCATTTAGAGAACTTTTTATAAATAGATTACTGCTGATTGGTTTATCTAGAACTTTTATTTACATAAATAATAAAAAGCTGTTATCTATTTAAAAGACCGTTATGCAATTAGAATTAATCATTTTCTTTATCATACTTGTTTCAAATGATTTCTTTAATCATTTTGATTTTTTTCAATAAAAGTTTTGTTATTAATGTAAAACTTGTTTTTATTTTTGCCAACAAAAATAAAGTTTGTTTTGATTATTCGAAATTTACTTTCTTAGTTGTTGTTTTGTTTTATTCCAATAAAAAAAAGTTTTAATTTAAATTTTTAAAAACAAATTCTTATTAAAATTTTGAATATCAACATTTTGATGAAATTTTGTTTAAACTTTTTAAAGGTGATATTTAGTATTAGAATGCTTATTAATCTTTTACTTTAGTGTTAAATAAAAATTAATTTTTTAAGTAAACCTTAAATATGTTCTAAAAAATAACTTTCAAAATTAAAACAATTATGAAAGGAAGAATAATAAAAGTTTTACTTACAAGTACTGTATATATTTTAAAGTTTAGAAAAGTATTTTTTTTAATAACAAGAGGAAAATATACACTGATGATAATAATCTATTTGATTAACTACTTAAAAAATAAAGCTTTAAATGTGTATTTTAAATATAACATACTGTTTTTATCTCAATATAATATCAGTATTGAGTTTTTTGATATTTATTTCTTGTTCTTTTTAGTTTGCAGAATGTTTTTATGAGCTTTTTATACCCTTACTGGTTTATTTCTTTTTTCACTCATGGTATTTGAAGCTTTTGTTTCCTTATACTTTATAAGTAAATGAAGAGTTTTATTAAGTTTTGAATTATATAGTTGACTGAAAACTTTTATAACAATCTTTTAGTTAATTTCAACCTACATTTTTAGAAAACCATTTATTATCTTCATTAATATATTCATTGGAAGGTAAAGTACTTATGTTTAGAATAGTTTTGCTTCTTTTTAAATGTCTTATACTTTTGTTGTTTTTTCTTTTCTTTTATTTCCTTTTGAAAAGCTTAGCTCACTTTTAATTAAGTAATCTTATGTTTTGTTAAGTTATTAAACTTTTTATTTTAGCAAAAGATTGATTTTTAGTAAGTGTGATTATTTCTAACAGTTTATAATTAACTTCTAGATTTTAGAAGTTTCTAATTTTAGGTTTTCAAGATTTTAAAAGTTTAATGATTTCATAATTTGTGAGTTACAATGAAACGTAGAGGAGAAGTAATCCAATCTGGTCATTTCATGATATCATCTGTGACAGAAGAACAGGATGATCATGAAGATATATCACATGATCGCGACTCTCCTGTCCTTCATGAAGAGCGATTAAAATTAAAGAGGCAAGGATATGATTTCAGTTGTGCTGATAAAGAGATCAAAGAGACTTATCATTTTTACACCCCAAAAACTTCAAATAAAGTAGCTATTGATGGGTCTTTATCTCGTCTTTTTCAATGTATGAGTCTTGCTTATCGTGGAGGCAAAGTTGTTTCGCCAAAGTGGAAGAACTTTAAGGGCTTGAAACTTTCCGTTAAAGATAAAATTCGACTGAACAATGCAATTTGGAGAACTTGGCATATTCAATATGTGAAAAGATGCCGACCTTTGATTCAGTTTGCTACTCCATTTGAAAATGAATGTGATTATGACAGTCATTCTAGACCAGAAGCTGTTGTGCTTGAAGGCAAATATTGGAAGAGACGAATTGAAACTGTTGTTGCTGAGTATAAAAAATGGAGAGCTTTTTATACTGAGAATGTGAAGATTGGAAATAATCAAACTTATTTTTTAATGTCATCAAATGCTGATATTCAATTTTCACCTTTTAAAGATATGGAATCAGCTTTTCATGATCAAGATTACATGAGTGAGTTAGGTGATTTGACTACTGATACTTTACTGAGCAGTCTCATTACACCTTTTCATTTTCCTGATACAAGAGAGATAGCAATGAAGACTACTAACTCTGATATGATTCAGCCTGGTCTCCTTCAACTACAACCATCATTAGACGATTTCAATGAGATACAATTAGAATCTATTCATAATTGGAATCAAAACCCACCAGCGAAAAAGCCAGCTTTATCTGTTCGAAATCAGCAACAACAAAAACAAAACTTGAATATGGTTTGTTTCCAACAAAGTCCTTCATATCTGACCAATATGTCCACCCAAATCAGTCCCACAAACTCTAAAAGTATCTTCTGTACCACTTTGAACAATGCTTTGACCACCACTGACCCAATGTTGTCCTCATCTATCCATGCCACCCCTCCTAATTCGTCCTGCACTTTCAAACAACCCTCTGTTGTCAACTGTAACTCGTTGCTAAGCAACCCACCCATTAAAACACATTCGAATCAAACTTTCGCGAGTCAACCGATGATGATAGACAACAAAATGTTGCCTGGAACTGTCCAGCAGATTGTGGAAAGTGACCACTTAGTTTACACCACTCCACTGCCCCACAACCATAGCTATATTCAACAGTGTAACTCGCATGACCACACCAATCAACCAAATGTACAAATGATGACCACACATATGGACCAGAGGATGAAGCAAGTTGAGATGGGGTACAGTGGTATGCAACCACAGCTAGCTAAACAAGGCAAGTACATGGTGAAAGGTGCCCCACATATCGATTCACAACAATCAAATCAGTTTAATCACGATTCCCAAGTACAACAAGTTTCAAACTGCCAACTGATGGCGTCAGTGAGTAGTGACACGATAATGACGCGTGTTGATGACGTCAATAGCGGAATGGACGCCAAACGTCTAAAACAACTATTAGTGCGAAAAAACCTTCCTTCAGCTAGCAACCAATCATCTGATTTACAAACTAATAAATTAAAGCAGACAAAAAGAAACCAGCGAAGAACAAAAAACACTAAAGTAGTAGAAAAAAACCAAGTCAATTTTGAAGATGTTAGACCCGCGGGTCAGTGGTCAAATAATAAAATGTGGACCACACCCTACCCCCAACCAACTACAGCATTTAACTCTGTCAATGAGATGCCAATGATAACTGAAGCAACCCCGAACCCTTGTAGTCCGGTCCAAAATAACGATAAGGACTTGAAACGCGGGTCAGGGTCTTTTTCGACGGAGCAAAAACGTCGTTTTAACATTAAAATCGCGTTTGAAAGACTGCAGGCTTCAATTCCAAACTTAAATGCTCAACCAAATGCTAAAAATAGTAAAGCTGCTATCATGGGAAAAGCTGCTCTTCATATAAAATCTTTGCAAGCGAATCATGTGAAGATTAATGAGGAGTTGCAAGCTCTTCGGAGTGAGATATGTATCTTAAAAGAAAGTATTAGTGATCTGCAACATCAACTACCAGTAACAGGGGTACCAGTGGCACAAACTGCATCTGAGGACGCTTCGCACCAACTTAATTTATGGATTAATGACCAGACTCGTCTTAATTGGAAATTCTATCTGTTTGGAGCTGTAATTCAACCCTGGTTTGAAACTTACCATCGAGCTGTTTCTACTGCTGATAAACAAACTCTTCCTCGTTCAGTGATGTTGTGGACAGATGAACAGTGTTCCTTACCTCAATTAAGAGCCAATATCGTCAACTCATTACAAATGTTGTCATGTAACACCTTCATACTTACAAACCCTCAACATTTGCAACAGCAAATCGAAGAGATGGTAGCAGATAGTAAACAATAAAATTATTTGAACCATCAACCTATTGAACTGTCACTTTAGCTGTTTCTGTCTACTAATTAGCGAGCTTTTGATATTTGTACGGGTTTCGTTCACATCTTTTCACTTCTTGCACAACTCATTTAGTTTCTAATCGAATATTTTGTGCCTTTTTTAATATATCAGGACGACTCCTTTACTTCGTACTATATTTTATGTAATAGATTCACAATGAAAGTGATTGTATTAGGAGCTGGCCATGGTACTCGGCTAGAAAGAGATCTTGTCGATAATGAGAAGTATCAACATCTGATAGGAACCCCTAAATTGCTGCTACCAATCGCTCAATCGCCTCTTATGTCCCATTGGATGAGGATTTTTAAGAGTCAAGATATCGATCATATCTACATCGGAGTTGGTTATGATCCATCCAAGAAATGATCATTAATATGTTTGTCACAGACTAATGATCGTTTCAAGGAGAAAATTAACGATTGGGTAGAAGAAGGCGGTTTTACGTCGCGCGTTTCTGTCATCAGCGATGGGACTGACTCTAATTTGAATCGATTAGGCGCTACTAGCTGCATCGGGTTTGTGAGAAACCATTTTGGATTAGATCGAGAACCAGCAGTAGTGATGGCCGGGTAAGTGTCATCACAAGCCGGCCGCAAACTGTTGCAACTTCCGAAGCAATATAAATTGAATTTCAGAGATTTATTGTTTACAAAGGAGTTTAAAATGGAAGAAGTTTTGAAAAAATTCGAAAAAATCCAAAAAACATACGGGGAAGATTCCAGTTTAGTGATTACGTACACATGTAGTGATCAAGGTGGTGATCTGTTCATCTTTCTTCAATCTCATCAACGTCATTTTAGATGTGGGTCGTCATGGCATCTTAGAGATAGATGAAGACTCGAGAGTTGTAGAAATCAAAGAGAAGCCAGCTCCGGAATCAACTAAATCACGAAGCGCTGTAAGTCACGTGACTAACATCTTCATCTCCTGAAGTTCATCTTATTTAGTGTCCTTGTTTCTATTTACTCTCAAATGCCGCTCTTCAAGAAGTTTCAGTTTTTTTAGAAGACACAAAAGATCTTCTACTAGAAGAGAAAGATGCGCCCGGCAACTTTATCCGGCATCTGGTTGCTAGGTAACCAGCTGATCGTCGTGATGCTTTGCTTGATGTAGTATTTACAGGAAGCCAGTTTTTGCTCATCAAGTAAAAGGAAGATTTGATGTAGGAAATTTAGAGTCTTATCTAAGATGTGATCGATATTTTACCTCGATGTTGCAACATCCTTGAATTTCATATTCCTCGTTTTTATGCAAATTTTGTGCTTTTAATTCAATCGCTGAACTATCAAATCGTTTTTATTAAAACAAATGTTTTTACAAGTAGGAACTTCAACACACTAATTTGTTTGTCAGTTTACGTTTTATTACAATGACAATTTATTGTCATCAAATAAATAAAATTTCAAATTTCTTCAATTAACTATTTGGTTGATGTCAATAAATGGATCAATTCTTTCATAACATCGAGAAGTAGCTTTCAAATCGGACCATTCGTTGATCATGGTGGGCTGTTGAAACAAAATCACCATCAAAACTGGTCCACAATTAATCTTAATGATACAAAATCATCTAAAGTGGTCCCCAACCACCTCAAGTGGTCTTCAAAAGGTTTAGAACTACCTCAAGGGCTTTACAATCAATTTTAAAGGAACAAAATCGTTTAAAGTGGTCCCCAACCATCCTAAGTGGTACCAAACCACCTTAAGTGGTCCAAAAGTATCAAACTGACTAACCTTTGGTAAACTTGGGGTCTTCAAATAGCTTTCTTTTACTTTACTCACATCTCCAGGTGCTTCCCCACCTTTATGCAAATAAGTAGTCACGTGATGACGTCATCGAGACGAAATAATCGCTTACAATCTTTCAAATTCTTGCCAAGAACGTAAACAGCCAGTTTGGATCGGTCAGAGCCAGAAAGATGAATAAACTGTTTGTAAAAAGCCATAATATCCTCTTTAGTGAGTTGCTTCAAACACTTGACTTCGTTTTCATCTAGAAACAAACCATATGACGTCATCACGTCGCGTCCTCATACTTCTACTTACTTCGATCAAACTGATATTGACGACAAATGATTTCTGACCAGTATCGCGAACATTCAGTTGATAGCTTCTTCGGCTTCTCGAGTATTTTAGTAGAAAGAGATGAAACATGTTCATCGAACTCTGCTGCTTCAGTCTTCTCTAAGATCTCCTAAAAGATAAATTTCAAAGATTTGATCCCAACATCCGGATGTCTACTTCAATATGATCTACAAAAGCTTCAACTCTTCCTTCCAAGTAGTCGGGCGGCATCTTTGACTGGACCACAACTTTCAGACCACATACACTGTTTGAAAACGACACAACACTTCGTACTATATAACCCAGCTGCTCTCTAGTGACCTCGAATGGTTAGTCGGTGATGACGTCATCAGCCGGACTTACATTGTGCGGAGGATATTGAAAGTTGGGTCATCAATGATCTGATGTAGAAGACGGAGTTTCACGCAAAGATCTTCTGATGCTGAACCAATTTGATAATAAATCTCAACTGCAGATATATCGCGGACTTTGTGCTTCTTGTGAAACACCAAGTTGCTTCCTATAACCATGACAACCAGTGAAAACGGACCACACAGCTTAAACTGGTCACAATACCTGGACTAATAATAAGTTCTTGAACCTTAGCGACGTCCTCAGCTGGCTTTGTACCAGCTGATTCCTTCAAAATATTTTCTACTAATTGTAGCAAGCCCAACGCATCTGTAAAAAGTAAACATCAACCAATCAGCAACAAGCAGTCATCGTCCAATCAGCAGCAAGCAGTCATCAACCAATCAGCAACAAGCAGTCATCATCCAATCAGCAGCAAGCAGTCATCAACCAATCAGCAACAAGCAGTCATCAACCAATCAGCAACAAGCAGTCATCAACCAATCAGCAAAAGCAGTCATCGTCCAATCAGCAGCAAGCAGTCATCAACCAATCAGCAACAAGCAGTCATCAACCAATCAGCAACAAGCAGTCATCAACCAATCAGCAACAAGCAGTCATCAACCAATCAGCAACAAGCAGTCATCAACCAATCAGCAACAAGCAGTCATCAACCAATCAGCAACAAGCAGTCATCGTCCAATCAGCAGCAAGCAGTCATCGACCAATCAGCAACAAGCAGTCATCGTCCAATGAGCAGCAAGCAGTCATCAACCAATTAGCAAAAAGCAGTCATCAACCAATCAGCAAAAAGCAGTCATCGTCCAATCAGCAACAAGCAGTCATCAACCAATCAGCACAAGAAGTCATCGTCCAATCAGCAACAAGCAGTCATCAACCAATCAACAACAAGCAGTCATCGTCCAATCAACAACAAGCAGTCATCAACCAATTAGCAAAAAGCAGTCATCAACCAATCAGCAAAAAGCAGTCATCAACCAATCAGCAACAAGCAGTCATCGTCCAATCAGCAGCAAGCACCAACCATCACGTGACAGGTTGCCATGCATCAGCGACTCGATGTGGAGTTGTGAGAGAAAGTAAGGGATGAAATGTTGAAGTTGCTCAGCCGTGACACCGCATAACGCGTTGATGACGTCACTAACGATCCAGAAACGCGAGTCCCGAATAGCGTTGGAGTAGTAGCTGACCTGATTGTAGGGTTGGTTGGCTGAGAAGTTTTTCAAAGCTCTCATATACTGTAGAAACATCGAGTTGAAAATGGGGTTGAGAAAGCAGGTTGGAAAGTGGGGCACCTTTTCCTTGTAAACTGTAAAACGTTTCGGATTTACACTGAAGTTGGCCATCTTACTGATAACCTTTTCAAGGAGGACAGATTGCTTCTCGTTAAAGCCTCGGATGTCCAGCTGAGAAGAAAATATAAAAATGGGTCGTAAAGGGGTTTAGGGGTCACCTCTATTCCATAAAATGTTGGAGAAACGCGATATGAAAGACTTGCGACCTCAGCTTCGTATGCAAACTCACTTAGTTGATCGACCAGCAGTTCTGTGACAAAGTGGGCCAGTAAGTAGATTGTTAAGTGGACTAGAGGTGGACAATTAAATGGTTTTAAAGCGAATAGTTTAGTGGACGGTTGAAGAAACTAGAAGTGGACAGTAGAACGGACCAGAACCACTAACTTGTAAATAAATTGGTCATCGCCAAATTAGCTGCAGTGGACGAGCTGGCCTTAGATGTAAACTCAAACTTGAGAATTGCTTTGGGCAGTTTGAACTGGTCATCTTGTTTGTACCACAGTCTAGACAAGTCAGTTTTCTGGACCACATCAATCAACATCAATTTAAACGGATTAAAGTAAAACCTGTATTAGGACAGGAAACTTGGGCAGCTTTTCTGGTACAGGTACTAGGTCAAAATTTGTGGCAATAAACTCATTGATTTTAGGCATATGATGGTCTTTATGGGGTTCAATCGTTCTCCATTTGTTGAGTAAAATCGGATCAATTGCCTCGTTACTATATTCAGTACCATACCAAGGGCATTTATGTTGGACTTTTGAAGCAACAGATTTTAATGCAATTGTCATTCTGAAAAAAAATTGGAATAAAATTCATCAATTAGATAGTAAGAAGATGATTACCTCAAATTATCTGGTGTAAGATATGAGAGAAAGTCCTTGATGAGATCCGGTTTAAAATCACTTACAAGTCGAGTTGCTGTGAGAATTTCATCTACAGGGTAATAGTGAAGTCCTTCAGATACATTGACAACCAGTGAGGATGGTTTGTCCTTATCTGGTGCAAATGGTTGATTATTTGAAGATGGTTCAATTACAACTAACCTCTAAATGCGAAATCCATATTTGAAATATCTCGAATCTCATTAAAGATTCTTTCATCTGGTTGATTTTGTTTCAACATGTTGATATATTGAAACACCATCTCAACCACTTCTTCTACGCGCTCTACAACAACACGTGTTGCCATGGAAACAGAGGTAGTAACCAAGCGGTTTACCTAGTTCATCCGTAGCTAAATCCAAATGTATTTCAAAGAAGCTAAACCCTTCAGCACCTGAATCTGAACCAGCCATAAGTGAATTGACCAGTTGGCGGGCTTTAAGACTGGACAACAAACTGCCAGCTCCTTCATGTCCAATTAAATGGGACAGGTACTCGCCAGGCTGTATGCAAATTGTCAGTTGATACACGCGCGTTTACGACGTCACCTTCGATTTATGATGAGCAGTATAATCAGGAGTTTGAAACTTTAGAACAACAGATCTAAGATCTTTAACAGGAACTACATGAAACTGGCGACCAAGATCACATTTTCGATAAGGCATCTGATCGTAATGAGTGATTTGTAGCTGTTTGTTGATGACGTCACTAAACATCTCGACAACCATCGATGTTAATTCATCGATAGACTCACTACCAAATACACACAAGCCCATTTGATTGGATGAGTAAAATTGTTCATGAAATTTCAACAGTTCTTCCCGGATGTTGATCTCTTTCTCCTTTGGACCATCCCATAGCGTCTCGATAGAGCCTGTGACGTCATCATTGAGAAAGTGAATGAAAAGAGAAAGTCTTGAACCTGTTCCGAACTTGAAAAAGTCATGAGAAGGGTCTGAAGTGTTGTGATCAACTTGATCAAGTCTCCAAGCATCAGACATCACATTCTTCTCGTGTTCAGAATGAACTGCTTTTACTTCACGCTCTAAACAACTTTCATCAAACAGAGGACAGATAAAGAATTGAGCGAACCTGTGAGGCAAATTTTCATTCACAGATCACTACATCTTTCAAAGCAACTTACATGTGAAGCGTTTCTCTCAATTTTTCTTTTTTCACATCAAAGTAATAGTTGGTGTGGTCGCCACTTGTATAAGCGTTACAAGAACCACCATGTTGGCTTATAAACTAGTAGAAAAGAAAGTAAAAAACAGTTCAACCAACAATCACACTTACTTTTCCATATAACTCTTCTTTTGGATAAACTTCTGTACCCATAAAAAGCATGTGTTCGAGAAAATGGGCCAATCCAGGAAGTCCTGGAGGATCTGAATATGAACCTAGAAGCAAATTTCAGGTTTAGTCATCAACACAAAACTTTAATATCACCCAGTAAGGGTAATTAGGGTTACTTTATCACTACAGCAAATTCTAACACTTTTTTTAAATTCAGAAATTATGATTTAAGTAATTGTGATGATGCTTCCATTTTATTGATTTTTGTGTACTTATGTCTCATATGTTCTTTTACATTAATTAAGTTGAACTTCAAGAGTTTTTAACTTTTATTTCTCTGCATTCATATTATATTTACGATAAAAGCTATATGAATGGTTATCTGCAGCCACGTGTTATTTTATAGATTAAATATCAACTTAACACTACCTACCGACATGTACATCCATAGAAGCAGCAGATTTTTCAGAAGTTGGGTCACTCACTACCACCACCTTCATGTTATTTAATAATTGAAAGCCATGATATACTCTTGAATCTGATTTAGACTTTGTAATATTATCCCAGCTGCTTAAGATACTAAAAATAAATTAAACTAAAATTAGTTTGAGATAAAAAAAAGTTCCAATTAAGTTTTAGAAAAATAGTTGAAATAATAACAAAATAATTGAGTGGATCAAAGATTAGAAGATAGAACTTAATTATCAAATCAGAAAACCCACCCAGAAGACATTTTCAATCTTTTTTCATAAGATTCTTGTTTAACTAACAAAGGTCGTTTCTTATACATATAATTTCTTATCCTACAACTTTTTTCATTGAAAATAAAAGAAAAAATGGATTTAAAATCAAACTTCATTAAACTGTCAATGAACTTAAAAATTATTATTCCTCTTAAAAAGCATAAAATATAAGATAAATAAAAATTCATATTTATATAAATAATATTTTATTCAAATTTATAGGTTATGAGCCAATTAAGCTTTTAAAAAACATTATGGGCCAGAAAAAAATACAAATCAATAAAAAATATTGATTATAGATTTAAGTTATTGAATAATTAAAGTAAAAAAAAGTAAACGTGGCAGAAAAAAAGTAAAGTTAGAATGACAAATAAAAAATATTTATTTATAAAACTAAACAAGAATGTTTGTTGATTAAAAATAAAAAAAGACAAGACAAAAAACATGTACAAATATTATCATAAAACAAAATATCCTACGATATACAATTTAAAAAACAGCTAAAAATTAAAGTAAAAAAATAAAATATTTTGGATGATTAAATGTAAGTATGTACATATAATTTATAGAATTATAATTTGGAAATAAAAAGTATATAAATGATAACAGAAATAAAAAAAAATTATCAATTACAGCAAACTGGACTGAAATATTTGAAATAAAATAAATTAAAAAATTTATGTGATATCAATTGTTGTAATTAATTTTAAATTTAATTACAGTTAGAAACTTTCATGTAATTATGAATAGTTTCTAACTTTAATTATGAACCTTAAAGAAAGTAATTAGAAATCTTTAAAATTTATTTGAAAAATGCTTTAGTTGCGAGTTTAACATTCAAATGCTGTTTATCACAAATATACAAACAAAAATGGACTCTGATAAATATGGTTTGAAATAACAAAGCCTTAAGTAAATAATTTCTGTAGAGTTTTAATGACAAAATATTTCGAATATTCTGTGTATCAAGCTATTTTTTAAAGTCTAGAAAACACGTAAAAATTTCTTTATACAATTTTGAAGTGTCCCTTATGTCAATAGTTTTATGTTTACCTATATAAAACAGTCTTGAATACTATCACATACTTGTTAAATTATTGTAAACAACAGAGATATGTTACAAAAGTATCTGTATTTATAAATTTATTGTTTATTTAAGAAGAAAAGCTTAAACAAAAATTTCTTCATTAAGCCAATTATAATTTAGTATAAGCTAAATGTTTAGTCTTTTGTTCAACTTTAAGTACATCAGAAACCTTTTAGTATTTATAATAGTCCTTCAGCCGTGTAAAAAAAATCTACAACATTAGTAATCTTAAACTCTAGTTTAATAAATTTTATTGATAGGCCAACAAAATATAATGTTTCGTTGAGCAGTAAAAACAGAAAATTAAGTAAAAAAATATTGTAAAATTATTTTTCTTTGATAAAAGAAAATGGGTCAGTGACCTATCTACTACGATAACTGATTGGAATGATTTGAAAGACCGGAACTGCCGACAGATTGATGTCTTCTCCAGCGTTCTTGTTCAGCTTTTTTGACTTTGTAGTGGTTTCTTAAACATATTTTCAGTAGTGATTTGCTGAATCTTTCATTTAATTACTTTTCAGAAATCGAAAATGTTATATCAACAATAAAACCAGCAGATACGTTCGTGACAAGGCAATCTGCAAATCGTACATCCGGCTGGAGTTTCTACATGGGTATGTTAATGCAATTGATGGGTTACAGTGGAGTATTTTTCTTGCAATTTTTACAAGATTTAATCAAAACCTCGAATAAAAACAATTATTCAAAATAATGTTTGATGGCAACTGGTGTAGTGCCAACTCTAATATGGCCTGAGGCCTACTAACAGCAAGTATTACATGTGTTAGATAAACAAGTTCATGTCAGAAAACATTTCAGTGTCGCCATGTAACTAAATCAAATAAATCAGTTTTTTGAAGACTTTTATTTTATATAACAAAGTACTCATATAAGGAAGCAGCAGAAATGAAAACAAACTTTTAAAACAAGTTTTGAAAATAAGCCAAAATGGTTCTTAATTAATTTAATCACTAAAGCAACAAATTTTTGATTTGTTTTAAAGACCACTTGATAAATAAAAGATGAAAAAGCACAATTTGAATGAAGGAGTAATAATAGAGGCAATTTGTCGGCTTCAAGTAAGGCATTTAGAGTTATGTCTCTTGTATATGTCTTTTGAGGTGGGTGATTACAAGACGTACACAGTGCTGAACACGTGGTTCTAGTACCTCATCATCTTGTTTATTGGGGCGTTCGAATGAAAGGCATCGCGATAAAATTGCAGAAAAAGTGTTTTCAAGGCGTTCCAAGTTTCGATTTCTACGATCGGATTTGCGGGTAAAGATCTGCGGGAAAAAACGTTTATATTCCGGCTAATTTACATTTTCTTTCCGATATACCTTTTGCTCATAAAACATCATTTCTGCTTCAGTCATGGCACTCATCAACCTTCGACAAACAATTTCACATTTTTTAGTTTCTTTCTCTTCTGCATCGCTAACGATAGATTCTATGTCATCATCTACATCATAAACAGCTAATAACGTCATCGCAACAAGTTGCACACAACCCACTGACCCGTATCTGCATCACGTCGCTTTCTTTTTAATTTCTGCTCGATCTGCCAACGCTGTGATGACGTCAGCTTGTGTAGAAGATCGGTAAGAGCACGTGGTATTTCAGAATTCATAACGTCATCATCATCATCAGAAAAGTTAATCAGATTGACGCTTTCGCTTGTCATAGAAAGCGCTGATGACGTAGGTGCGGCGTTATCGTAGCTGATGACGTCATCATCAGAATTTTCACTTTCACTTAATTGAGATGTTATGACGTCATTAAGAGGAGGGTTTGGTGGCGTCATCAGTTCACCACTGCTAGATGAATCGATGTATTCAAGAGCTTCAATCATTCGGCAAACCTGCCAACCAGTAAAAGTGACGTCATCGTTAAATGGTGACGTCATCATACCTCAGCTTTATTCAGATTTGTACCCCATCTTCCAATTGAGTGGCTTGAAGATGAAGATTCAAATTCCAGTTGAGGATCAGTTTCCGGTTGAAGATCAACTTCTGGTTGAAGATCAACTTCCGGTTGAAGAGCAACTTCCGGTTGAGGGTTAGTTTCCGGTTGAGGATCAAATTCTGGTTGAGGATCAGTTTCCGGTTGAGGATCAACTTCCGGTTGAGGATCAACTTCCGGTTGAGGATCAGTTTCCGGTTGAGGGTTAGTTTCCGGTTGAGGATCAACTTCCGGTTGAGGATCAGTTTCCGGTTGAGGATCAACTTCCGATTGAAGATCAACTTCCGGTTGAGGATCAACTTTCGGTTGGGGATCAGTTTCCGGTTGAAGATCAACTTTAGGATGAGGTTCAACTTTCGGTTGAGGATCAACTTCCGGTTGAAGATCAACTTCCGGTTGAGGATCAGTTTCCGGTTGAAGATCAACTTCTGGTTGAAGACCAATTTCCGTTGGAAGATCAACTTCCGGTTGAAGATCAAATTCCGGTTGAAGATCAACTTCCGGTTGAGGATCAGTTTCCGGTTGAGGATCAGTTTCCGGTTGAGGATCAGTTTCCGGTTGAGGATCAGTTTCCGGTTGAACATCAACTTCCGGTTGAAGATTAACTCTCGAAAGATCAACTTCCGGTTGAAGATCAGCTTTTCGAAAAGTCACTTTTTGAAGATCAATTTCCGGTTGAAGATCAACTACTGGAAGATTAACTTCCGGCTGAAGATCAGCATTTCGAAAAGTCACTTTTTGAAGATCAATTTCCGGAAGATCTGATAGAGCAGTTTTTTGTCGAAGATTAGATTCTGAAACGCGTCTTCTAAGTAGCGCAGGATCATTTATGACGTCAGCAGAAAAGATGTAGACGCATCCATCACGTGTTCCAAAAATGAGACGGTGGTCGTCATGGAAATGCAACGACGTCACTCCTTCCAAGTGGCATCTAATCCAACCACGTGACTTGCCTAAATCGAACGAATGACGTCATAAAAACGCGCGAGTGAATGGAGGAGGAGCAACTGACGATATGTAAGATCGAAGAGAGAGATGCCGTGACGATGATACGCGATCGCGATTAGCGTCCCGCTTCGATTAACCGCGATTTTAGTGACGGGCGGAAAATCGACTTTTGGCAACTCAAATTCTTCGAGTAACTTGCAGGTGATGACGTCATACTTTTGTAGCGAGTTTCCGACTGATGCAAAGAGAAGTCCGTCGCTGTTAAAGAAGCGATGACGTCATCACTCAAGTGATAATTAGTCACATGATTACCCGGTGATGGTGATCGAGTGAACAGCGCTCTTTAATTGTTTACTAAAAAGCCTTAAGACGGAAGTTGGTTCATCTGGAGACGTGGTCAGCTCGAAAAACTGTAATGATCGGTCCACACTTGAAGTGACTAGCCTAATGTGGTCCTATAGAACAAGTTGATATGAAATATGGTGGTTAAGGACAAATAGAGGACCTTTTGTTGTAGCTGGAAGTATTGCATTCCAGTAATTGCAGATTTGTGTCCTTCGTCTATATGATGAACTAATTTGTGGTCCGCATCGTGAAAATGGATTTTGCGGTCACGGCAAGCGGACACTAACACGTGACCAGTAGGATTGTACCCTGGACAGATAATCACTTCAGCCACTTCACGAGTGTGACTGGACAAAGTGGTCAGTAGTTGAAGAGAAGAGGTATCATATAAACTGTGATAGAGGTGGTTGTGGGACAGTTGGGAAACAAAATCATCAACTTAACTGTAAATTGCCCTGGAAATCACCGAGGACCAGAAGATGACCATGATTGGTGAGTTGTAAACAGTTAAAAGCCGATATTTCGTTATGAGGTAACGATGTTGTGACCCCATCTGTGACACGTTCGTCCACAGCGGTCACGACCACATTTGGTAGACCGTCCATCTTACTACAACATCCTTGTTCACAATGATGAATAACTTTTATTAAATTCTGCGAAAAACAGAGTTTCCAATCAGAAAATCAGGTAATTTCTCAAACTTACACAAGTGCCATTGTCACTGTAGACCCACATCATAGCTGTACCGTCCCAAGAACACGTGATAAAGTGACATTTACCTAGGACAGTCTCTGGTACACTCTGTAAAGTTCAAACGCATTCAATGATGTCACAGCAACGAAGAGTTGGTGACAAAACCTGAATTCCACTGATAGTTTGATGATGATGTATCTTTCGTGAAATAAGGCTGACGTCACTGAAATCGTCATCGAAGCGATACCACGCAAATGAGTTATCATGGAAACAGAAGAAGATGAATTGACGGTTGACATCCACCAAGCAATTACTCAAGCCTCTTTGCTCTCTGTTACACATTAACACGTGTCAACATGACGTCACACCTTCGTCGGCTGCTGTTATGACGTCAATCATACAGCCGTTTGTTACCTCGCAACATGGCGATTTTTAAACTTGTTAATACGACAGAAAAATTCGCGAACATTGCTTCTAACACCGACATAAAACAAACAACAGCAAACGACGTGGTTGAGGCGCGGTTAAAGGGTGCAACTTAAACTTACAACTCTTCTACGTCATAATCGACACGCCGAAGCGATTCTAGACAAATCTGTTCGCTTTTCAGTTCAGGTAGAAGATATAAGTTGCCCTCACAGCTTCCAAACATCAACTGGTTGTTTAGAACGTTTAAGGTGGTCAGTTTCAAATCCTAGAATTGATGTAAGTGATGAAAGATGTGATTAAAGGTCGAGATATACTTGTGGGAACTTTGTGGAAGACACAACGCGATTTGTCGCGATTGAGATTTTCACGACTTCTATTGCTGCTGTGATTGCATAAAGATATTTGGAAGAAGAACCACAAGCAACAGCTTTAAAGTTCCCTTTTGTAAAATCTTTAAGGATTACTGTTCGTGTCTTCATCTCGTTAACTTCTTTGTTCTGCAGAAAGTGGATTAAGTGATTTGTAGAAAGATGTAGCGAGATTACTTTTAATTCTTCTGGCATTGTCATGATTTTGATGAATCTCGAGGTGGAACACACACAATGTTTATTGTCAGGAGTCCACAAAAGTGAAAGAACTTGTTTAGTAAAAGCGCGAATACTCGCTAGCCTACACCAACTTAGTTTCTTCTATTATAAGCAAATTATGACAATAGGAAGTTGGTGATGAGTCAACAAACTTGATTTGATTCACATTTCCAAATAGCAACTTCCTGGTCATTAGGTTCACCTGCTAGAGCTAAATACTTGCGATCAGATGAAAACTTGACAGCTCGGATTCCATGTATCATCTCAGATAACACTTCAATTTCACATTTTCTTGGCACAGAATATAATCTAGCACGAGGTTTGTAGCCACCCTAAAATGTATAAATAGTTTTGATACTTTTGAAATATTACAAATTGTTTTCTAACTAACAATTTGTTGGTTTATTTATAAGAATACAAACTTACTTCTCCTGTAAGTAAAAGCTGGCCATCTGATGATATATCCAAACTTAAGATTGGTTTTTTTTCTTTACTAATAATATATGATTGTTTTTTTGTAGCAGGATCGTAAAAGACTACAGTACAACCAGCAGGATATATAATCATACCAGTTGTTTCATCTAATACACAAGAGTTGGGTCCATTTAAAGACATTCCAACAATTTGTGATAATTTGAACTGAAATAATTTTTATTGATGAGAATAAGTTGGATAATTTTCATTAATATTTGATTTACCTGATGATTGGTTTTCTTATTACGAGTTCTATTTCCGCCAATTGAACTAAAGCGATTACATCTTAAATTACTCATGGTTAAATGACAATAAAACTTTTAATAGACTTAACTTATAAATACAAACAAATTTATGTAACAAAACTCCTATATGAAATATAAACAAAACAATTAGATTATATTGAAATTCTTTTTCTACAATTACTTAAAAATTACAACTAATTCAGTTTAGTTACAAACATGTCAGCATAGAGCTTTGATAACCAAGATTTGTAAAAACAGATACACGATGGTCTGCACCACCAGCAACCAACGGTAGTGATTTAGTATCACCATTTTCACAAGATGATAAGGTGAAGATAGAGTTGGTTGTGGAAGGTATTATTGCTTTCTTTTCACCATTTATATGCCAACGATACAAAGAAGGTTTATCGCCACCTGCTATTATCTCATCATTAAAAATAGTCACAACATTTGGCATCAAATCTTTCTTATCTTCTTCAAGAGGTTTATAGATATTTGTTGATGATCTTCTAAATAAGGTGAGTTTTGGTCCACCTCCACAAACCAACCAATCACCATTACTATCAGCTGTAACACATGATAAGTACTTGCCACCTTTTTGTCTATGAACTTTTTCTAGTGTATAAGGCTCTACAACGCTACAACATTCAACACTCCTACAATCCCACAATCGCATGCTTCCATCTTCAGATACACTTGCCATTCCATTACCAGCAAATAAACAAATATCATGAACATAATCTTGATGACCAACCAAAGATTTAAACTTCTTTTCAGCAACTAGATCCCAAGCTTCAATAGTTCCACTACTTGTACCTCCATATAAAATACCATCTTTAAAGTTGTAGGCAAGACTATTAACATATGAACCTGGTTTATCATCTAAATCAAAACTCCACAACTTTACAAGCCTTTGTTTAATGATATCAGACCAAGACCATGCTACAACCATACTAAACCCTCCACTTATAAGAGCATTATCTTTCGTTATAAGAGTATACACTGGATTATTGGATACTTGAAAAGTACACAAAGGTTTTTTGATATGTTCCTTGTCATCAGAAAGTATTCCAGCTAAAGTAAATATACAAACATGGCCGCAATTGTTACCTAAAGCTATGTAGTTGTTACAAGAAGAGATAGCAGATGAGAAAACAGTTGAATAAAGCATTAACTGCTTTTTCAACATGTTCATGTTTTCAATATTTTCTAATGATTCCATAATTTTGTAAATTGTAAAATCAAAAGTAAACAATCTATAAAAACAAATAGGATAGTTTTAAATATTATGAGCTAATAAATTTTTTTTGAAATCATAACTTACTAATTATGAAACTTTATGTTAAGCTTAGAATGAATATAAGATTAAAAACATAAAAATAATTGTAATCAAAAAAAAGTATATATAAAAATATGATCATAAATAAAAAAAATAATAATTCAAAAATATTATATTAAAACACTAACAGCATATGAACTAATAGCAGAGATAAAAAAAACTTATACCTGAATAATAATAAATTAAAAATAGGCTTCAATAAATCATAAATAAACTTCATTAAATTATAAAACTCCAAAAACATTCTATTTTAAAGCTTGTTAGAACAATTAAAGTAAACAAATTGCAAAAAATAGAAACCAAACAATTTTCTTTAATGTTTGCTAATGGTAATTCAAAAACAACTTTTGATGATAACATTTATATCAGCTAATTAATATAATTAACTGGATTAATTGCATTTGTTTTTAATGAAATTTTAAATAAAAGTTGATGATAATGAATACTTTGATATACTCAAACAACAAAAGCTTTATAATGTCTTATGACTAAGAAACTGATTTTCAGCGTGAACGTGGTTCAACTTCAAATAAAACTTACCTAACAGGTCAGAATTGAACAGATAAGAAATTTGTTTTTACAAACAATACAAATTAACAAATATAGTTATTTGACATTAACATGAAAATATAAACAATTTTACTAAAATAAAAATAAGCAATTAGATAGTAACTTAGTTGATTAAGAAATTTAAACATTAAAATAAATATAACAATAAAAATTTTAATTATTCATCAATATCTTTAACAAATATTGTAAATTAAAAAAATCAACATCTAAACTTTCTTTATAATGATTAGCTTCAATACTAAAAAATAAATTTTAAAAATTTACAAACAACTACTCTAATAAATAAAAAATAAAACGAACCAACCGCTTTAAGCTTTAAAGCATTTAATCAAAGTATAAGTAAAATTTCGAATTATTCAGCGCTATGTCTAATTTGCTCTTTTTAAATTTTGGCCTGATAGTCTTAAAATTAACCTATTAATTAACTTAAGTCATTATAACCTGGTTAAAAGTTATAAATTCAGTCAGCTTCGAGTATTACTTTTGCAGATGAGTATAAAATTAAAATTAAAAATATACATACTCACAATGGAAAATAATTATAATTAAGTTTTAGAAAAAAATTGTTTACCATTATTTTTTGTAAAAAAAGTAACACACAAAGCCTTTTCGATTAATATATTATATAGATATTGGTAGTACTTCGAGGTACAAAAACGAAAAAGGAAGTAAAACAGATACAAGTATTTATATGAAAATTATTATACAAGAAGCAATTTTTATGCTGTTTTAATCAACAAAAATAGAATTAGCTTATAATTATTAAATATAGTATATAGTATAATTCTATATATACTGCAATAATCTACTACAAAAAGATTGCCACGAAACTTATATGGTTTAAAATTTTGTTTTTTAAGCAGCTATTAATGATTTATAAAATATTTAAAGCAATTATATCAGAAATATGCCTTTAAAGCTTAAAACATTTTTACTATAAAAGAACAAATCGAACAATGTTTTTTTTAAAGGTTTAAAATTCACAAAACAGATTGGCACAGCTGTGATAGAAAACTTGTGTAATTAAAAAAAGTGCAAACCTTTTTTAAGTAATATAAAAAGCAAAAAAAAAAGCTTTCTTACATCAGCAGTTTTTCTAAAGGTTGTATTAATTTAGCTTATGCTAAAATACTAAAGAATTGTTTAGTTAAAGTTAAGCTATCATCAATTCAGCTTTATTTTTATACATTTAAATCAACTTTTAAACGGTCTTATACGTCGTGACAAGCTTTCAAAAAATTAAAATTCATTCACTAAAAATACTGAGGTTTTAGATAGCAATCAACAAAAGCTGACAAACTTTAATAGAACACCTAAAATTTACTTTTTCTTATTTTCATTAATTCTCATGTGTTTAATAAGTATTTAAACCATTTAACTTTAATTCAAATAATAATATTTCTAATTTCTTAGTTGTTGCACATAAATTACTCCTATCAAGTACCCTTCAACCATATTATCTTTCTTAAAAAGTTATCAAATATAGTAAATATATCAACTTAATTTGTTGAAATAATTTTAACCAAATGTTAAAACAAACTTAAATTTTCAACTTAAAGTGTTTACAAAGTTTTAGTTTGGAAAAAGTTGGAAAAAATGTTGTAAATACATTTAACTGTGATAGACAAACACTTTCCATAGATTTTAAGAAAACACAGTTATCAGCTTAGTGTTTCCAGATAATTTATGTTTTTATTTCTTAATTAATTAACTTTATGGTTGTTTCCAAGGATGTTTAAAATCAATTACTCCAACAATTTTTTAACTTAAATTATTTAAACAATTTTAATTGTCTACTTATAAAGTTAAGTCATGGGTAACATATTTGTTATCTAATCCGACAACAAAGCCTAAATAAGGGTTTCAAGTATCATAATTTATATTTTGAAACCTTTCTTAAATAATTTATTTAGAGTTACATGAAAGCTCTTTCAAAAGTTGTTATAAATTACATTTTCTAATAACTTAAATCAAACTTTCAAATCAAGATAATTCTGAAATGTTAAAGTTGCAAACATGTAACGTTTAATAGTCATCTTTCGGTTTCTATAAGCCCCTCTTCAAAAAAACGCGTTTTTGAAATAGTCGGAGATTATACACCTACAAAAAATTCGCTATTTAGACAAAATGTTTTTGAATTAACTAATCTTTGATATAAATGAAGCATCTAGCAAACAATTTCACTAAACATCATTTTGTCGTTTTTATCCACTAATTCATTAAAAGATTTACTCTAAAGTTTTATATAATGAGCAGATATAAAATACTTTTAAAATAAGAATTTACAAAGCCATTAAATACATATAAGATTTAACGAAATATTGTAAATAAATCTGATTTCCTAATCAGAAAAATTTGAATTACCATCTTATTTGGAAACTCAAATATATATAAATTAAATAATTTCGGAAGCTACCCAAAGATTAAAAAAGGGAGTTATGGGA
The DNA here is from genome assembly GCA_034620365.1 of Pegea sp. RAD2-039. Lineage (NCBI taxonomy): Eukaryota > Metazoa > Chordata > Thaliacea > Salpida > Salpidae > Pegea > Pegea sp. RAD2-039. The sequence goes on from JAQGEQ010000023.1 coordinate 180,900, forward strand.
AGATTTGATCTATCACATCTTTTTATTCGCTGTTGTGATAAACAAATATTGTGATAAACTTGAATTAATCTTATTATTCATTAAATATTGTATGAGTGTACAAAGAAAGAAACAAGAAAAAACAAGTCAACAAAAACAAAATATGATTTACTAAAATCTTGTATCTGATTTGCAAGGAATGAAATGCTTTCAAGTCCCGAGAACTGTTTTAAAATTCAGTTAAATTCAAAAACGTTTATTGTAGTAGAGATTTTAAAAGATTATTTTCATTAGTTTCAAGTGCCACAGTAACATTTTCAGATTCTTGCATTTTAAGATTATTTCCAAAATATGTCTTGTGTCTTGCATCCACAAACCTTTCCAAGACTCCAGGTAAATAGAAATAGGATTCTAAGCGGCTAAAATTGTTTTCAATTTCACTAAAAACGTTCATTTGTCTATCAAGTGGTGCAGTTTTTATCATATAATCGTATTTTTCCAATAAAACGCTACATAAATAAGCATGTGACTGAGCTGATAGTAAAGGATGATTCTTAATTACTTTTAGTAAAAAATCGAACTGATTCAAATTGTTGATTCGTTTCAAACATACAGAATACAAGTTGGGTAATAAATTGAAATTTACTTCTTCAAGTTTTCCGATATTTTCCAGAACTTGTTCACTTGTTGAATGCATCATTAATGCTGAAGTAAGATTTTTTACTGTAGATATATCGTTAGTATCTTGATAAACTTTCCAAGCTTGTTGATAAGCTTTTGTAATAGAGTCATCATCATTAGCAATTTCTGAAGCTATTATTTCAATAACCGGAAAAATCTTTGAACAATATTCTTCAGTTTTTAACAAATTAAAAGCTTCCAACTGATTTCTCAAATAAACATTAAAAAGACCTCCAGAACAATCCAAAAAACATTCAAGGATCTTTATATCGTCTCTTTGTCGAGATAACTTTCCAATCTTGTTACAAATATCTTTATGGAAAATATAACTGACATTTTTAGACGAATAACTTTTTTCAATCAATTTACATGATTCTTTGTATCTTGAGTTTTCAAGAAGATGCAGAATTCTTAGCTCTGATACTTTATAATCATAATCAGCATTATAATTTAAGCGAGAGTTCTTTAATATACTACGGGCTTGCTCGTATAGTTCATCATTCTTGACTAAACGCTTTAAGTATGTCGGAGCTAATATTCTTAAAAAGTTTTTTTCGACTTTAACTAAATGTTCAAGATTTTCTAAACTGTCTTCAGCATCATTATCTAATAAGGAAAGGCATTCTGTGTCTTTAAGCATTAAATTCAGCAATGATGGTTTATGACTTGCCACTTTTTTCATAGCATCTTTAAGATCAAACACTAATATATCATATAAATGTTCATCAGCAGTATTTAAAATAATTTTCAAAATATCAAATTGTTTAAGTTTTAAAATAGATTCCACAAAATCCATTTGAAAAAAGAATGGTATAAAACCTTTAATATTTTGACATTGATTTAATAATTCATCAATAATTAGAGGTAAAGACCTTACATGATTTGAACATTGGCTAAAATTTTGGGCCAAATCACTATTCAACCATTTTAGTTGCTTTTGTTTCATGAAGTCTGTTGCTTCATTCACCATTCCATTAGATAAGAAAGAAAGATAAATAATCCAATTACAAGCTTCTATTCCATATATTTCAGTTAAATAAGTTGTAAGAGCCAGTCTCATACTTTCATGTAAATATTTAGATGGAATGAAATAAGAGAAAAACTTTGTCTTATCTAATAACTGCTTGTTTGTTAATTCTTTCACTTTTTCAACGTTTCCAGTTGTTATGTAATGCCATAAAATTATATTAGCAGTTGAAGAATCTATTTGAAAGGTTGTAACAAAATCAAAAAGCTCATTTTTTTGAGATTGGTTTGTAAACTTATCAGCATCATGTACAATATTTTGTATAAATTTTGATTCTGATATTTTGTTTCTAGAATCTTTGAGGTCATTGCAGTGTCTTTTTACAAAAGACAAAAGTTTTTTGAAATCTTTATATAGTGAACTAACATACAATAAAGATAAATTTTGGTTAAAAGAGAAATTCATTGCTTCTAAATGCATTTTGTGTTTAGCTGCAAAGAGCTTATAGATACAATGTCTCGATGGATGAAGCTGTGATAAAAGTCTTTTTTCATCTATTCCCCGAAAATTAAGATTATAAAGATTCTTCATCAGAGGAAAAAGTTTTTCTTTAAGCAAAGAATTATTTATAGGAACTTGATTCACAAATTCAATGATACAGTCTGATAAAATTGTTTCAAAATTGTTCACTCTCTCCATTTGCATCAATACTTTTATCAATTTATCCGGATCTGTCTTCTTTATCTTTAGAGCTTCATACATTAATTTTTTTACAACTTTTTCTGAAGATGAATCACAAACTGAAAAATCAAAAGAGACATCATCTAAAGTTTTATAAATCTTATGTTCAATCAACATCATTTCATCAAACTTAATATCATTTGAAAGACAAAAGTTCTTGATTTTAGAAAGATCTTTTTTAATTGAATGAGCAGGTAAAAGCATATGAGGTTTTATCAATAAATTTTTCTTTTTCATTTCAATTAAAATCTTGAAAAATAAATCAGATTGTAATAAATATGCTTGTTTTAAAATTTCATTGAAAATAAATTGTTCATTACAAGCAACTTTTAAGGTATCAGCAAGCTTTATGATATCTTCAATACTTTTACATTTTGAAACTTGACTTGAAACTGTTATTAAAACTAACTTTGCTTTTTCAAAATCATTTAATTTTGGTAGTTTATAGTTCTGAAGCAAATCCATTAAAACTTCTTCCCTACCAAAAGATGAACCAAGTCCAATTAAAACCATGGATAAATGGAAATCTTTCATATTTACAATTTTCAACAAGTTTAAAACAACTGTAATTTGACGATTCTTTAAAAGCTCATATGCTAAATCAACAAAATGTTTTGTCTTCAACACTTTTTTGTTTTGGGAAGTTAAATAATTTATCACCTCTTCGAGCTGTTCTACATTACTAGATTCCACAAGTCCCTTACAAATAAAATAAAAAACTTCATTTGGTACAAAATCACTTTTTGATTTCATATGTTTGAAGACTTGCATTCCTTTATGTAAAGATCCATTTAAGAATTGTCCATAAGCCATATATGCTAAAATTAAATGTATATCTGGCAAATCTTTTGATTTTATTATTTCTAATAATTTTATGGCATTTTCTAAGTCACCATTAATATTATGGCAGCCAATTAGATTTGTATAAGTATCTTTATCAGGTGAGATATTATCATTGTTCATCTGATCCATAATTGTTGAAACTGAAGTCTTATATCCATTATAAATAAAAGAATTTAGCAAAGCATTATACACCTGAACATTTTTGTCAAAAGTTGTTTCAAAAACTTGTAAGGCAAGACTACCTCTTTTAGCTGGATCAGTATCAACCATTTGTAAGCAACTCAACTTTAAAAGTATCACAGCTTTATCAGAGGACATACCTTGCTCTTTAATAGTAGAAAATAATTGCTGAAACTTTGACAGAGTAACATGTTTTATACCATTAACTGTTCGTGAATCCAATATATGGGGTGGAAAAGTCACAAAATGTCTTCTATATAAAATAATATTCCTCAATTGAATTAAATGTGAAGAAAATTGTGGACAACTTAACATCGCCAACAAGTTAACCTAATGACCCATAAAAAAATTCATAATTTTTAGTTCAAGGTCTTATAAAGTTTTAAAGTCTATAAAGTATATATATAATTGATATACAAATAAATCAAATTTATAAATAGAAACTTTAAAAAGTGTAAAGAGTAATGAAAATGCCTTATTAATCTTTACTACTAAAAATCTAATAAAAAGTATAAAATAACAATCCATAAGAAATAATAACAAATCACAAGATAATAACAGAATAAGATAACAAATCTAAACAATTAATTATTTTTAGTTATCTTCCATAAAAATATACTAAAAACTCAATAAAGAAAGAAAAATATTAACTAATTTACGTTATAAGGTCATGTGCGTTAAAATATTAAATTTTGTTATTAAACTATAGTCAATTTCGCACAAAAAAGATTAATTTATTAAAACTTATCAAAAGTTTTAATGATGTATTTGTTATTCAATTCAATCAGGAGTATTAACTTTGTCTTAATTTTCTATGGATAAATGCAAAGCTATAATATCAATCACTAGTATTAAAATTAAGTATACTAGGAAGTAAATAGTTATAGCAGGTTTTAAAGAAAATATTTTTTTCAGTTTTTAGTGTGAACTAATTTTTGTCAATAAATGAGATTTTTAATCCATAATTTTACTGTAATTACTTGATGTTATGAGTACAGATAAACAAATTTTTATTTTACTTTTGTGACTGTTTAACATTTATTATGTGAAATAAAGCTGTAATCTCTAGAATTATTTGTTAAAATGATATATTTAAGTAAGCAGAGTAGGCTTATTATTATTACACGATTATATCACTACTATCTTAGCCCATATATTTTTACCATATTATATAGAATATATGTTCAACTTTTCCTTTTTAAATTTTATAGTAAAGTTATTTCTATTGTTCATAAAAAATATGTAAAAGTATCAATCAAGATCGTATAAAATATTATTTTTTTTCAATTACCTATCATTTATCGATTTTGCTCACAATAGTTTTTAATTCTCATTTCAAAATGTAATGCTATTTTTGAATTAACTCGTACTAATTTATTCATTTTAATAAAAATGAAGAAGGGTGCCTGAAGAGATCACCTCCCGCTAAAACACATTCTCACAAATTATTAAATCTAATTTAATTATTTATAGAGATTAGCACCTAAGATCATATATAAACCATTAGAAAATATTATAATATACTGGCCAAAGAAAATTGAAAGTAACTGTAGAAGTCAAAGATACCTTTTATACTTTTCATCAACTTTTATTTTGTGACAAGATGTTTACTATAATATATAATTGTTTGTCTAAACGTTAACCGATTTTGTTATACTTTAGATTAATTTAGCACTTAGACTCGGAAAAACTACTCAGCAAATAAAGACAATCGTATAATAAGATGTAGAGATTAAGTCAATGATATTACCTCCTTTATTTTCTTATGCTATACTGTGAAATATATTTTTTCTAAACTACAACTATTTTTTTGATATTTTTCTTTGTATCTTAAAAACGAAAGAATCACAAAAATAAAAAGCTGTCAAAACTGTTTTTAATGAGCTGACTACATTTTTTTAATTTACTTAAAAATCAATAAGGCTTTCAAAAATATTAGAACTTTTCTTGAATTGTAAAACGTTTGCATACTTATGAGTTAAACGATAATTTATTCATTTATTACAATAAATGCGAAGGAGAGTGCCTGAAGAGAGCACCTCTCGCTAACACACATTCTCAGAAATAACATCTACTAAGTTAGAGATATAGAAAGAAAAAGGTATAATACATGACATTTCGGTAGTCCTCAAAGCATATAACAGTGAACAATTACTTAACTAAAAAAAGGAGAAATTCACAGTTTATAAATGGCAAGGTTGGCGATAATATATTGGTTCAACTTCTGCTTGAACAACGCGAGTGATTCTGACATGACAATATCTGATGGCAGCTGGTTTCATGTACTAATTGTGCGGTATGAGAAAAAATTCAAACTCTATGAACAATAGACATAATATCAAAAAATTTGTTTCATTAATTTAGTTTATATATTTATATATATATTGGTGACTTTTTATTCATTGGTTTCTTTTTATAAAATAGCTTTTGAGTTTTTTTAACTTTGTGCAATTTATAATTTTTTTCTGTTTTGACCACTAGTAGGACCGTGAGCATGAAATATAGGCAGAGATAGCTTTAATGTTCTTTTAACTGCTGGGTTTAGGTACGTGTTACAGTTTTTATAAAAAATTTCTTTTAGCTTTAAATAATTTTTAGTTTTATGTTGCAAATTTATGAAGATTAAATAATTTTAATGCTAAGTTATTTTTATTGTTTGAGCCATTTTTCTCTAATTTTTGTGATCTTTATTATCAGTTTAACTAAATTTGTTAAAATATTTTTATTCTAGAGTAGTTTTAATGCTGTCTATTTTTGTTTATTTTCTTTTTTTACTTTAAAATAATTTTTGATTAAGCTATAATTTGAAGTAACAATAAATTGCTAACTATTTTATTTGTCAAACCCCATATATTAAAATCTTGAAAATATCTGCATGATGAATACAATTTGAATTTTACAAACTTTTGTTCATTGAATATAATAAAATGATAATTGTAATTATAATAAATTTTAAAAATGCTTTTGTTTCATAAAAATATATTGAAAATTTTAATTTATGTTTTGGTATATTAATACTTAATTTTTAGTTTCTGGGAATAAAATGTTTATTATAATTTCTATATTTCTTTTTATAATTTTTGTTATATTAAATTTATTTTTGTATTTTATTTATTAATTTGTTCTGATCTTTATATAACTGAATATTAAAGATGACTTACTAAAGTTTATATTTCATAATCTATTTTCAAGTTTTATCTGATGATGAATATTTTGCAGTCAGATTTCAAATGATGAATTTTCAATCACTCTAATTTTTTTCTGAAGATAACTTGAAAATAGTAGAATTAATATAAATATAAATTATTCACTTTTAAATGTATATAATAAATTAAATTTTATATCTCAATCTAGTTTTATAAAAGTCTTAATTTATAAACTTTTTTTTGTAGTAAAATCTCATCATGGTGACAACTAAAGGGAAAAAGCAGAGAGGCTCAAGGAACACTGTCCTCTGTGGCGGTGTAAACAAGCTTTCACGGTCAGCAATGTTCTCAAAAAGATTTGCTTTTAAGTACAACTTCACTACAACTAAAGTAGAGAAGAAAGCTGCAGCTTTGATGAAAGAAAAAGTTGTTGGAGGTGAAAAAAATGGACAAAAACGTTTGGTTCGAGTCCAGAAGTTGGTAAGATCTATTGTTTTGATCCATCTAACTTTTACATGCTGCTTATGATGTTTATTTCAGCTTTGGTTGATTTACTTATGATATAAAATACCAAAATTTCTGAAGCTTTTTATTAATTAACTTTTATTTACTATTGAGTAAATTCAAAGTGATTAAAATTGAATTTATTACAGCCGAAATATTACCCCACTGAAGATAAACCCCGAAAACTCCGTTCTCATGGAAAGAAACCTTTCAGTGAACACAAAAGAAGATTGAGATCTTCAATCACTCCAGGAACTGTTCTCATCTTGCTTGCTGGTCCTCATGCTGGCAAAAGAGTTGTCTTCCTGAAACAACTTGACAGTGGATTACTTCTTGTAACAGGTAGCTACTAACTTGTGGCTTTAATATCTCAGCGATCAACATCTGTTGATAATTTCAGGACCTCACAAATACAATTCAGTTCCACTTCGTCGTATGAATCAAGTTTATGTTCTTGCAACAAGCACAAAACTTGATATCTCTGGTGTAACTGTCCCTGAGAAGTTAAACGATGTTTACTTCAAACGACAAGTCTTCACCAAACCCAAACATGGTGAAGGGGAGATCTTTGACACTAAAGTTGAAGTGAGTCTCTCGTACAAATCTCTCTTCCATTCCTTACAACTTGTCTTCTTCCAGACTTACTCTGTCAGTGATGAGCGAAAGCAAGATCAGAAGGCGATTGATTCTCAACTTATTGAAGTGATTAAGAAGCATTCACCTTATTTGAACGGTTATCTAAGATCAAAGTTTAGCTTGCATACTGGTCAATATCCTCACAAGATGGCTTTCTAAACATCTTAATAAAAGTTTCCTCCAGAAGTTGTCATGTGTTTGATTTTAGAATGATATTTGAAGCACAACTTCTATCTGCAAACTTCGTAGTATCTGCTAAGATTATTTCTGTGGGTTAGAACCTCTTCAAATTTTTTGTTTCATTCCACATGAAAGACATTTAGATATCTCTTCGGCAATAGTAGATATTTTCTTAAGTACTACCACGAAGTAGAATTAATGCAGTTTGAATACAAATAGTTGGAGAAGTGCTGAGCTAACTACACAAGTAGAAAGTTGTTGAACAGAATCTTAAGTCTCAACTAGTTCACAAGTTAAGTCTAATGTCTGGTTGCAGTGAAAAGTTTCAGATCATTGGGTAGAAAATTGTTTATATCAGCAGTTTATAGATCTTCAAGAAAAAGCGTTTATTTCCATCATTGAAATTTTATGACCCCTAAAACGTGGAACGTTTTCGAGCAGCCATTCATATAAAACAGTCTTTTCCCTACAGAGTAATATCAACTAAATGAACGCAGACTATTGCTGGCAACACGCAGTTAAACCTTTACAGAAGGCTTGTAGTGTAAGATATGAATTTATTAAATGATTTTTCACTTCAACCCTAAGTTAGAATGAAAAGACTCATACAATTTTAAGGACTATTGATTTAGATGATACATTTGTCATGTCCAGCGTGGCAGCGAAAGTTCTCAAACAAAAAATTCTTGAAGCGCTGTTGTCTGACGACAATATATTGCTAGCAAGCAAAGGCTTCACTGACTCGGAAACCTCCATTTGATGGATGACAAACGGGTCCTAAAGGAGCTATTAAAAGGCAAACGCAACATCAACCATATTTCTCTTCGCCTTAAGGACACTTGCGAGCGCGATATGAAATTGCTTGACGTCAATTGGGAGGATGTCGTAGTTGTAGAGCGCTTCAAGTGACGTTCTCTACTCCACGACAATTTGAAAAAGGAAAACTAGCTTCAAAGAAAAATTTCTAAATTGTTTTAGCATTTCACTGTGTTTTCAACATCATAACTCAACCAGCATGGCCATTCTCACTCAAAGCAGGCCTTGTTACTCAAATTGAAAATAGAGTAAACTAAGAAACCAGGTTTTGAAGAATTCAACTTTTATGACAGCAAAGCACTTGTCTAATATCTCGATTTTTATTTTCTCAAAGTGATTTCATTCAACTATACTTCGGGTTAAAACTATAAAAACATTTTTTAAATTAAATATGAGAAGTTTTCTATCAGCTGTCTGCAAATTTTTATATTTTTTATCTTCGATTTTCTGGCCTATAAGTTTTACTTAAAATACTCTTCAAGAAATAATTAACTCAACTCAAAATCAGCTCAGATTACAACTGAATCAATCGCTAAAAAGGAATTTACAAATTTTATGTTTTAAAAATGATGAAATCGATAAGTGAACCATGAATAACTCAGATGTTAACATGCGATTTTTTATTTCTGATAATTTACTTATTAATTAGCAGAAATCTTATCAATTTGCTTTTTCATACAACTGTTCATCTTCAACTAAACCCTTTTATCACAACTTCAACAAAATGAATTCGAAACATATATTCCAGCGATTCAATTACAACAGACAAATATGAATCGAGAATTTATCGAAGTAATCGCGTTTAATAGCGCTTCACTTCTTGCTTCTGAACTCCTCCCGACAAATGGGTCTTGGCCAAATAGTCTGTGTACTCCTGGTAAGGAGTTTTAAGGAGCGGTTGATCTTGCCATAAATCTGGAGTCAAGTAACTGTAGGTCTTTGAGATAGCATTGAAAGTCGCTTTAGCTGTAAAACAACAAAATTAATTTGAGATCTGACCAGGGACTTCTTTCAATCTTACCGAAGTTCCCAAGGGTTGCAGTTTGACCACGTGCGGCAGTATAACAATCTTCTAGACCTGCCATGCTCAAAAGCTTCTTAGGAACAGGGGCAGAGACAATTCCAGTACCACGGGGGGCAGGAATTAAACGTACATGGACACTTCCACACTTGCCATGAACCTGTGGACCAGTTGGACACGTTAGAAACATATTTGGCGACTTATAGGGCATCATCAACCTTGCATGGGACTGTGTGTGGTTTTCCGATCTTGTTTCCCCAGTAACCACGACGAATTGGGATCAACGAAAGCTTAGCGAGGATAATAGCGCCTCGGATAGCGGTCGCGACTTCTTTAGAGCACTTTACACCAAGACCAACATGTCCGTTGAAGTCACCAACAGCCACAAAAGCCTTAAATCGAGTTCTTTGACCAGCTCGAGTTTGTTTCTGCACTGGCATGATCTTCAACACTTCATCTTTAAGAGTTGATCCGACAAAGAAGTCGATGATCTCATACTCCTTGATGGGAAGCGAAAACAAATAAATCTCTTCTAGAGTCTTGATCTTTCCATCTTTTACTAAACGTCCGAGTTTAGTTACAGGTTGCCACTGAGGAAGTTGATGGTGAAAATCTATTCAATGTGTCCCTGTGGCGTCCTTACCTGCTTCTCTTCTTCCTTTCCGCGACCTCTGCCGCGTCCACGACCTCGTCCACGGCCTCTACCGCGTCCACGACCGCCAAAACCGCCTCTAAAACCTCCTCGAGACACACCGGCTGGGTTTGCATCCGCCATACTAACAAAATTTAATAATTTATATTCATATATACAAGAAATAATAATATAATAATATTCATAATTATATATTTATATAAATAAATTTGGGATGTTTCATAAAAGAAAATAATTTGAATAAATCAAGTAAATACTGAAAAGATGAAATTAAAATAATCATATTTATTAAAAATATTCACTAGAAATAATTTGCTTTATAAAAGTGAAATGATTAAATTTAATTTGAAATCAAAAAAGTTTTTGTTAAATTATATTCATTTAGGAAATCAACTAGATCAAGTTTAGAAAGAAAAGAGAGAAAATATATTAAATACAAATCAAACACTAAAATAATCCAATATATATCAATATATGCAAGGATAAAGTATGAAAAACTAAACTAAAAATATACAAAAAAAAAACAAATATTCTTTTTATAAGATAAAAGAAAAAAATCTTTAAAACTTTTGATTGATTAATCAGCAAATAAAACAAATTGTTACATAAAGATACTAATTTTACTAAAAATTAATCAATAAAATAACAATTAAAATATGAATCAGAAAACATTTAAAAAATAATGAATTAACAAAAATATAGTACTAGGTAAACTAAATGCAAAAATTTATTTCTTTTTATAAAAACAGTTATAAAAATATATTATAAAAGTCTATAATAGTAACTTATTTAGCAAAACATTAAACAAAATCGAATACTTCAAGGGCTTAAAACCTATAAGAAAAAATGTAACTCACATTTAGTGTTGTAAATGAAAAAGGACTGAGCTAGTCTAGAACACAGAAAATAAATTCAATTGCATCGACTCAAGCATTAAAATAATTTTCTATAAAATTAAAAAAGTTTTAAAAACTCGTACCAACAGTTTTAAGAGCACTAACAGTTAGAAAATAGTCATATATTTTTAGAAAAACTCAATAAAATTAACCACTTTAACTATTTTATTCTTCAAATCTGTAATATTTATAGGTCGCTAATTGAAGTGTTGGAATTTATTTTAACCACCTTTATTTGATTTATAAAAAAATTCTTACATTTGTGTTTTATAGTGAGCATATAACGGCAATTACAGCAGAAGCTTTGTTGGACTGCTGAAGAACCTTAAGCTTCAACAAAGCATTAGGAAACTTAGATTAGTTAAGCTACTATTATCGTCAACTTCTTGGTCTCTACTAAAGACTTAAAATTCATAATTGGAGAGCGAAATATAACTTTTAGGTACAACAAATTCAAGGAACTTAAATAAATTTTTGCAGTAATTATCAATTAAGTAATTAACTAACGTTTATATTAAAAAACTCTTAGTGAACTAACCTGGTTTTTATTCAAACAACTTGAAATAATTTCTTTAAGCTTTGATAGAAGTTAATTCATATAAATATTATAATAATAGCATAGTTTAATTTTGACTCTAGTTTGTTTTTGCTAATTATGAATAAAACTTCTTGCTGTTTCGTAAAACAAAATAAAACTTCATAAAAAATATAAATAGTTTACTTAACAATTATTTTTGTATGTGTTGTTTAATAAGAATTAAAGAATATGATTCTATATAATGTTTTCATTAGTTTTTAGTAAAACTCTTCTATACTTGGTAATTTTCAAACAAGTATAGACAAATTGATTAAATAATTACAAATTTAAACACGAATTAAATTGATTAGAAAATTGGTTTTGTAGATAGTTTAAGAAATGGTTTAAATCTATCGACTAAAAATCTTGAACAAGATATATATCCAATAACTGTTCTACAATGATAAGATTTTATTATCTATACTTAAGAAATATTAAGTAATAATTAGAGCAGCATTTTTTAAAGTCGCATCGGTAAAGCATTGGGTCATTTACACGGCTCACCCCAAGAGTCTGGGATAATCTAAAATTATCCATAAGAAAAAGGCTGCCATTTACAGAGGCTATGTCTGCATCACGCTATTGTACCTCAGTGAAGCTTGGGTTCTGTCGTAGGGTAACAAAAATAAACTTAACAGTTTTTCATTTCTATTGTCTTCGTCTAATATTACGTTTACATAACAGCAAAAAATCTTAAATTAGATACTTGCAAACGTGATATAAAATTTATCAATATCAATACAAAAAGCTGAGAAGATATCACAGCATATTGCTCCTTAGGTCGCTCTCTACTCTTTGAACAACTGAAGGATATAACATAAAAGTCAGCATCCAGGAAAAGAGTGAAACTAGAGACTTTTATATTTCCCTGTGTTTTGCTCTGTTTTTAAAATACTTCTGTAGCACACCCAGCATGGCGATAAAACCGTTTTTATTACTATTAGGGAGCTAAATCTATAAATAAAAGTTTTGTCTCTTGAGCAACAATTAATTGCTTATTAAATTTAAAGGCAAACTTAAAAAAATAATAGTTTTAATTTTTAAGAAATTAAAAGCTTTTTGTTTTAAGCTAAAAAATTTTATAACTTGTAAGCAGAAATCGATATTAGTTCAATAAGTAACTAAACAATTACTTAATACAAGGCAACTAATATCATAGTCACAATGATGTCTAACAATCTTAAGAGATAACTTGGGTATGTATACGTATTCTATTATAAAAGCTAGATTCTTGAAGTTTTATAGCCACAAGGCAGATAAGCTTGAAAAATAGATTCACAGCTGTATCCTTAGTTACGCTGATATCTAAAAAAAGTGGCAACCCTTTAAGTCAATCGCTTGCTGTTCAACAAGAATGATGAAGTAAGATAAGATGCAGACTGACGCCGTGGGAAACCATCACTGTATTTGGCTACCAAGAAAATGGTTTGGAAATAAAAAGGGAAAATTTTGCGCAGGAAAAGAAAAAATACGATGGAATCATTATAAGCTTTCTAGGACGTTTGGAGATTTCTAATTCTTTTAAACTTTTTAGATTATTAAATTGATGCTTCAAAACTACTTATATCGGTTCTTTTTAGTTTGCTGACTATTATTTAATTATTCTATTCAAAATTATTTCCTTATTTTGTTTAGTCACGTAAAGAATTCTATACAGAAAATGGCAATTGAAAGAAAATAAATGCACATGAACCATGTTAAAAATGAAAAGATCAAAACCATCGACTATTTGATATAAATTATTTTTACTTTTCCGTTTTTGGGGTTTATTAAATTACTTAATCAACAAAATGTTGAAACCAAAAAAATCTTATTGAAAACATCAAGATAAAGACTCAGTTTCTTTACGTCGTTCACTTTTTTATATTTTCAGCAATTAAATAAACTTCTAAATTTTTATGGTGGTTAATATTTTCAAATTTAACACTTAGTGTTTATCAAGCATTTAGACGGGATTTTTTACTTGTGAAACACCTCAATTAACAAACTGAATAATTTGTGTCTAACAGGGTTGCAAAGGCCAAAATTTTTAAATCTTTTAAAATGTGGCAAGTAAGAATAGCTGAGAGCTTTAGGGTAGATTTTAATATAATTTAAATTCTGTTACTTCGAAGGGTCAATTTAAAAATGATGATCTGAGCAATTTGCTGACAAATGATCTAATAAACCGAATGATTTCATTTTCTTTATTTTTTGTTGACTTATATCTTCTTTGTGGTTCTGAATTCTCACTTTGTTGATGATTGAAGTAAAATATCGAATTTGAAGTAATTGGTAGCTAAACACAACCAAGAAATGAATCTTATTTCTGATTATATCAAATCAACTGTTTATCACAAAATTTATTGTACAAATATAAAATAAAAAAAAACTTTGTCAAAAAAAATTAATAAGAAGACGATATTAGAGATTGAAGAAGATTTGAAAATGAAATTTATTTTTAAATTTGCATAAATCAAACAACCAACCCAACAGCATAAAACCACATATCATCCATAATTATTTAATCTGTAAAAACATCTACTGATTAACATATCTAAATAAATAAGAAATTGGTAATTAAGCAAATACTTACTCTGTATTGGTAATTAAGCAAATACTTACTCTGTATTTTTCCCATTTCTTTTCAGGATCGAAAGGTTCCCATCTACTAGCCGGAAATATATGTTTGTTTTTTTCATACCATTGTCGCAAAACAACCTTGCCAGCATGTGACTTTTAAACAAAGTTTATTGTTAGAAGAAACAAAATCTCGTTTCAAAATTAAAAATCTAAATAAAGATTTAAATTTTGTTTGAAGAGGTCTTTAAAAAAGGAAATTGAAGAGAGAATATGTAAAGATAATACAAACAAACGGTTTGAAGTAGTGATTATAGCAAATTATTAAAATATAATCAGAAATAATTGGTTTAATAATCTTCGGAAAGTTTATTTTAGGTGGTTAACTAACTTCTTAATAATAAAATTATTATTTTCTTGTGTTTTGATGACAGTAAAAACTATTTTCAACATTTAAAAAAAAGATTGAAGTCCAAATTTGTTTTTGGATTATAAAGATATAAAAACTTGTAATAATTTTAAAAACATTTTTTCTAAATCCTAATTATCAGTTTATAAGGGAAGATTTGTGTGTTAGGAAAGATTTTTTATCAATTTTACTTCATCTTTCTCAATTGTAGCATCTCCAACTAGTCTGACATCATCATGAACATCAAAATTAAACAAGGGTCCACTTTTCCCTCTAGCTTTAGTGACTATGAAGTCATAAAAAGTGTAGTGATGAGGCATGATTAGATCTTCTTTGACATACATAAGATGTTCAACTCCTAAAACAACCACATCATCAGTAAAATCACTTCATCACTAACTGATGAGGACCTGCTGTTCGGAGTTCACTGAAATCAACTCTCAATTGCTCCAGGCTCTTCACAAGGAATTGTTGAAGACTATTTCCTTTTCTCATCTGGAATAAAATCAGATGATAAATAGTTAACCAATCACAAACTTCATCACTTTTAGCTTTCTTCTGTGTCCAGATCCATCCCAATAACTGTAAGTGATTTCAATCTCTTCGTCTGAAACACAAACATCAGAAACCAACCAGCCAGCTTCAACTCACTCTTTAAGCTCTCTTGTTTTGTCGCCCACTCTTTTCGAAGCTTCTCGCGTAGCTTATTGTCTTCACTCTTTTAACGAAACCGAAACAAATTAAAAATTTTCAGCAATCATCTCAGCAAACATGATCTCACCTCTCGCTCCCGATCAGGAAGGAAGCTCGTATCAACATCCGGGTTTTTCTTCATCTTTAATTTACTAATTTCAGTTTCTGTAAATTAAAAATAAATTAAAAACTAATCGAGCAGTCTGCATGAGTGTTATAAAAGATCCGCGTGCGGCTTATTTAGAGCAGAAAGTTTGAAAATGGACAATAAAATCTCGGTGAAAGTCTCATCAGCCCTGGTATGGCGGTCATCTGGACAGTCGAAAATAAAACATCAGCCCGTTGACCTGTCACAAGTCACTGAACTGTAAACAGCTCAGCTATAATGAAAGCCTAAGGCAGATTTGATTGGATGATAAAGTTTGAAGACTCTAGTTGATCAGAGATTACTACAAGATCAGACATTTAGTGAAACAGTTTGATAAACTGACTGTTTGATTCGATGTCGTCTTCCTCATCTTCTTCATCGTCAAAATTGAACGACAACGCGCTTTTTTGTTTAGTTTTTTCTTTCTTAATCACATTTTTATCATTCTTTCTATAAAATGTCCAAATTTTATTTTAGAGATGAGAAAATGGTGATAATTACAATTTTGATTCTTCACTTGTGGCTATTTGCTTTTCTCTTTCTCGTATCAGACTTTCTTGTCTCTTCTTCATCTCATCTAACGTCAATAAACCTAAAGACAACATTTGAATTATTTGTATCAAAAAAAGTGTCAGAAATCTCTTCAGAAGAATACTAATTGCTGTGAACTTAAATATGATTCTAAAACAGAAATGACATTTGCTGAATTTATTTAAAGAAACTTACCAACAGTACTTGATTTTAATTTAGCTTCTACAGCATCATAATGAGCAGAAAATTGTTGGAACCTGTTTGCTTTTATCTGATTTTCCTATCAATCAAAATGTTTGAAATTTATAAAAGTTTATAAATGCAGTTTTAATATTGATGCAAAATTTTGAAATAATTTCACCTTTAAAAACATATTTGATAAACATGAAGAATTAATCAAAAACTAAATAGTAAATTGTATAAATTTTATTTATATTTCTTAAAATATTTCAAATTAATTATACAAAATCCAAACTTTGGATAAAAAAACATTTTTATATAAAGTTTTAACTAAATTATTAAAAAGTATAAAAAAGTATTTAAATATAATTTTAAAAATATCAATCATATCTAATCTTATAAATCAATTTACCAAAGTACTTCAAACAAGAAAAAGTATATAACTCAGATAAAATAATTTAAGTTATCTTAAACAGTAAAAATATTCAATTTCTAACACAATAGACAAAAATAAAACCAAATAGTTGTATAAACTTAAGTATAAAATATCACGCTGATATATATTGAGTAAATTAAAGACTTACAATCACAATCTTTGCTTTTTTTTCTTCTAAATCATCCATTGCTTTTATTCTTCTTTTTTGCATTTGAAGGGCTCTTGCAGCTTCACTAGCAGCACCTTTATATTGAGCCATTTTTGAATTATTCTTATCAACAAGTGAAAGACTGTAATGGAAATAAATAGTTTAAAGAAAAACCAATAAATAATAATATAATCGTTGTTACTATATTATAATTACTGATAAAAAGTTTAAAGATATCTTTAAAAATTAGTAAATAAGAAATGAAAATAAAATGGAATTTAAGCTCTGCTACAATTTGAACTATTTCTAGCTTACTCAAAGATTCAAAAAATATAACAGAGATACAAGAACGATTAAAACATATAAATTTTTACTAGACATTTCCTATTACTTATTATTTTGTATTATTAAATTTTAGCTCTTAGATTAATTGAACTAAATTTTATTGGAATCAAATTTAATAATTTCATGAAAAAAACTTCTTTTTTGAGGTTTTATATAAACCACATGGAAATGTATAAAAATGAATTTAATATATAATATAAGGATATACAATAGTACATAATATTCAAAATATGGTAACAAAACATTGTTTATAAATATATTCCAATCATTTTTAGCTAATATTTCATATCAAAATTGTTTATACTTGATAAAAATTAAAAGAAAATTGAATAATTCTTATGAGTATTATATATTCAACTACAAAAATTTAGTTGATGATTTTATCAGGATTCTTTTTCTTTTTTAATTGTCTATTTTCCAAATCTTTGTTTACAAGTTGAAAATCTCTGTAGGATTGAAATAAAATCCGAATAGAAAAGATTATGATGAGTTTGTAAGTTAATGATCTCTGTAAGTCTCAGATTCCAAGGAGCATATCCAAATGTTGAATAAGAACTTCCAAATGAAATAAGAAGATCTGGATCTTGAATATCATTGGATTGATTTTTTAAAACTGAATCAATAGCATCAACATTAAATTTAATTTTTTTTATAAATTCAGAATTTTTAGCAAAGCTTTGCACAGATTTCAGAAATTCTCTCCTCTGATAATCCACACTTGTAAATATAATATTATACTTAGCAGAGCTAGATAAATTGATCTTATGATCATGAAAAGACATAAGATCAAGATCTGACAATGATTGCTTATTACAGATATTACTAAGTATCTTCATAAAAACTTTACTTTCTAAAATTTCATTTGTATCAGCTATGGTTATATACTTCACCCCACATAAAAATGACCACAAAGTTAGATTACTTAAACCATCATAATCAACAGAATCTTCATTTAATACAAATCCAATGTGTGTGGGGACTTTTAATAACTCTTCTCTGTCCAAAATTACATTTTCAAAACTTGAGTTGCTAAATTTATCTATAATAATATTACAAGTCCAACGAAAAAGACAATTTACTCCAAGAAAAATAGATAAAATAAAGTGAATAAAAATAAGAAGTACTTTTGCAAAAATAGTTTTAAACATTTGAACAATCATTTCTAGATTTTCTGAGGCCACTAAACTGGCATTAAAGAAAACAACAATCAACTAAGTCAGCGTATCATAAATACAAGCGAATCGAATAAGTTATGAGTTGGTCATATTAAAGATTGTGATGGCGCTAAAGAAATGTATACACAACTAAAATGGGTTTATGTTTAATGTTTAAAAAAAATCAACATAAATGAAAATATTTGTAAATACATTTTTAATTTTAGGTTAGAATTCCTCTAATTTAAATTTATTGAACAATTTACGATCAACGAATCAAAAAATCAAAAAGAGATTTGATTAAAAGTTCACACATTAAACTAAATCTTAAATATATGAAATTGATTTAGACCCAAAGTATTCACTATATACTCACCTGACAATATGGTAAAACTTTGAATTTTAAGATCAACAATCTTTATAAGTCTGTTAAAACTCAATTTTAAGTACAATGATTTCATAAAAAGACAGACAAAAACTTTCAAATAAATTTCAATTTTTAAACTTTCAAACAAAATCACCAAATCTAAGTCAAGAGAGTTTTGTCTAGCCTTTTAGTCAGCTGCCTGCTGCTTAGAATATAATAAAGTATACTAGCACAGCTAGTATGTTAACTATTATAATTGTATAGTATAAGTATAAAAATTTGGCATTAACGACAGTCTAAAAGCTTATTTTTAGTGTACTAAAATGATCAAATAAAATTACATGAGTCAGGAATATATTTTTTGATAAATTGGGTGAAACTAAGGTAATCATTTTTGCAATTACAGAAGTTTCATGCTACAACAATGTTATATCTTCTTATTTTTGATATTTATAGCAAGCTTAATTTTCAATGACGTGGTTGTATGTTTTATACTTCTTGGTAAACTAAGAAACTGATACAATTACAAATGCAATATAATAGAGAAAATTAAATAGCTTATGAACAATTTCGAGTAATTAAAAACTTTGATATAGAATGTAAAAGACTATTGCTTTTAGAATAATCACAGTTTTATTAATATAGAAGGTTAGTTAATTGCTGCCAGTAGTATAATGTCTTATTAGTTATTTTTAGGATTAAAAAATAAATTTTCTGTTGTATTCAGTCCAAATTTTTAGCTTAACCAAAAAATAAAACTAAAATCGTATTTTTGTTCTTAATTTCAATACAATATTTTTTCAATGTCGTGAAAAATATTAAGGTTCTTTGTAGAATTTAAACTTTCGTTTTTTTAACAGATGAATAATAAAATTTGTAGATCAATTTTTAATGTGCAATAATAGAACTTACTATGTTTTAGTTTGATAAATTTTGAATTTAAGGGCCTGCTTGAAAGCTCATTATGTCCTCGAAGGCAGCACATTACTTTGAGAGCCAGTAATTTTAATAACTTGTTAATAAGATGTAATCAGCTGTAGTCTTAACTTAGTGTTAACTATACTTTTGCATGGTAGGGTAAGATGCCAAAACCAAAAATGATTTGTACTATAACTTGGGATATTTTTATTTAAATTAAAAATAATTTAACTGCCTTTGCAGTAACCTACTAACAAAGGTTTACAAACAAAGTTTTTAATGTAGTATTTTATCATCATCAATTCAGACATTCTAGAATTAGAACATTCAAAGATCAAAGGTTATAAAGGTTCCTTAAAGGTTCCTTAAAGGTTATAGAAGGATATTTTTGAAAATTTTGGAAATTACGACCATAAAGTTATTTAAGCTGAAGAAAAAGAAACAAAACTCCTGAAACTCATCCATAAATCCAAGATAAGACCAAAATTGAAAAAATCAATAAATTTTCTTGTGAAAATTGTAATTCTTTTTATCATTTTTATTTATCGTTTCTTGAATTAAGAAATCATTGACGTCAAATTTCATTTGATTTATTTGATAACTTATATTTTCAATAATTTTAAATTAATGTTTTTTAATACACTTGTTATTTATTTTTAATTAGAATGAACATGTTTGATAAGTTGAAAACTTTAATTAGCAAAAATGCTGATGTATCATTCATAATAAGCGTGAAATAATTTAATTAGATCAAAAAATCCATTTTGGCATTTGTCAAAGTCATATTTAGCACCTATTTGTAATTCGTCATCGTGTATTTAAATAGTAGTATGTAAAAGTCACCTTCTTTTAATAAATAATAAAAATAAAGAAAATATCTAAAAAAATAAACCTTTTTTATAATTTTAAGTGAAAGTTCTCTAGTTAACCATAATTTTATTTTTTGGTATTACTTATACATCGCTTTGTGTGTTCAATATTTTTACATTTAAATTTTTAAATTAGTTTGTCGGTTAATTAAAATTTAAAAATTCAAACAAAAGTAAAAACTTTTAATTTATAATCTTCTAGAAATGTAATCGACTTGACTGAAGTTATCTATAACTTCTGAATCTATCTGTTGCACCATCCTTTTGAAATTAGATCACAAGATAATAAAAAGAAATTTACTTTTATCATTGCCCATATGTTTTAAGTTATATAAAGAATTCAAATATTTTTTACCAATTTTTAACTTGTATCATTTTAACTTTATTAAATAAGTATTCTAGAAAAAGTTTATTTTTTAGTTTGGAAAATGTTAAAAACAAAAGTATTAGAAAAATAAAATATTATATTTTTCAACAGCTAAATTATGACTTTAGTTTTATGAATTAATTTTCTTGTCATTTAAATATAATTAACTTTTTTTGAAACCTTATTTTCATAAATTTTTTGTTTATTATTATTATTTTTCATAATTTCTAAATACATTTTTCTTATAAATCCAAAAATATTACTTTTGCTATTTATAACATTTTATATGGATTATTGTATAAATTATTCTGGATTAAATTTAAAAACAGATTGTGAATTAACTATATAAAGTTTTTATAAAATAATCATTTTGGTAATTTCTATCTATGATAAATATAAAATGGTACTATTCTACATTTTTATATTTTAGTATTTTGTATAAGATATTTGATTTTCTTTGTAGCAATTGTAATATACAATTTTAGTTAACTGATTTTTCTCGTCTAATATTTTGTTTTTACAATATTCTTATAAAATTAACAAAACTTTATTAAAATTTTATTATATTTCTGTTAATTTAATCTTACTTAAAATTAGAATTTATACTCTAACAGTTTTTTGCAATTTACATAAAACATATATTTTTCAGTTTGTAAAACTTTTAGTTTTTAAAAATAACTAAAATTCTAAATAAATTATGTATATGGGTACAACTTATATATATATTGTTTGTTTATTGTTGTACAATGTATGTTGCTTTGAGTATTTCAATTTTAAACCTGAATTTATAAAAACTTTTATCTCAATTATTTGATGTTGGCAAAAATCTTTTTTTTTTAATAGTTTATTTCATTGAATCATTAAACTAAATTAAAGATCAAGTCATGGCTAATGTGCTTGGGAAAAAGCTTGGCACAAGCCTGTTGAACGTTAACCTTGCTGTGAAATCATCAAAACATAGTCTTTCTAACTGGTCAAGCAAAAAGAAACTGGTACGTTTGAAAATGATAAGTTTGTATCTTTATAATCTATCTTGTAATAAATTCAACAAAACTGAGTAAAAGTAAATTAGAAATCTAATTGATTTTTATCCTACTTAAACTTAAACTTGATTCATAAATATTTGATTTCTAGATGATAGGGACAGCTACTGCTGTTGGGAGCAGCTTAGTAGCAACCGCAGCTGCTCTACAATACTCTGTAGCAGCAACAGATCTAATCCTCCATCCTCCTCAGTTACCATGGGAACATAACAACATGTTTACTACATTAGATTCAGCCAGGTTTTTACTCCTTTCATCTGTAACTGTAACAATCTATCGTCAAAAATAGTTTTATGAAATTCATATTTAGATTTTTCAGATAATTTTTATTGATTAAAATAAAATTTGTGATTTTATTGAAAGTATTCCAGTGGAAAACTTTATGAAGAAATACTTGAAACAGTAAAGTGATAATTGTTGTGTAGTGTACGAAGAGGTTTCCAAGTGTATCAGCAAGTTTGTGCTGCTTGTCATAGCTTGGAATATATTTCATTTCGTCATCTATCTGGTGTTAGTCATACACCAGAAGAAGTCAAAGCACTTGCTGCTGAGGTTAGGTTTAGATGTTGTTTGTAGAAACTAAATATACGTGTTTAGTGTCAAGTACTGGACGGTCCTAATGATGAAGGCAACATGTATATGAGAAGTGGCAAACCTTTTGATCTTCTTCCTAAGCCTTACAAGAATGAAAAAGAAGCAAGAGCTAAAAACGGCGGTGCTTATCCACCTGATCTTAGCAATATTGTGTATGCTCGTGAAGGATATGAAGTTGAGTTTTAGTAGACTACAAAATCTCAATTACAATTGATTATTGTTAGGATTACATCTTTGCTCTCTTGAATGGCTATTTTGATGCACCTGCTGGTGTTAGTATCGATGATTCTCAGCATTTTAATATCTATTTCCCTGGAAATGCAATCAGCATGGGTCAAATGCTGTATAATGAAGTTATTGAATATGATGATGGTTTGTCATTCAATCCTCATCCAGGAATATTTTCACATTTTTTATGAATAGGAACGCCAGCAACTCAAGCTCAGCTCGCTAAAGATGTAACTACGTTTCTTAGATGGTGCGCAGATCCATATATGGATACTAAGAAGCTGTATGTATTCAGAGTAAGTTTTCATTGATTAGTAAATAGTTCTTTTGGTAGTAAGTCTTTTTTTTTGTAGATCTTCTGTTTTGGTGCAATGTTTGTTCCACTTTTATGGTATCAAAAGAGACGATTCTTCACTATAATTAAAAGCAAGAAAGTTGCATACAAGCCTGTTAAAAATTGATAATATTTTCTCTAATCTTATCAATGTGTTTTCTGTTTACTGTCTCAGTTATTCCAATTTGGCTGGTGGCTATTACAGACATTAAATTTTATTAAATTTCATTGACGATTTTTCATTTAACAGGTCTTAATTAATTACTTTAAAAGCATTTCATTTTTGTAGATGTTGTTAATCATGTGTTGTTAATCTTAAATATGTAAACTTGTTTTTTTAACTCATTTAATTTCAGTAAATAAATAAATAATAAACTTTTAGTGGTAGAAGATGTTAACCAAAGCTTGAATCATAAAATAATTTTTAGAAAGAACATTTATTTATTTTGTAACAAGTTAATCAGAATTGCAAATTGATAAAAAAGATTTCGGTTTTACTTTTTATATAAACTTGAATTGAAGTGGAAAAACCTGTTTAAAATTTAATCAACTTCATGTAGGTGATCATTTATAAAAGTTTAAAACCAAATCCAACTTTAGTAACTAGAAATGGTTTCAGCATTTGTCAAAAAAAGATTTCTATAAAACTGGAAATACAATAATTTTATTTATGAAGTAAAATAACTGATTTTCCGAAACATGTTGAATTAACATGAGATATTTTTACTCAGATTTATAAATTTATCTCTGGCATTATTCTAAGACATAATCTCTTCTAAAAGATTTCAATCTTCTTTAGTTTCTACATTGAATATCATCCGTAATATTTTCATATCTTTAACAGAATTTTCAGATTTGATCAACTTTATAAGTAGCTTGCTTCTCCAAACTAATATTTCCAAAACACAAATATAACTGATTTCGCAAACTACATTTATCTTTTGATTAATAACAATCTTATCTTACTTGTTTCGATTTTGAACTATTTAGTGAAAGTTTAAAGAAAATAGACATTTCTGATGTTTTTTAAACCCTATTATAGTTAGGAAATTATCTGAAATTTTAAACTTATACTTATTAAACAATTTATGTATACAAGCTGAAGATATCAGCCGAATGTCTAAAGCTTAAGTCGTAAGTTGTTTGTTTTATGTGATATTTTCAGTAAAGTAACGGTTTTAAGCCCAAAAATATTTACTATAAGATTTCTTCATCATTATTATCTATATTTTTCATAAATTTTTGCATCAGTAATTTGTTTTTAAGTCTTTGATATTTTCTAAAAAAACTTCTGAGTAATTATGATTATTTCAATGTAATCTTTGCATTTAGAATAAAATTAGTTTTAGGTCAAAAGAACTAAATATTATAAGAAATAAGTATTTTACACTTACTGTATCAGGTTCTGAAAATATCGAAGTGACTTTGCTTTTTATTTTATCATTTCCAATCTAAAATCATAAAAAATGTTTTGAAGAAATTTTAACAAGGCAAATTTATATCTACAAATAGAAATAGATTACTTAGAATTGTCTGTATGAAGTTTAACTTAAAGCGATTTACTTATCACATTTTCAATTATATTTTTCTCAATATGGTCTTTGAACAATTTTTTTTCAAATAAAAAAAAATTATATTATATGACAAACTAAATTATTAGACTTTATTACAAAAAACTTTGTTGCTTATTAACTACCGTTTTATCTTGATTTAAATAATTTCAGAAAATTTGTTGGTCACAGAACTTTCATAATGTCTTATTTAAATAAATCCTTTCAAAACAATTGTAATACAATTAAATTTTCTGACCACTATCATCTATAAGACCAATTATGAAAAATCAAATTTCAACTTTTTGTTCAGTTTATTTCATTTTAGTTTTTAATATTATTAGCGTCTAAAAACAACTCGATCAGAATTAGGATTATCTCCACGAAATATATCGTTCAGTCTGTAACTTTTGTAAAGATAAACTTTGCAAAGTAGAGACTAAATTGAAGAGTATTGGCAGTACTAGCATCAATACCCAAAATAACAGAAATGGTTGGTCGAACCATCAAGTGAAGGATGAACATTTCAACACATTCAACTGACGAATCAGTATTTTAATGAATACTGTAGAGCCGTGAAAGCGAAACGGTAAGAGCTGTTTAGTATACTACAATATCTGATTAAACTAAATAAATAAATATGAAATAGAACAAGTTGTTGAACCCTGAAACATCATATTAATGGGCAAAGAAAACGGAAAATATTTTTTATTCAAAGTTGAATCAAAAGTGCAAAACTGAAATGAAGTCACTGATGATAAGCCATATAGATGTGCTAGTTGCCCATGGATATTCAGTCAATTTTATGTCCCATGAAAGAATCCATACTGATGAGAAATCACAAGAATGTACTGTAAATATTATTAATATTATTCATTTCTATAAACTTCATTTTTGGTGAATTATACAATCTTCATCCCAATTTACAAGTATAGCTCTAATTATTAGGTTATTATATTCACCATGAAATTAACCACACCAAATTATACAACTATTCACAACAGATAAAAAAGTTAATGTATACCTTGAAGGTAGTATTGAAGTCAATACTTTTTTGTCCAAATTCTTTTGTATAAACTTGTATAAATGTAGCCGATATCATCTTGCGTTCTGACAATCAGCAAAATACCATAAATAGAAAGCTGACAGGATGTAAAAACAACTTTTATTAGTAAAACCTCAAGATAGTCGGAGTAAGTAGTCGGAACAGAAAGTTTGGAACAGTACTTTTACATTTGATAAGTTTATCTCGTATCGATATTAGAGTTTGGTTTAGTTTTATTTTCAAACTTTAATGTCAACAATGCAGCCTTGAATAAAATCCAAGACAGCACAACTAACTCGCCGAAAATGTTTGTTTACAACAATAGAAATAAACCAAATAACCAGCCAGTAATAAATAACCAACCAGTAGCCAACAAATAGAAAACATATAAATTACAAACAAATAACAAATAATATAAGGATATATTAAATAAAAAACATTTCCATGTGATATCTAAAATTAGTGACTAGAATTGAAAAGCTGGTTTCAATAACTACAACACACATTTTTCAGAGTTAAAATAGACAAAATATTAGACAGGTAGTGGCTACAACCACTAGCTTATTTACCATCCTAGTTACCAGAAGCAAAATAGGACAAAAATAACATTACTACACAAAGCAGCTCGGTGTAATCAACATTGCAAAAGAATAAAAGCAATTGACAAGTGCTAAGAGCACAGAAATTTGTTTCAAACGTAAATGTCTGGTAAAAAAATTCGGACTTTTATATCTATCTAAATAGTTTTTACAAGAAGTGAAAATTTGTTAAACAATCATCACTTAAGTAGTTATTCAATCTAAAAGTTTATAGAAAAATGCCAGATTCGATTTTGTAATATATTTTCTGACTAAAAGTCATTTTTGTAGTTAAAAATAAATAGTTGTTTTTGTTGGTTGTTGTGCAGAAATAATAAATTTTTGAGCAAGCCTGGTTTTTTACAAAACTAGTTTTTTAAGAATGCAAACTGGATCAAAAATAACCAATCATAAAATTTCAGTTATTCATTCTCTTTTTATTTTAAATTAAAGTTTATGAAATATAATTATCAAAATAACTATTAAAGACCAGTTTTGGCCGAGAACGGCCATGCAGAATATGCTCTAAGTAAAGATCTTAAAAAATAGAGCAAAACACAATGAAATGAGGAGAAAATATAAGAACAAGACACAGTGAAACAGAATAGAAAAAGCTTTTAGGGTTCCTTTCTTTCTTTTAAAGCTTTTTTTTTCTCCTTCAATTGTTTGCGAAGTAGAGAGTGCCATTCGGAACGATCCACTGCAATATCCTAGTTGCTGGTATTAATGTTAAGTGATTTCATATCGCGCTTGTAGGTATCTTTGAAGCGTAGACAGGGGCGATCGATGTTGCGTTTGCCTTTAGAAAGCTCCCCGTACAACAGATTCTTTGGAATCCGCTCATCATCCATTCGACGGATATATCTGAGCCAGCTTTACTTAATTAGCAAACTGTAGATTGTTTTCAGGCCTGTGTACCTTAAGACTTCCTTCTTTGAAAATTTTTTCTGCCACGTTAGACGTAAAATGCGACAAAGACAACGGAAATTTTAGTACTGGACTCGTTGCCTTAGTCCTCAAGTAAATTAATTTTACCATATTGAAGAGGTCTAGGTGAGCAGCCAATCTTCAACAGTATCGTAAAACAGACCCTCCCTACTAACGAGGTCGAAAACTTAAATAAGGTCGATAACTACGATATATAAAATAGCTTGTTTTGTTGGTTGCGTTTTTCTTGTAATTGGCGTACAGAAAAGATCATTTTCATGATCGAGCGTTTTAATCTAAAACCGCTTTGTGATCCTAGATAAAACCTTTCAGCTAGTATTTGTAGGCGAGTAAGTAGCACACAAGCGAGTTAAATTGCTTTGCCTACAATGTTAAGCAAGAATATTTTTCTGTAATTGTTGGTACCCTTGTTTTTGTACAACGTTGTGATCTTATTGTTTTGATAATTAATATCAAATAATATCAGATGTCGGTTCTTAGTTTTGGCATTTTGTAATATTTACATTTTTAAAATTGCCAAATAAGCTTCTACACCGCGACAAGGTGACCGACAGTTGTAGAAGAAAAGAGGACGCCTCAGCCGTCCTTACTATTATTTCGAAATTTAGTGAGACTTAAAATATTTGATAACGAAATTTCAAAGTCAGATCAACAGTGGTACAAAATATATTATAAAATAGGTTTAATTACTTTTATTTACAAACAAAATAGGAAACGTAAAAAGGGGATACAAAGCATAATTAAGAATAACTTTCTTTTTAAGTTTTGTAAAGTTCAATTAGAGAATTATTAATTAATACAAAATTTAAGAATCTAAACAAATATTTTAACTATTTTATAAACAGCAAGATAAGGAAAATACTTGAAGTATTTGATAGCATTTCAATTATTTATGATAGAGGTTTAATAAATCAATTAAACAGAAATTTGCATAATCTATTTTTCAAACGTTTAAACAGTGATCTATGTTTGGGCATTCTTGAATTATCAGCTGTTTCAAGTGTTTCTCTTTCATGAGATAATTTTAAGTTTTCATCTTCAATTACTTCAACATTTTGTTCAGCACATTTAGAAGATGAAAATTCATTTTCGTTAAAACTCAACTTATTTTTAGAAACATCAAGATCTTGTTCAGTTTCAACAGATGAATTCATTTTTTCAAATGATTGTACATTTTTTTCAGGTGGTGCAGAATACATTAAAGCACAATCACTGAAAAATTCATAATCAAACGAAGTTAAACTATAATTAAAACTGTAGTCTGATCTGAGAGTGTAATCAAATCTATTTTTAGATCTTGCCAAACTCATTGGATTAAACATCAAACTATTTTCTAAGATATCATCAGGAAATTTTGCTGAAGTATTTATTATCCATTTGTTTGGAGTAACATTTTTTATTTCATTATTTTTTGTTCTATTATTTTTAATTGGAGTTGAATTAAATATTTTGTTGGTGTCATTTAAAAGATTTATATTACTTCCAAGGTCATATTTAGCTTCTTGACTTGAGTCTAAGCTATTTAATGAAGTTAAAGAACCGAATGAATTGATATTATGAAAAGAAGTATCAAAGTTATTTTGATTATCACAAGATGTTGATCTAAAACTAATTTGTTGTTTAGTTTTTAAACTGCTAAATGATGATTTAAAACATGAAGATTCATATAAAGCAGAAAAATCTAAAACTCTATTACAATCTTCTTCAGTTTGAACAGATGTATTTAACATTTCAACTGATTGTAGGCTTTTTAAAGATGGTGTAGAATAGAATGAAGTCGAATAATGTTGAAAATTAAAAGTGTTTGAACTATTATCTAATTTAGGTATAATTGTAAGACTGCTATTCAAACTTTGGTTTGAACTATTTTCAGCAAGTGAAACAGACTTTTCTATATTTTCATTATTAATGGTTGAAAAGCTGTTTAGATAAAATTCTTCAACTAACTTACCCTCAAATGTTACTGGAAAAGTATTTTCAGTTTCAACTTCCTTCTTAAGTTTAGATGAAGTATCTACAGAATGATTTCTTACTAACCTCTCATTAAACTTGAAGCGTTTTACTAGATTGATCAGTCGTGAGCAATTGGCATTTAATATTTGCATTTTTAATGACAACAATTTTGTAAATCTCCGAAACTTAACAAGTCTTCCCTTCTGTCAAGCTGTAGGTGAAAAGTAAATTCTAGTTTCTAAAACTTATTTGAGCAAGTTTTATAATGACGTCACAATCAACCAAAACTTTTTTGTATTTTTTTGTAATGAAAAAAACAAAATTCAGCATTTTGATGGTTGTGAAGTAATGTCGTCATGACAAAATATTAATAATCATTAAATATTATTATTTGAATTATTTTTTATGAAATAAATTTCAAGATTCAATTTTACTATTCAATACAGATACATCTAAATCAATTTTTAGTAGTTTGTAAACTTGTAAAAAAATATAGAAATGAAACTTTAATTTTCATATTCAAATTTTCTAGATTAAATGATTGTTCAAAACTCACTGACATTAATAGCATTTCATTGTTGTAGCTTCAAAAAACAATTACAACTACCTGCTATCTACTCAAACTGTATCTTTAATTTATTCCAAATACTATTGGTGACTTAATAATTAATAGAATCCTTGAAATTTTTTACAGCTGATTATAAAACATGAAACTAATAAAACTTTTTTCCATTTCAAAAGTATACAATTTGATTAAAACTTTATTTCAGCAGCTTGCTGCCAACAACTAATTAGGCAATGCTGCAGCAAGTAAACTAAGTATTCTTATATTTACATAATCATATGATTGATACTAATCAGGTATCTTTAAAGTTGAAAAAAGTGATGACAACTAGATTATATGATTCAGTTGTTGTTACTTATGTTGTATTTTGCAATCTTTGTTTCAATCAAGTAATAGTTTTATGTTAAAGAAATCTCTATGAAGTCATTAATTGTTTCTGAAAATAATTTTTTAAATATATAGAATTTTAGACGGACAAGATGTGTTAGATTTCTAATTTTTCTAAACATAAACTTGAAAATAATAGCATTTACTAGCATAATAATAATAAGGTATGCTTCGATGATGTTGAAAACAAAGCAAAACTCAGTGAGATGCAGAGGAACTAAAAAAAGCTAAAAGTTTTTCCTTTCCTTGTAAGCAAGTTTTTCTTGGGAGAGGTTTTAATGGAACAAATATTTCAATAAAATTGAAATTTATTAAGCTATTATTATCATTAAAAAAACTAAATAAACACTAACTAGTACAAATCTCTTCAAAGTTTACGATAACTAACTAGTTAGGATTACTTACATACATACAGAATGTAAAAGAATATTTTTGATAGAGCTTTTAGCTAAAGCTGATCAAACCACAAGATGAACGATAGGCTGGTCAAAAAACTATCTTAGTGTACGGTATCTTAGTGGCTGTTCAGAAACATTTAGGTCAGTAGACAACAGAAACTTAGTATTGTAATTATTTCTAAATACTAGACTTTAATTCAAGAAAAATAAAGCTTCACAAGAGGACAAAACAGCGACGAAAGTCTTTAATATCATCCAAAAGATGTCTTTATTTTGAATAAGTAAATTAAACTTAAGCAGCAAAATAATTTTCAGTTTTTATAGTTTATTGAAAGATCTTGAATAGATTAAAAAATAGGCATTCACATAAAGATTTCATATTTATACAAATTACTTTTATTGAATTTTGATTAGTAAATATCGTCTCTAGGGTCAACGGATTAAAAACTTCAGACCTTTTTTTGCAAATGGTGTCAAAATTAAAGTTTAGTGCTAACAGACAAGCTGTAAATTTTCTAAAAAACTTATCTGTTATTTTAAATTCAACACTGACCACTTTTCACATTAAAAGATGAATTAATAATAACTCGATAAGTTTATTATAAAAGAACTACACAATGCACAGCAAGTCTCAGTTTTTACTCAATTAAAACAGTTACTGAGATGATTGTACAAATTCATATCGATTTTTTAAAGAGATTTCTCAACAGAGTCTGCTGTTAAAAAATCTTTAATAATCTTGAAGTCACGCTTCCACCAAATAGCTTTATGAGAAATGTGTTCAACAGCTTGATCTACTGTGCGCTCGATCGCTTCTTTAGGATTAGTCTCGAAAAAGGTCTATAAAATAAAAGTGAAATTATAATCAAAAAGTAGTTTAGAATAAAAATATTTAAAGAAATTGGATTTAAACAATTAAGTTTGTGAAGTTAATCAGCAATTTGGTTTCTTACTTTTATTTCTTTGGCCATGCCTTCAGTAGAAAAACCTTCAGTAGTAAACTAAAAAAAATGTTTGTTTTTAAGGTAAGTGAATGAAAATAAAAGTAAACTAAATGCGAGCTACAACTATCAAGTTATTCAAATATTTTATCTTACCAACAAATAAAATAGAAAGTAATTTGTTAGAATTAAGTTTAATAAAATGTATAATATTTTAAAACTGAAAATACACAAGAGTACAAAAACAAGTTAAATCTTTTAAGTTTTTACAAAAATAGAGATTTATAATAAACATTTTATCATCTACTAAGTTCTCAATTACCTTTGCAAGTCGAGCTAGAATCGACGATCCTTTGTACATTTCATAAAGTTTCGAGTAGTTTTCTTTAACAAATTCCCATGTCATATCTCGTCCCAGCTTCGAGCCTTTTGCTACAGACCCAATCAACCAAACTCGGTCATTATTTCGGACATTATCCTGAAGAAATTGTTTGATTAAATTTTGTTAAAAACAATAAAAGTACTACATTAAAGAAGGTATTTGGTTCAAATTATTATACCTAGAACAATTTAAAATACTAAAATTAATTCTATAATCATAAACCTTTCTACACGTTTGCATACTTCAAATAAATATTTAAAATCTTTAATATTTGGATACTCACCGACATTGCAAAATCGAATGCTTGTTTAATTAGTTCAGGAGTTGTTACATTACCCATACACTTTTCAATTCGGTTCTTTTCTTCGTGGATGTCAGCATTTTTATGCAACTAAAACAAGAAAAGTAAACATTTTTATGTAATATAATAGAATATTAGAGTAAATTTGCTCTCATATCTTAGAAATTTAATCAGAAGATCATTTAAATCATCATCAAGATAGAAACTTATTTGATTTCAAACTAACTTCAATAAAGTCATCGAACACTTTTTGGTTTGAAAAGGAAGCTACATTTTGGTAAATAGCACTTCGCATATCGGCGTTCAACAGTTTCTCCTTGTTGACCTTTGAAAAATATCTTGTTTAGATTGAAACTCTATATTTGCTTGACACTTTGAAACAATTATTTTAAAAAGTTGCTCACATGTGCCGTAAACATCTTCAGTGATTGCTCCAACACTTTCTGATCGCCGAATGAACCCATCATTTCAATAACTTTAGATCTTAACAAGTTTGTAAGATGATCTAAAACAAAATCAAGTTGTTGGAATGAAGAAATAAGTTTAGTGGATTCGCAAACTTTGATTTATTACAAAAACTAAACACAAATATAAACAACAAACCATCTTGTGCACTGCTTTCCCATCCAAGTTTATCATGAATTTTCACCAAACGTTTTAGTACAAACTTCTGGAACAACACCCCAGTTTCTTCGTCATTCATCATCATGTTTTTAAGTAATCCAATATTTTGACAAATATCATTCCAGATACAAAAGTCAACTTCATCATCAAAAGCAGATAAGATTGACAGAAAGTCAGCTGTTGATGATTTACCAGCAGCAGCCTGTCACAAAAATATTTCTTAATTTTATTTTCTTAACTATTTAAACGTTCTCAGCTAAAAATTTTAACATTTTCTATTTTGTACAAACACGAAGTTCTATTTCTTGTTAAAATTCACTTACCAAAGAAAACAGATCATTTTCGATGTTTAGTCGATCAGTAACTGGCATTGATTTATGTGAGATAGCATCAATTAGATATTTTAAAAGATCAGATGAGTAACAAACTCGATAAAACCCATTTACATTCGGATTAAACTTTACAAACCTATAAAAAAAAGTTTGGTTTAATCGAAACTTCGCACACATTGTTCTTATAATTAAGGCAAGGCCTACTTGAGCTAAACAAAATGTAAGAGTGTACAGAAATCTAAATATTAGTTTAAAGTTATGGAAAATTTGAATTTAATTAAATTCTTAATGATTAATTTAGTGTTTAGTAAGTTTGTTTAGTGATAGCACAAACGTCTTCATACTTCAAATCATTCTTTTCAACAGTAATTTCATCTGTTTTATCAGACATCAGATGAAATCCGATTGATGAAATTGAATCTGTATAGAAACTTAGCGGGATGCTCCACAAAACTTCTTTCCCATTTTCTAGTAAAAAATATCAGTTAACATTTTTGTGAAACTGACTACTTAAGTAAAATTATTATCATTTTACGTGAAGCTCAATGATTCATATATTAAAAAAAGTTAAATGAGTTTGCTAAAATGTTAGGAAACACTTTTTATGAATCAATAAAAAGTTTATAAGTTTTGACTTCTTAGCAATTCTCTATAAAAGCTGGAAAGCAACTCACCACTTTCATCCGAAAATGAAAACTTGCTTTGAGAAATGCTTAATGTAACTGATGTAGATGTCTCGTTCTTGACACTTACATCAATTACAGGAAACCCCATCTGCTTTGTCCAAGTAGACATCACCTATAAACAAACCCAATATATAGAATAACATAAATATTCAATTGAAAATGTTACCTCAAGCACAGGCTTTCCACTTGAGTCACCGAGAGCTTGCCAAAGATCTTCAGTAAACGTGTTACTGTAACTATGCTTTACTAAGTAGTTATGTAATCCTTGTTTAAATTTCTGTTGACAAAGTAAACTTCAAAGTGAGTTCTCATGATTTCTTTCAATCAACCCTTACCTCATCACCAATCCAGTTATTTAACATTCTAATCACTGAAGACCCTTTATTGTAGGATATAGTATCAAAGATCTCTTCTACTTCATCTGGATGACCTACAGGGATTTCAATAGCGTGACTGCTGTCAAGTGAATCCAACTTCATAGCTCTATAAAATGACGAGAGATATTTGATTACTATATTACATCAAATCAACTTAAACTTGTAGAAACATCAGTTTCCAGTAGTTAACACCCAACAACTTATTCAAAGTTTAAATCATAGCTTCTTAATTACCTGATTAAGTCGTCTGTTATAAATTGAGTCCAAATCTTAAACTCCGGATGGCAATGGTCAGTCGCAAGATACTCCATAAATGAAGCAAATCCTTCATTCAACCACAAATGAGTCCACCATTCCATAGTTACAAGATTACCAAACCACTGATGGGCCAATTCATGGCAAACAACAATAGCAACGTACTGACGAGCAGCTGCAGATGAAGACTTTTCATCAATAAGTACAGCAGTCTCCCTGAGTGATAATTCAATTTAGTTTTAAACCAAAGGTTGACTTTCAACAACAAACCGGTAGGTTACAAGTCCCCAATTTTCCATAGCACCGCAAGTAAAGTCTGCGATAGCGATCAAATCCAATTTATCCATTGGGTAAGAGATGTCGAAGTAGTTTGAGAAAAAAGTTAAAGCTTTGTCAGCAACCTCTAAAGCAAAGCATCCCTAAAAATATTCAAATATAAGGACCGCATTTTTCAAAGTAAAATTCTTTGAGCCAGTAGAAGCTTTTTACCTGTTTCGATTTCTTTAGTGGTGTATAAACACGGATTTTAACACCATGCTGACTGATCTTTTCAACAAAATCATATTCACCTGATGACAATAATTTTATGAAATATGAATTAAATCAGTTAACTAAAGACTAAAATCATTTCAAAACTTTTATCTTTTCCAAAAAAATTGTTAAAATTGTAGATTTCTTACCGACAACAAAAGCAAGTAAGTAAGTAGACATCAACGGTGTCGGAAAGAATTGAACAGACTTTAAATTTTCATCCAGTAATTCAGTTACATGTTTCTCACTCTGAAAATTAACTTAGTTTTAAAATTTAAAATAACAATTTGTTTTTTTACCATATTAGATAAAGCAACCAAATCCTTTGGAACAATTAAAGTAACTTCAAACTTGGCTTTTATAGCTGGTTCATCCCAACAAGGAAAACTTCTTCGAGCGTCTGTAGCTTCGAATTGAGTTACAGCTGAATATTTTGTTATTCCATCCAAAGTATATCTAAAATATATTTATTTGAGTTACTAGCACCACATATGCAAAGATTTTATTTTTCTGCGTAAATTAAGTTTTTATACTAAACAGTTGATTATTTTTCAGAATCATTTGAAGAACATTTGTAATATATATTTTTTTACTTTTAAAATTTGTCATTTAAATCAGAAGGAGAGACAAACAAATGTCTTACTTGCTTCTGTAGAAGCCTCTCATTTTGTCATTTAATATTCCTGTAAACGCTATCGACAATGTAGCTTTCCCTGAAAAAAAATAAAATTAAGAAAATAATAATAAGAATGTCTTGAATTTGAATATTTTACTTAAACAGTTTTATCCAAAACATATCGTCTGTTATTAGTAAGTAATACAATCAATTATACATAATTAAAATATACTTAAAATGCTATAAAACTTTTGCGTAAAGATAAAAAGTTAATATTTACATCAAAATATATTTGATTTTGTAGTACGGCTTATATAGATATGCAACAAACCTTTATTGAGAGTTTGAGGGAACTTTAAAGTCACAGTCTCTTCATCTACATCATATGCGATGCTTGTTGCTAGAAACTTACAATCATCATTATCTGATTTAAACGCCGCGGTCTTAATTTCAATATCAAGACAATTCATCTTTACTTCATCGGTTACGTCATTGACCTAAAGTTGTCATGATTAGTTTAAAAAATTTCTTCAAAACCAATAAAAAGTTACAAATAAAATTTAGTTTAAAACTTTTGAATTGGTTTTTAAAAAGTCACAAAATGATATTTACCTGAACATCAATGTCGACAGTTCCAATAAAAGTAAAACTTGTTAGGCATGGTTTTAATTCCAGTTTGTATAAACTTGGAACAACTACAGTTGGTAGACGAGAAAACTCTTTTTTGATCTCACTCATTTTAATAAAAGTCTTTTGATTTCAAAACACGGTATTAATTACGTTTTAAATTTCTACAAAAAGTTTTCAGTTATTACAAATTTCGACATTATAATTTCAAGACAAAAAACTCACATTCTAAACTAATGTATTTTTTACTTGATTATACAAATATGGTTACAGATACATTTAATTTATTACAATTGTAATGATAAGTTATGCTTATATTATATAATCTGGTAGTATTAGAAATATAATGATAGATTATAATATTTGTAATAAATATTGTAGTATATTATTATATAAATAATATAAAAATAAAAGTCAGATAAAAATAAAACCTAAGAGTGGAATAAAATATTGCAAATGAAGTCAATAACAAAATTTCAATGAAAAAGACAGAAACCGACAAAAATTATATTTTAAAACCGAGTGGTAAAGACTTCATAACTGCTAGCTTGCAGTTACACCAATGTAAAAGGACTGCTGATGCTTCCAAATTATTATATATACTTTTTCGATTCTCTCACTTTGAGAGATATTTACTTACTTCAACCTGACATTCAAAAACATACACTAAAAAAATAATGTAAAAGATACTTGAAAACAATATATAACTTTTATTTAATTTATAGCTTTTACAAATACTCAACAAGCTTTTTTTGACCTATTTAATTAAAAATGGAGAAAAACTTATTTGTAAACACTTGTGGGAACTTTCATAAGCAACATATTAAATACCAGTTAGAAGAAACTGCTAAAAGCTTACACTATACTTTCACAGAACCTGATTTCTTTAAAAAGAAAACGTAGATAATAGTTTTTGTTTAATATCTTATATATTTTCTTTTAGTTTTGTGATTAACTTTTATATGGTTTTAAGAAAATATGTTTTAAGAATTTCTTAATACAAATTTACATAAGTTTTATAAAGTTTTCCATATTTTAGTTTTGGAATGAAAATAACTTTTTTAAGCACTCCTTTTTGGTAATAAGCCAGAATGACGACATATTTCATCAAATTTTACTCCAAGAATATTTGAAGCTGTTGGGTAGTGCAAGATATTTATCAAATAACAATCCAAAACAAACAAAATATTTTTCTTTTTTTAGAAAAACAAGTTCTTAAAATATCTAGAATACTTGAAGAACTTTAATTTTTGTTTATTTGTTCATAAAATGATTTTTTTTTAATATATCTTTTGATATGAAACTTTCAGTGTGTTTTAAATAATATAACTCTCACCAACGTCTGCTTGAAGAAATTACTAAAAACAAAAAGACCATTCCTGAGTAATCTTAATTGTTAAGCTACATAAGAGAATAGTCGAGACAAAACTCAAAAATTAGTTTTTTAAACTTTATTCTATTATATGATGCAAGAAGAAACTATTAAATATATTTGAATGGTTACTGACAGTTGTTAATTTTGTTACAAAATTTAAACAAAAAAAAGCTGGATGAGAAATAGAAAGACTGGTAAGTTTATTATAGCTTACAGAACAACATTGCTTGGTAAAAATAAAAAAAAATTAATCTCTGTTTCTGTAAGATCTTTATCATCTTTATCATTTGAGTCTTGAAAATTTCTTGATCTATTTTTGTAGTATTCTTTTTTAGCTATTTTACGTTTAAACTTGATACCAGAAAGTTTGAAAGTTTTCAAAAAATGTTTGATAATATAAAGATATATTTAGGAAAATGTTTAGTTTTTACTTGGTTTTTTAGCTCAAAAATTCAATTTTTAGATTATTTTAATTCTAAAGTTGTTTTTGAAATATCAAGAGGTTAAAATATCTCATAAAATTCGTTACTGTAATAATATCTTGAAAACATCATGTGAGAAATTTTATTTATACATCTGAACCAAATAAAACAATTTAGATATTTTAGTGGCCATGATTTTAATAGATAAATAAATAAGCTTTTTTTTTCGAGAGATTTTATCAAAAATAGATAAAACATACTGCTAGAAATAAATTTTATCTTTATTTAAAGCTGTATTGAATCATAACTTAAGACTTAAGTGTTTAGAAATTAATTTACTCTACAGAAGCAATTTACATATACAATTAAAGAGAAACATTTAGAGATGAAATACATTTCTAATAATGCAATTAGCACCTTACAAAATAAACACAGAAAACTAATTAGCAAAATTTGTAACTTTAAGATGTTAAATTATAGATTCATTAGTTTTGAAATTATCTTCCTATAACTTTGTTTTAATACTAAATATTTTTTTCATTTAAGCTCAACTTTTATTAATTATTTTTAAATACAATGAATCTTTTCAAATTCAAAATTTTTTTATTTTGTTTATATTATTTTACTTTTTCATACAGTTTGGAGTGATATAATACGAAAAGGTTTGTCACTGTAATATTATATTGACCTGTGCAAGATTTCAAATGCATAAAAACATAAATATTTTCAATTCTAATAGTTTTTTTTAAGTGATAAAATATATAGATGCATTTTCAGTACCATATAGTTTTTTAAATATTTTTCTGACATTGAAATATTTTTCATCTTTTTTTTTATAATTGTTATGAAGTTCTGTTTGGGTTAAACAATATTTTATTACTTAAAAGAAGTTATCAATACCAACTTTGCTTGAACAAATTCTTTACAACGATAAAAGTACTCTTTGAAATAAAGCTATTTTTTTTTAAACTGTTATCTACTTAAATCACTTTTATCGAGACTAGATTCAATACTTAAGCTCATATTAATGTAAATTAAAGCAATAAATCTGAGGTTATCTGAGACTTGAACTATTTTATTACGGCAACTCTCATTAAATGAAAATTATTTTAGTTTAAAAACAGCAAAGACAAAAGAAACTTTTTAAATCATTTTGTTTTCCGATTTCCTTTTTGTTTTAAAATTGTGATAAAACATTTTTAAGTCAGTTTTTATAACAAAATAATTATAATTTATTATAAATAATGATTAATATAATTATAAAATATGTAGAATATGAATTTCAGTGAAAATTTTTGCAGAAAAAAAAGATTTAGAAACTTTTTGATTCAAGTTTTTTCTTTGGACTTGAAATTAAAGTTCATATTGAATTATATTCACTTTATAATGTCAAATCTAAGTGAA
This sequence comes from Pegea sp. RAD2-039, assembly GCA_034620365.1. Classification (NCBI taxonomy): domain Eukaryota; kingdom Metazoa; phylum Chordata; class Thaliacea; order Salpida; family Salpidae; genus Pegea; species Pegea sp. RAD2-039. The sequence goes on from JAQGEQ010000023.1 coordinate 220,339, forward strand.
CAAATTTAATGCTAAAAGTTTTTAATTTTAAGAGTCAATAATTATTTTTTATGACTAAAAAACCTCAGATACAAACACTGGTTGCATGAGAAAACTAAATACTGAAAAGCAATATTTTTATTGGATTAGAAAAGTTTTAAAATCAACAAAAATGAAACTAGAAAGTTGGTTTATATAATTGAGTTAATTTCTTCTAAAAAGTTGAAGTTATAATCAGAAGTTGTCAAGAAAAGGTTATGACCTCATAATAACTAATAGAGATAAATATTTTAAAAGCAAATTTAGCTAAGATGGAAGCATGCATGATGGAAACTGATGAAAGTTTATGCCCGAAGTGTAAATCAATTAAGTCTTATAAACATCCTGATACAACAGATAAATATGAAACATCATGGTGTCTTGAAAGATGCATAGATGATGATCAACAATCAGATGATTACAATACAAACTTGGATGTAGAACCAGTTTTTAATGTGTGTTTACATAAAACAAGATGTCAAATAAGTAAAAAACAGATCAGATTTAATTACAAGAATTACTCACGCTACTTAGCTAAACGGATAAAACCAAAAAACCATCGTTTTTATTGTCTTTGGTGAAGCATTTGTAAAACATCAACAAGTTTTTCAAAACCACTGAATTAAAAATTGAATAAAAATTTAAAAAAATGTATTTTTTGTTTTCATGTTTATTTCTGCAAACTCATTTTGATATAGATTAAAAGAAATTAAACTTTTTGTGATACAATTAAATACAATTTAGTTTAAATTTTAAACAAAAATAAAGTTTGAATTTTTCAACAAATTTTGTCAAAAATAGTGTTTCAAATCCGTAATGATCTAAAAATTGTGAATTTTTAGTTAAATAGTCACAAGCTCCTTATATCTTTATACAAACAATGAACTGATTTTATTAGATAAATTGTAACAAACACTGGAGCTACACATGTAAGACCTCCAACCACAAGATCTGTCTGTTACATAGAATCGTAGTAAACAGATGAGCGCTTAATGGAATGGTTTGTACCTTAGAACACGTGAGTTCAAACCCTAATTGTCATCGAAGATACGGGGCATATCTGATCACAATCTAAGGAGGTATCTTCCCTAATTATAGATGACAGCTCCTCCGGGAGCAAACCCAGACAGAAGACCTACAATCTGTTGAGTTTAAATTGCCGAAACTAGATTAATTCAAAACTTGTTCCTACGATTCACAAAATATTCTGAAAATGTGGATCACATAACTCATGACGAATCTCAGCAGGGATTCAAGAAAGTATTCGAGTTATATCTAATTGAAGTTGATACTAAAAACTGAACTGTTTATGCAACAAGTACAAAAAATATTTCATCGGATTTATAAAGTCATCGAAAACCTTGGTTGGTTTATTCAAGAAGTTCAAATGACACAAAATTGAAATATGAAAAATCATAAAAAATTAGAGTTATTTCACAAAATATTATCACAATTTCTGTATAATAAATATGGACAGAGAAATAGGAAACAACTCGGAGAAAATCGACCAACTCTGGTTAGAAGCTAATAGAAAAGAAATTTACGAATAAAGCTACTCATCAAGTTTCGAATATATTGGTGGAGATAAGCGACGTCTGAGGTACTTCACAATAGCTAGTGGAATACAGCTGATGGAGGTTATGATCGCAGTCTTCCATAAAAACTCACTTGATCCTAGAAACTCAGTATCTGCTGATAAAAAGAAGTTTCAGAGATGTACAAGTGAAGTTGTTGTTCACCAAAATGTCCTTGAAGAAAGACAAGTGAGATTATGAATACAACGAAACTAATTCCTTCACTGATTAACATCAACCAGTGCCAAGTACGTATTGTTAGTGCAACCATAAGTAGTTGAGTGAAAATCAGTGAAGTAAAACTGATGCTGACGATATGAGTGAAATCGCGATCAAACAACAACAAAGCTCCATACATAATAGCACCACCTGTACAAGAATGTCATCGACATGTCATCAGTGTGAATAAGATATCTACCTTGATATATGCTGATTAAAATCCACGATAAGAAAGTTTTGAAAGATAAAGATCTACCCTAAAGATAAAAGTTAGTTGATTGCTGATTGGTTGCTAGGTTACCTTTCGTAGATCTCTATAGAGTTCTGGGAACCTCAAGGCTACATCACTTTTGACATCTTTATCGAGTACTAGAGAGAAAACTGGTAACATTGTGTAGATGGTTGTGTATCTAAGCAACAAAGTGATTGGAGAAGAAAGTAATTGGTGCTGAGATCAACCTACCCAACCATCAGAAACCCTTGATAAAGTGAAACAGATGAAAAGTAAAAAACTGAAGAAAAAATGGCCTAAAAATGAAAAAGATTGAAAATTGAAGTCTTAAAGATTCAACTAATAAAACTAACTTGCATCACTGATATGATCAGTCCTCTATGAATGATGAATTGACTCAAAGATGCAGATCTCTTGTAACTATCTCTACCATGAACCATCAACAACTGACCAATGAAACTGAATTGTGTGATTGAAAAGTCACCGGCAAGTGAAGCTTGTTTGCCTTCTTTGCCAACAATACCAATTCCACAATGAGCTTCTTGTATCATACTTACATCATTCCCACCATCACCTACAAGATGAGGATCAGATGAAGAAGATGAGGATCAGATGATGAAGATGAGGATCAGATGATGAAGATGAGGATCAGATGAAGAAGATGAGGATCAGATGAAGAAGATGAGGATCAGATGATGAAGATGAGGATCAGATGATGAAGATGAGGATCAGATGAAGAAGATGAGGATCAGATGATGAAGATGAGGATCAGATGAAGAAGATGAGGATCAGATGAAGAAGATGAGAATCAGATGAAGAAGATGAGAATCAGATGAAGAAGATGAGAATCAGATGAAGAAGATGAGAATCAGATGAAGATGAGGATCAGATGAAGAAGATGAGGATCAGATGAAGAAGATGAGGATCAGATGAAGAAGATGAGGATCAGATGAAGAAGATGAGGATCAGATGAAGAAGATGAGGATCAGATGAAGAAGATGAGGATCAGATGAAGAAGATGAGGATCAGATGAAGAAGATCAGATGAAGAAGATGAGGATCAGATGAAGAAGATGAGGATCAGATGAAGAAGATGAGGATCAGAGACTAACCAATTGCGCAGATCCGTTGTTGTTGATCAAATCCTTTATATTGTCGAAGCAATTTGACGATCTGTGCTTTTTGTGTCGGTGAACAACGACAAATGATGATTGCTGGTGCCAAGCAGGCTAATTCGACAAACTCATTTGCATAATATTGTAAACAGTGAGTGAGTGATGACCCTCGAATGACAAGAGCTGTATCATGATGAGCTCCTCTTCTTCTTCTGAATGCGTTCAACTCCAGATGAGTTTCAGTTCGATTAGACACCTTCATGCAAATGAGATATGCAAATTAAGGAAGATGAGGATAAGGAGAATGCAGACTTGTTGGAAGATATGGATCTCCTGGTCTCGATGGACTAGTCGCGCGCTTTTTGCGATACAAATAGAAGTTTCTAACTTATCTCCAGTCAACATCCAAATCTAAAGTAAATTGAGATAAAATCAACCAATCAGCAAGCAGCAAACCAAACCTTGATGCCAGCATTCGACAACATCTCTAGAGTCGGCTTCACGTTCGTCTGCAGCTTATCTTCAACTCCAGTCAGACACAACAACTCCATTTCTCTTTCCAACGATTCAATCTCTGCGGCTACTTTCATGTTGCGGTTGAGCATATCACATTTAGCTTTATTGTATCGACTCTGAGAAATGACACAAATGATGAATGGTTGGATGTTGGTGATGTACTCGGTGATGATTACCTGGAAATCTGCGTAAGTGCTTGCTGACAGCACCTTGCGAGCTACCACGAGGGTTCGAAGTCCTTCTCGTGCCATGTTATCACACTAAAAGTAGAAATTAGAAGATCAATAAAGAAGAAGATGAGGATGAAGATGAGGACCTCTTCACTCAACCAATCGTTGTATTGAACAATCTTTGACATCACAGCATCCGCCCCCTTCACATAAAACGTGATCTGCCCGCTCTTCATCTCCTCCACAATGATCCCCATCCTCTTATTCTCGGATGTAAACGGGAAGATCTGTAAACAAATAGTGAAAAGGAAGAAGAAGACAGTTGAAAGATCACCTGAAGGACTTTATAATCCAACAGATCTCCATTTATGATCTTCAACTGCAATGAATTGATGTCCCGTTGATGAAGAGCAATCCCAACTGATTCCGTCCACTCAACCAAAGCAATCTCATCAGGGCTTGAGGCTTGATAAGTACACTTTCCAACTCCGCTACTGAAACTGGTCTCAGTCACTTCAATAGTGACGTCACTGCTATCGTCATAAACAGGTGTGACGTTATGACAGATAGCGATCGCTTTCACTGCTTCCATGGTTCGAACAGCTCGCTTAGAACGATAGTCACCACTAGAGGTTGCTAGCGAGCCGAGGTTCATACTAGTTAAGGAGACTTTCCGGAAGTTCTGCTTCGTGAATACTTGCCGAATACATTCTTGTACCTGATCAGCAAGCTACTAGTGACGCGATCGAAGCTATGACGCGACTTACAGACCTCATCCATTGTATCATGCGAGTAGGAAATAGTACCGAGGTGTAAACGTTTGAACACCATGTTATTTTGAGTTAGAGTTCCTGTTTTGTCACATAGTAAGTAGTTGATTCTTCCCAACTCTTCAGCTAATGTTGATGTCCTAATGTGAAAAGATTTGATGAAGACCAGATGAGGATCAGATGAAGAGTTACCTGACTAGAGTTGCTGGAATCTTTTTATCTTTTTGTATTAGGTAGGTGTATACAGCTTTACCAAGGTCTAAATTGACTCGCAGACTGATTGGTATGATGTAAGAAAATAAAATAATGAAACGAAACATATAACGATGCCATGGACCATCAAAACCCTGTGGTATTGGGTCAGTGGTAGCCAACTTAAGTTGTCATATCACCTTTACAGCTATGAGAATGAATGAAAGAATAATGACAGCAATGAAAAGAATTTTTGTGAGAGTATTTATCTCATCATCCAGCAAACCAGTCTGTAGAAGTGTGGATGTTAGAAGATTGAAGTTACAAATGAAAAGATTGAACCTTGGAGGTAGGTGTGGAAGTGTTCATAGATGATCTTGTGTGTCTTCCAGTGTATATCACAACTCCAACAACTGATCCTGAAGCTATCACAGTGTTAGCCCACGCCGTGTTCTCGATATTCAACGACTCTTCAACTATACTATTCACTCCATCATCATCTTCATCATTCTAAATTCACAAACATCAATTTCATCACTACCCTCGGTTACCAATAGCAACATTTATTTGTTGGCCGAGGAGTTTTTCAAGTTAAGGTGCTAGATAGACCTAAACGAATTTGTGGATTGAAGCTAGCGTGGAACACACACACTAGCCCTAAACCTTAAACTATATTTGAGCAAGGAATTGAACTAGTAGCTGAACTCAGTGACAAGCGAGCACAAAAACTTACTGTGGTAAAAGTCCCAATAAAAGAATGGATGTCATTATGAGGTTTTTCAGCGTAGACTTGAGACTTGATCTTCATCACATCTCCATCACTACTCAAGGCTTGTGTATGTGAAACAGCAACTCTAAGTTTCCAGTCAGTTTCTCCATCCATTTGATCAGTACGAATGAAACAAGTTCCTTTAAAAGATTGTAGATAAAGAAGATGATTGCTTGCATCAACTAAACCACCATTTTTTTCACTTGTTCGTAAAAGAATCATATCAGCTGGAACTCGTTGATTCTTTTCGACTATTATCACATCCGATACCTTTAATCACAGAAACAAAAGTTGAAAATAATCAAAGTGATCGATAAAATGAAACCTGGATCTTGCAGCTTGAAACTAGAACTGTTGAACCATCTTTTTGTAGCTTGTAATATCGTGTGCAGTTGATCTCTTTATCTCTGTTGTGACATTTGATCTCATCGTATGCTTCACGTAATAAAGTAACAGTCAGAACAAATCCCTGTGAAGATAGAGATGAGCTGAACAACAAAACAAATCATTTCGAACAGCAATTATCGATTTCTTAGATAATTAAATAATGAATCTTTGATAGAGTCACCGAGTAGATAGCTGCAATTTCCGGCAAAACATAAAAAGCATTTTAGTGAATGCCTTTTATTGGCCATATATTTTCTTGAAGCCGTATTTTACCAAACAACAAAATTAGTCGACAACTTTCCACTTTTACTTCTTTAATGAGTTTTTTACAATTTTTTTTATGGCTTCATCAGGAACCATAAACTCTCCAGGCCATATTTTAAAACAAACATTATAGACATCTAAGACTATTTTTGTAACAATTTAGATTGTTTTTGTGTGTGTTGAGAGGCTTACTAATATTCAGTTTGTTGGTAACATCTCTGTAATTGCTAAACTCTTCAAGTGTTCTTCACATACTGTTGTACTCACAAATTGAAGAGGTATGTTTATGAGTTATTTAAAATCAATTTGCTAATTTTATCATATCATTTACATATCAGCAAATTCTTCAACACATGTAATAGATGTTTACTCAAATTTTCAGTTTAAAACAATTAACGTTAATTTTTCTCATGATAATATTGAGCTTCACTTTGTAGCTGACCATGAGGTTAGTTTACAAGAATGAACAAGTTTGTCGACTTTACGTTTTTAAACTTTTCTTATTCGACAAGCAGATGCAGCAACTTTTTATTTAGCTCTAATAGAGTTTTTATTACTTGAAATTGATTTCAAATTTTAAAGCAAAATTATGTTCGATATTTTTACACTAAATAAAACATAGAGTAGCAAATAAAGTTTATATTCAACCAATTTTAAACTAAAGGTTATTTTATAAAATTGTGAGCAATTAATCTATTTATTCATTTTAGTAATTGACAATTAACTCACCAGAGGTAGCCAGTAAGTGTATAAGTATCCAATTTTCAATGCAGGAAAAAATTGTGAGCAAGCCAAGACAAGAAAATATAAATTCAAAAAATATTTGAACTGATTATATAATACCTAGAGAAAATAATAAGAGTAAAAAAACCACTCTAAAAACTTCATTTGGTGCAAAAAGCAGTTACTTACTCCTGGTAAAAATGTGAAAAAGTTATATTTCTGATTACAAATCTGATTCCCAGGAAAAACGCTGACAGCATAATTCCTTCCAACCCAGATATTTCTAGATTTCAAGTTCTCAGTTTTTCGAAAAAATCTAAAATAAATCAGAAAGTTGAAAAACCAGATGGAAATTGTAGAAGTAATAACAAACCTCATACAAGAACTGAAACATCTTGAACAAATTCCTTTCTGTAACTTTTTATTCATATATTCAAAGTCTTCAGAATTCTTAGCATTTTCAAGTCCCATATTTCCTGTAGATACTGAAGGTTGCCTACTAAAATATAAACTTGACTGAGACTACAGTTAATTAGGTACATTAGTAGATTATAAAGTAACCTGTTTAAACGTGTGTATTGGTATTTATTGTCTGTTAAAAGAGGCCTTTTTAAAAGCTCCATATAAACCCTTCATTAGCACAACTTGAAACAATTATAAACTTTTTTTAACAACAACAAAAATTATTGCTTTTAATTTACAAACAAAAAAGATTAAACACAGCAGATACATATTACAAAAAAGTAATTAATTGTAACTTAAAATTAACTTCATGATATTCAATCATAGTTAATGTAGATGTTATCTTGACTAAAACTTTTTTTAAACTAATAATCAATTGATTGAAATTTAAGATACATTCTTTAAGCAAGTGTTTAAATAAAGTAATATATCTTTAAATTTTATTTCATCATATTGACTACACAAAAAGTTATTTAATGAAAAAGAATTAAATAATCATTACTAAAGTACTACAGTAAAAAGCCAAGTGGTCTGTATTTACTGCTAACAATAATATATTAACAAAGCATAATAGTTTTATTAATTAAACAAATCACCAGCCGATGGTAAGGGTGCTAGTTTACCAGTTGGTAACATAGAAAGGTCAGGTAAGCTTTCCACATGCGCATGTAAGTCTATACTAAAACCTTTATACTTATTATGAAGTTCTTGTGTATCTTTCAATTGGTTCTCTGCATTAACTATTTCATTTTTTTGCTGTTGCAAAAACCCATTTAGCATGCTAGCAGTTTTTCGTCTATCACTGACTTCATCTTCTAATCTTTTATTATAATCAGATAACATCTTAATTGCATCTGTAACCATTTGTGACAATTGATCAGCATATTTTTTATCAACAATTTTTTCAACACCAATCACATCTTGTAATTCTTGTGGTAATTGAGAAATCTTCTCACGAATTATAGCATCACTTGATGGAGCATTTTCTAATAAATTTAAAGCTTTAACAAGTTCATCAGGTTTTGGCAATTGGCCAGGAGAATTACTAAGATAATCTTCCTCTTCATTCTGATTAATCAGTTCTTGGAGTCGAGATCGCTTGATTGCTGATCCTGCATTTTCATTCTCTTCTTGTTCTTGTTGAGGCTTTTTATTTTCACCTGTGTTTAAATTCTTCAGTTTTCGTTTTTCATTTGAAACTGCAATAACATCTTTCTTTTCAGATGCTTCAACTTTACCTTTTTTCTGAGATATGTTTTTAACAGCTTGCTTTATCTGTTCAATATATCTTGAAGAATAGATCTTTCTCTCATCCCATATATTTAACATCCTATGAATGGCTAACAAAGTTTTTTCATCAGCATGTTTAGAGACATGGGTGAACGCTGTAATGAGAACACCTCCAAAAGCTCTTGTGAACTCAGGGCCTTTCTTTCTACTAGTTTGAATAACATCATTAGCAAGATATAGAAATGTAAGCTTCTTCTTGATTTTTATTTGTATCAGTTGAGTCTGCCAGACTTGGACAATAGTTTTTGCACTTTTTCTGTGATGAACTAACCATAGTGATAATGTTTGAATGCTTTGTTGAGTACCATTTAATTCAGAAAGTTTTTTTGCAAATGCTATTTCAGAAAATGTAGACATCTCGCGTTTGAAATGCTATTATCTGTTGAAGCTTTAAATAAAATAAGTAGAGACAAAAAGTAAGGAAAATAAATGTAACAAAGTTTATAAAATGTGAGGCAACCATGAAAGAAAAATTTCATTTTAAACTTATTTTTGTTGTAGACTTAAATTCAGTTAAAAAATAAGAAAAAAAACTATTAAATTAGTTAGAATTTAGTAAAAAAATTTTGGGGTTGATTTTTTAGCATGATCATAAAATATAGTAAAGTAATAAAAACTATAGAAATAGAAACAAAATAAATTAACAATTTAAAATGATTCTTATCAAAAGTATGTCTAAATAAAATGTAGTTTTTTTAGTAGTTTATTTTATGTTAAAAACCTATTTTATAATAATTAACTTCTTTTACAACTAAAGAATAAATATTTAAATTATAAATAATATTTATTTTCTTAAATTTAAGTATTAAGACTGAAAAAAATTATCTAATATATAATTCTAAAGAAATATTATGAATATTGATAAATCTTTGCTATATAGTTTCTTTAATAATGAAAAAAATACAGAAAAGTGAAGCTAACAATCTTAATAATTTAAATGTTTCTTTTTATCAATTCCTCAAAATTACAAAATTGTATGACATAAAATTAATACCAAACTTAACCATAAAAAAAAACTAAATAGTTGATGATAACTAAGATTTTCTTAATATATTTTAATATAAATTATCAGTAATATTATATTTAATCTAATATATATGATCAATATATAACAAAATAACCAACATAGTATTTCCTATTTACTATTTCCAACATAGTATACACACACAAGTATTTAACAAACAAAATTATGAATCAAATCCTTTTAAGCCATATTTAGAAAATCAAGAAAGTATAAAAAGAAGATTATATAAAACTATATACAATATAAACTTAAAAACTAAAAAAGTTTCAGAATATACAAAATTTTTATGTTTATAGATTACTGGTGACTTATTATCAATAAATTATTTTTTAGCAAATCACACTTAAAAGAGTTCTAAAATTAATTTAGATTATATATCAATAAATAAATCCAAAAAATAAAACTTTATTATCAAAAACAAAAAGCTTTAACAATATCATTGAAACAAAACTAAATAATTTTTTGAAAAATTCATAAGAGATTAAGATATGCATGATAGTTTATTTCATGTCAATAATATTTGTAACTACAAGAAATAAACACAATTTAATAAAAAAGATCTTTATTCACAACTAAATAAGCTTTATTAAGTTTTTATCATCACTATTATTATAGATCTTTATACAAGTTACGCAGTACATTAACATAATTCTTTAAAAGTACAAAAATTAAATAATTATCTATAAATTAACATCCTTAAAAAATAACTAGAAATAAACCAACTCTTTCTCTAATTATAACTCTGTTATCAAAAACAGTTTGAATCTAAATAATGAATGCTATTGACCCTTCAGCCTCTCATGATGATTTATAGTCCAAAACAAAGTTGACATACATAGTGGCTTTCTACAAATTGGCTTACGTACTTGATGCACAAGCTTTAATTAATTTTAATCAAAAGTTCAGCTAAATTAAAAACGATTTTAAATCCTTCAAACATAAAACTTATGATTTACTTTTAAAATTTATTGCCCAAATTTTGATTAAGGTTTTATTATAGTTATAATGTTATAATATTGTAATACTACTTCTAGGTTCGGTAGCTATCTTAAAATCTAACTATAAAAAGTAAATTTGGAATTAGTCTAGATTGATAAATTGAAAATATTCTTAAAAAACATCGAGAAAGAGACATACAAATAACCGTAAACAAACTGCTTCGAAAATTTATTGGTCAGAATTTTTAATGAGTGCTAATAATTCTTTTTAATAAACTTTTTAAAAAGTGTCTGTATCATTCCAAATTCTCTATAGCATGTCTGGCTACAACATATTTTTATCAAGACAGAAATAAAATGATAAAAAAATCTTTTGAATTAATATTAACAGTTCAGAAAAATTCGTTAACTTAAAACTTAAATATTATTATTTCGAGTATCTACTGCTTGAGTGAAACTAAAAATATTTTTTAGACATATTGCTGATTGCATAAAAAAATATTGATACTTTCAAAAAAGAAAGATGATTGGGAAGTAGAACTCTTTATTTACAAAACTTCTATGTCGCTTTCAGAGAAAATTCTTTCCGATGAAGAAATCCTGTAATTTTGGAAACGAACATTTAAATGTAAAAAAGTATTTAAATTTAAACTACTGATTGTGTTTTTCGAAGTATATATAAAGCACAGATAGAAAATTATTATAGTTAGGCTTGATTATTTTATTAGCCTGTAAAACCTCAAAAATCAATAATATTAAGTAAAAAATTTTCATAGATAAATACTGTGCTTCCTCTAGTAAACATCTTTTTTACTGCGCATAAAATAGCACTGACCAAAAATGTAGCTTATACATTCTAAAATTACTCTCTATCATCAAGGTTTGATCTACTAAAAAAAAGTGAAAATCATATTCAAATTAGGGGTAGGGTTTGAAGATAAGGGAAGTGTCAGCTGGCAATATTCCACTAAACGTATTTTTTTCATTCAACAGCAAGAGCTTGTTTACTCATTTAGAATTATTATCATTTAAATTTTAAATTAACAACTAATATAGTTTTAAGTACATAAGGTTGAGCATTTCAACGTATTTCAACAACAAGCCACATGAAAGCAAATTGGACCGAATAGTAAAAATCATTACTGTCTCATTATTTCAACGACAATTAGTACCAACCGTAGAGCTTTAGAGGTACACCTTTAAATGATCTGGTGGACCGCCGAACCTCCACGCCACTATTTCTTTAGAAACATGCACACTAGATTCGTCCCTCTCATCATCTTCCTCTCTAGCCATGATGTTGTCGTTTTGGTGAAACCCGTCGGGGACTATCCTTTTCATTACACCGTCCTGAATGAGCTTCAAAGTCTTGTTCATCAGCATTTGGACATCTGGCTAGATCCCTTAAAGAAACTGTGGGTTCCCAACCATCTGGATAGCGGACTCGCGCGTACATTAGGTTAGGCTCCAGTAGTTCAACCTTCTTTAAACTATCATCATGTTTATTGGCTAGAATAAGTACAGGAACTTTTACCTTCTCTTCATCCTAAGTGAAAAATGAAGCTCTCTTCTTGCTTCATCAAATCTATCTCTAACACATATTTCATCTTTGTTGTTAGCACCCTATCATCTGACTTTATGTTTACGTTAGGCACACTTATGTTTCTAAAATCATTCAATCCTGTTTACCTTATTGTAAAGACCTTTAATTTTAATCATCCATACTTCTTGATCAACTTCTTAAAATTGTACATAGGTTCAATTCTTGAGATTGGTATGAAGAAGACTTGATATTAAATATGATAGTTATAAACATCGTCCTGGCTTCTTAAATTTATATACTTTGGAAATTTGGCGGATTAAATACGCCTTAATTTAATTAATTTTTTAAATTATCCACAATTTAATTGACTTTCAACTCGACACTTCCTTTCCATTAGTCCTTCCTTCAATTTATATCATCTTACACATATTACATCTTAATTAACCCATATCACCTGGTATGTTAATCAGAGCGAATTTTTTCACATACCGCACAATTAGTACTTGGAACCAGCTGCTATTATCATGACAGACTTTCTCGTGTTGCTGAAGTTGAACTGTTTTAATAATGCCACAACTCTTATTTCTAAACTTTGATTTTTTCTCTCTTATATAATATTAACACTCAATCTAATTATTCACTTTTGCATTGTACTAAACTGCTATGTTACATCAATTTTTTGTTGGTATCTTGATTAAATATAATAATTATATTATTTGTGAGAATGTGTGTTAGCGAGAGGTGCTCTTTTCAGACACCCTCCTTTGCATTTATTGAAATAAATATATATTCAAGTTGATCCGACCATCTCAGAAAAAAAATTCATACAAGATGAATAATGATCGGTGGTTTGGAAATTAAAACTAAATTAACTAAATAAAAACATCAAATTATTACAATTTAATTGTATTTAAAGTACACCAGACATCAAACAAATAACTTTTCAAAGTTTTCTTCGCAATCTTCTTGTAAATTTATGGAGTGGGTTGGTTTGTGAGTAGTTCAAAATTTTACCATCAAAAAAGCTCATTGAAAACAGAAGATCTTAAAAAGTTGTAATCAGAGTTGTAAAAGATGAACTTCTTCAACTTTTTCGTATCTTTATCATCAGATGAAACTGATCTTAAATTGAAAACGTTTGCACATGTGACCACGTGACTAAAATAAAAACGACCAATTTTCAAGAATGACAAACTGTTTGGTTTCTAAACTTTTAACTTCAACCGAGTTGATGTAGATTTCAAAACTGAAACTCAAAGTTGATGCAAACTCTGAGGTTTGTAAATTAAGCAGACTTACAGCAACCTGTAAGCACTTTTGCTTTTTCATTATTCAGTTTTCATAAATCGATCGAGCTAGTTTCAACAAACTAGTCACGATCACTTCCCTCCCTTCTTACTAAACCCTCATCTGACCGTTTGTCATTGTCGAAAAAAGTAGAAAAACAAAAAAAAACATCAAAACAAAGTCGACAAACAAATTGAAAGAAAGAAGAAGTCGGTTACAAGACATCATTGCTGATGTAGAAGGATCAGAAATTGATGACGTCATCAAGTGGGGTAGAAGGATCAGAGTGATCCTGTAGGGAGGTTAGCAACTTACTGATGACTCTTTAAGTCAACAAACAAGTAATCAGCCCCCTAGCAACATGACGTCATCACTTCGCGTTTAGGAGATTATATCGAGTTGTTAACTCGTCAACTTCTACAACCAACTTGGAGCTGGTTGATGAGATTTGAGAAGAGCGGGAAAGATTTGGAAGAAGAAAGTTAAAAGAAAGAAAAAGATGAAATTATCGCGTCACTTTTGGAAAGCTTCGGGAGGAATGGAGTCCTAAAAAGATAAAGATATTAGATGATGACAGGAAGAGGTGAAAGACGAACTTTTTTGGTGAGAAAGTCTTGTGCTGCTTTATTGTAATCCCAATCATTTGCTTCTAAGCATTCCAATGAAAATGAAAGATTCATTTTTGATTCAATAGAAAACTTGGCAACTAATTCTTCTTTTTCACTACTTGTAAGTGATTGTGGAACAGACGGGTTACTTGGTGCTTTCTAGGAAGCAAAAAAATGATTCTAATCACTTGAATAAGAGGTAGATGAGATGAACAAACCTTGGTTTTTATCGAAATTAGTTTGTTTTTTCGTTCAACAACAGTTGAGTTACGAATGTGTAGTTGGTCGTTAATAACTTCTAATTTTCTGTCAGTTTCAAAAATTTAGTTGTAAAATTGTTGAAGAAAGAAAATAGAAGCTTACAGTTGAGGTTGTTGATGAAGAACACAAACAAAATTGCGCGAAAAAGCGCGCGTCACTGCTTCTTGTGAAATTTTTTCTACAAACAAATGAAATAAACAAAAAGTTAAATCAACAAGTAGTAAACCTTCTTGAAATAATCCTTCTACTACAAATGTAATCATTTTAGGCATGCACATCGTGACATCGACAACAAAACTATCAGTATTGTGTTTGATGGGTGGTAAGGTCGACAACTCGTTGACGATGCGTTCCATTCCACAAATAGTCCGCGATATCTTCTCCACTGTAATTAAATGATTGAAGATCTTGTGATCAAATGGTCACGTGTTCACCTCTCTTTTTTGTGTTCAAGTTTCTAGATAGATTGAAGTAAGCATTTAATGAAGGACCTCTAGGACTCGATGGAATAGATAATGTGAAGATGGAGTTGGAATTGTACAAGGTCTTCAACTGTGTCTTGTCTTCATCAAAAGATTTGAAAAATCTGAAATTTAGTGAACATTTTGAGACATATTTCAATTGTCTCAAATTATTTACTGAAAGATAAATTGCCCAACAAAATCTTTTGCTTGGTCGTTAGGCAGTAACGACAAATTGTGTCCTTGGTCTTCTGGCAACTCTTGTTTTGCTAAATCAAACTTGACAGGTGGAGTTAAAGGTTTAGAATCCTACAAATTTTGAATTTCAAATCAGGTCTTAGTGGTCAAAAGATGCTTACCAAAGTGTCCAAGTCAGGAAAGATATCTCGAATTTCACTGAAAAAGAATTTCAATTAAATAAGAAGTTGGTTTTTTGGCTTCTATTTGGTACAACAACTCGTTGAATGGCATAAAAATGAATTAGTCACCTGATGTAGGTAACTTGTGAATCAAAATTGGAGCAGAAAGGGTTTTCATCTAGATACAGGTTAGTGATGTTCCAATCTTCTAGCTTCTTCAGTTCTTTCAAATATGAAATCTGCATCAAATAAGACTGCTGATAAATGATCAAGAGAGGAAGAAGACAAACTTGATTGTTGGAAAGAAGAACTTTCTTGATGTTTGGAAAATATGAAACCAAATGTTTGATTCCTTCTAAATTGTAAAGTTGATTCTTACTCAAATCAATAGAAACGATCTGTAGAAAAGACACAAATGAGAAGATTGATTGTTTTTTAGATGATCTTCACCAGATAAGCTTCATCTTCAGAACAAATCTTCTTTAAAGTGTTTAGAAGTAAAGCCATATGAGTAGCAAACTTCACTTTGAGGATAATATTCATTGAACGTAGTTGTTGCTCGTGAAAAAGACAATTCAAATCAAGATGACGACTTTCTTTGTTTAATCGATTCTTCAACACTTCCTACATCATTCAAATTGATCAGATGAAGATCAAAGAGATATTCGACAAACCTTTAACTTCTCAACTTGTGGATTACTTAATGGTTCATCTTTTGAAACTCTTCGTCGAATAGTCAACTATTAACAAAATTTGATCTTCATCATCAAGATGTTTGATGAAAAATGTCTTTAACTCACTAATTTGCCATCTGAAGATCTGATCTTCTTATCAAAGTTCAAAATTAACTGTGATTCAGTCATTCCAAGAATAAAGAAGTTTACATTTTCACCATCTTCGAAATACTGTAAATAAATTGTCAGACATGAAGGAAGAACACTCAAGACATCATCACCTGAAGATAATCGATCTTTCTTCCTGCTTGCTTTTCAAATTTGCTCATAAGTGAATCTTCATCTTCAACTGCTGCTCCATACACCTGAGGATGATCTCAACGTGAAATGAGCAAGATATCATCAAAAGATGCAACTTACAATAATCATGTACCACGTTTGATGATTGCCAAGACGATTTCTAATATTTGCAGATCGGTTAGCACCTCTTTTACTAATTCCTCTTCTTGAAGGTCTTGCATAAGGAGCTCTATAAAGATTTTTAGTGATGAGCAATCATCTTAAACTGCTGAGTAAACTCACGGTCGTTGTTTATAATCACCAAAACCTTCCATGTCAACATCATCACTAATCTTAGGATTGCTCATCATATCTCTGTGAGATCTTGATTTGGTGTTAAAATATGAGAAAAAAATGTTTAAGAGATTCAAAATTAATTTAAATTATATAAATTTTTAAGGATTAGTTGTGATAAGTAACCTGTATCAAACCATCACCAATCAAAGCTCAGAAACCTTTCCGACTAACTACTGACAAATGGTGAAGATTTGTTTACCTATAAGACTTGTTGCCCCGTCCTCGTCTTCCTCTATAAGTCGAGCGACCATTTAAAGCGTCATAAGTTCTATCATCATGACCGTAATGTGAAG
This sequence comes from Pegea sp. RAD2-039, assembly GCA_034620365.1. Taxonomy (NCBI): domain Eukaryota; kingdom Metazoa; phylum Chordata; class Thaliacea; order Salpida; family Salpidae; genus Pegea; species Pegea sp. RAD2-039. The sequence goes on from JAQGEQ010000023.1 coordinate 237,123, forward strand.
TTTTATGATCTAAAAGAAAAAAGCTTGTTAGTCAATCCTAAATACTTTCACAGTTTTTATTAATTACAAAATATATGTTTTATTTTGTATAAACATAAACTAAATAATAAATAATTTTTAAAGTGATTGAGTATATTATTTGAATATGCTAGTTCTTTTAAATATATTTTGTTTCATAATAATAGGTATCTTTTTACATCTAATAAAATTTAAAAAACTGATGAATATATTTATGAATATAAATAATTTATAAAACAAAAATAAATACTTAAATGATAATAACCTAACAGGTATAATATAAAACAAAACATTTTAATTGACACCATAGAAATATATTTAAAAATTTTTACAAATTAATTAGTGTCAGTTTTATCATAAAAAGTCATATTTTAAAACTCACTGAATTTCCCATAATAACTTTGACCGTATGACATATCGATTAAGTTGTTTAATGCTTACGTTAATGCAAAACTGTTTATCAAATCTTAATACCTAAAATGAAAACAAAATTAGTCAGGTTTCGAATACAACTCATGTTTATATAATTACAACTATTAAATGAATAATACTAAAAAAGTTTTTGAATTATAACAAGTTTTATTAATAAAAGTTTTAAAAATATGAAAATGAACAAATAAAATCCCAAATGGTCAAAAAATAATTATAAAAATATTTTTCATTTGGATAAAAATTTTTATATAAATTACCATATCATGAAAAAAATATTAAAAGCTCTAAGATATGTTTACAACATTTTTAAGTAAAATATAATTATATGGACTAAATAATTTCGAAAAGTTTAATTTACAAAATAATAAATTTAAATTTAGCTTATACAAATTTTCTTACATTATAACATGACTTTTACTTTTAAATTTATTTATTTTTTCAACACATGGCTAAACCTGTAAGCTAAATATAAGTTATAATTTAAAAATACAAAATAAATGGAGAAATGAAGAAACTGTTAGTACTATACATCACTTGTTTACAAAATTATTTAAATCATATTTTTAATACAATTTCAAAATCATACAGTTTAATTTACTTTTATAAAATTAAAGCTAATATAGTATAAAAAAATCTTAATAAAACTTATTTGAGTATATAAACATGCAGTAAAAATTATTAACGAATAGTATTCAGATAATAAAAATACAGGTAATGGAAAAGACAAAACTTTTCAGTAACCATCTCTTGCAACCAAATACTAATCACAAATATTTCTATTTGGTTGATCGAAGTACTAGCCTAAGACAAAATGGTCAAATATTAAATATCGAAATTTCTGGAGTAAGCTCTGTAAAAGTTAAATAAAAGTGCACTAAATTCACTTGATACATAATTCATAAAATTACTTAAATAATTAGAAAGTTTTGTAAAAATATGAAAAAAGATTATATAGTAGTTATTTACTACTTTTAAGATAGCTGCTTTGCTGCGTTTAACTATGTGCTTTTTAAGAAAACTCATAACCAAATTCATGATTTGTAACACAGTTTTTCTCTTTGCGTAACTTTTTAGTCTGTGAGTTTTTACAAGTCAACGTCTTATCTCAAACCATTTAGCCTTGAAAAACTGTTTGTGCCTTACGTAACATTGGTAACTTCTCCAGAGCACAAAGCCAGGGTAGAAATTATGTAAATCTAGTTGTTGCCTACGCAGCAGGATCCCACTCTCCAGTGAGCAAGGTATGAAGCAGAACAAAATAACCGATGCGGTAATACTCATTGGTGTCGCAGAGCTGCTACCACGACACTGATTATAGTAACAGAATGTCTACGAAACTCCAACTCCAGCAGTAATTTCAGAATTTTGCGTCTACTAGAAGATTTTAATGTTAAATCGTTTTTCAAAACTTTTCTACTCAGTATTTGACAACTTTTCCTTGTCGCATTTTTGTATAATAATACAAATAAATAATATAATAGTTAGAGAAAAGGACGTAAAAAAGTAAGATATGAAAACGAAACAGATAAGATATAAAAAACAAGTAATAAGATATAGAGAAAAGAAATAATAATAATATATATAGAAAAGAAGTAATGAAAAATCAGATGTGCTTACGGAACTGATAATGATGTATAAAAAGCGTTGCAAGATACCTAAAATGTAATCTTTTTAAAATCCAGCATTTAAATTCAAATTTTTAATTATTCTGCACCGTCTTCCTGATAAATGTTTATAGTTTGCAGTACTATAAAGTTTACGATGTTTTAGCAAGATTTAATCCTTTTTAAAATTTATTACAAGTAGTAAGTGTCTTGTAATCTATACAATAAGCAAAGTAATGTTTTCAAACATTTTTAAGTAAAAATAAGGATAAAAAATGTAAGAAGTTAGTAAACAAATATGTAATAAACATTAATTAAAACTATATGGAAAAATAATAACTAAATACCTGACTTGGGAATAATAGTTTTAATTAGATAAAATAAATACCAAGTTATCGTCGTGCTGCTAAGTTTTAGCTATCTGAAAGAGGCTTAAACTATAAGCAGATGTCTTGTAAAGTTTAATACCTTTTTGTTTTAATCTTAAACTCAAATAAGTTTTTCAATCATATTTATAATTGTAGTTTGATATTTTTGAACTAAAATGTAGATACCACTGTTGTTTTATGAAGAAAAGAAAATTTGTAAATCAGATTTTCAATAACTTTTATTCTACAGCTTTAATCTAAGCAGAAAATTATCTGCAAAATTAGTGTAAGTAAAAATGTTTGAGAAAACATAAAAATACGCAATAAGTAAAACCTCAATTGCTTCTCAGAAAAATTATATTATTTTAAATTATGTTGTCAAGATCACTTTCAATAAAAGACAAACATTAAAAACATACAATTTTGTAAATTTGAGCAGCAAAAAAAATTATCAAAACTTTTAGATTTTTAGACATTACCTATCAAAGAATAATTATGTTTAAAAAAACTTAACATTTTTATTGCATGTCGTAAAAGTTTTTGCTGAAAAACTTATTTATTATTATTATTTAATTATTTCTAGTAACAGTTTAGGGAGTTGACCTTTGCAGTGAAAAACAAGCAAACTTTGATAACAGATGTAGCACGTTGTTAAGAAGCGATTCACTAGAATCCTAAAAGTTTAAAGCTTAAATTTAGGATGTAATTTGTTTTAACATTTAGTATGGAAAAGAGAGTGAATGTTTAAAGTTGTTTTTAAATTAATTATATTTTTATCATGTCTTGTCTACAAATAATATTTTAAGTTGTTTACACAACGTGTTGTTTAATTCTAGTTGATAAGTAAAATATTGTATTTAGTAGAATTTAGTTATCTATATGATGTCTATCTACTATTGAATTAATTTTATTTATTACTTTTATTTATTTAATGAAAAATGACCAAAGTTCAGTTTTTACAAAGCAAACATAAAAATTTTTGGAAAACTTGACAAATTTATTTTTTATCTGAGCATATTGTTTTTACATTGTAAGCCAAGAACAAAATAATTAGCTTTAATCACAGGGAGTAATGGAATAATTTTCATATACATTTAATGAGATAAAGTCTGCTAGTTTTAAAATAATTCCCTATTATGCAACAAAGTTTGAACATTTTAAAATCATTTTATTTCTAATTTTTCAAACATGAAAAAGAAAATCTTAACTTTAAAAAACACTTGTGAACTATTTCAAGTCTACATTTAAAAGAAGAATAAACAGAAATTATTTTCTAAACTAAACCACTAAATTCTCTATCTTTGTTGACATTTATACTTTTTTTAGAAAAATTACAAAATTTTATTGATGTTTATTTGTTGGTTTTGGTAACTTACCTATCAAAATGAGAGAATTAGGTATGTTGCATCTTTTGTTTCTAGAGAATGAAATTATTTTAGAAGTTAGATCTAACTTTAAAGATAGTGTTACCCATGAGATTACAATAGTTTTTACTTGTTGAAATTCTAAATATGGTAGATATTTTATACTTGTATATAGTTTATCAAATGTGTAATAGAAATATGATAAAAATTACTATATACTAATAATGAAAAAAAAACAATGTAATTTAAAAAAATTGTTGTTTGTTGTTTAAGTTTTTGGTGTTTCACATTAATGGTAAGATTTTATTTTGTGATATTTCAGAAGCGACTGTCAATAAAAAAAATGGAAAACTAAGAAAATTTGTTGGCTTTTTGTGGTGTCTGTTACATATATTTTTTCTTGCTACTGCTTCAACATTGGTCAAATATATCGACTCTGTACCAGCTGAAGAAAAATTATTTATCAGATGCATTGTCCAATTTATTTTTCTTTTACCTTCAATAACTTATATTTCTCACAAAGAAAATTTTCAAATTTTTGGTACAACTAAATTATTTTTTATCTTATTTGCTCGTGGATTATTTGGTTCAGTTGGTGCTTTATTTCTTTATCAAGCCTTAGATATTATCTCATTAGGAGATACAGTTTCTGTAACATTTTGTAGCAGTGTATTTGCAGGTATATTTTCTCATATATTTCTCAAAGAACCATATACTAAATTTGATATATTCTTTACTATAATCTCATTAAGTGGAGTTGTGTTGATTGCAAAACCTGCCTTTATATTTGGCTATAATGTGTCAAACTATGGTTGGAAAGAACTTGGTGGAGTTGGCTTAGCTCTTTTAAATGCAATTTTAGTAGGAGCTTCTTTAACACTTATAAGAAGTATGGGTAAAATTAGCCCTATTCATAGTGTCTTTTATTATACATGGATTGGAGTAGTGGTTTCAGCAATAGGTTTATTTAGTTTTGGTTACCACATGATGCCTTGTAAGACTGATTTACTTCTGTGTCTTTGCATTGGCTTACTTGGGATGTTTTCTCAGCTATCAGTCACAAAAGCCTTACAAACTGAAAAAAGTTCAACGATTGCAATTTTTCGATCCTTTCAATTAGTTTTGGTATTTATTTATCAGGTAAATTTCTAAAGTAAATTATATTTTTTTTAATTTAAAATAAATGGCTTATCCTATTTTCTGAGTTGAAACAATTTTTTTTTATGTTTCAGATATTTTTGTTTAATGAAATTCCGAATCTTTTGACGATTATTGGTTCCTTACTGCTGTTTTCTAGTACAATTGGAATTACTATCAAAAAATGCTTCACCAACAATGATAAAAACGAATAAAAATTGTTACTTGTTTTTTTCTATAAATATGTTCTCTAAAATTGACACACTAATTTGGTAGTTACTATTGAAACTGCTTTTAACTGACTTACTAATCTTGTTATACAGAAATTAATATCTGAAAAGTTGATTGTAAAAACTATTTAACACAAAAACATATCAACTGAAAATGAATTGATTCACTTTTAAATTAATTGTAAGATTTAAAAGGCATTCATGTAAAAAGAATAAACATAAGAGATAAAATCAAAAGTTTAAATTATGCAAATAAAATGTTTTTCTATTTGTCTAAATTGTTCTAACAGTTTTTTATAATCATAACTTTTTAAAACTATTTAGTAGAAATTTTAAAAGGTTTAGAACTAAATTTTGATTCTTCTACTAAAACACTTTTTCCAAACAACAAGTTACCGGTTTTAACTTTAAATAGTTGCATTAAAAACTTTGATATAAAAGAACTTTAAATTTCTTTAAAATGAGCAGCGATTGAAATAATTTAATAAGCAAACAAGAATTAACTGTAAATATTTCTGTTAATCTTATCATATTTTATGAATCAACCGGTGATTAATGACTAGTCGTCAATATTTACCAAAGACTCAACTTAAAATATTTTTAAATGTTAGCTATGTATATATCTATATTATTAACTTTATTTTATAGCTCATTATCTGTATAAAATGTGGGAAACATTTAAGAGACAAATACATGGTAAAGATACAAATTGAGCTTTTTCGGTATTCTTAAAAGGTTCACATGATAAAGTTATCTTAAGGTGCTTAAAAAACTACAGTAAAAAGTAACTTTTTAACTATTCTGAAATGGAAAGATTTTGTTTTGAACTGATGAAGTAATCCTTTCTAACAAACAGTTTATAAAAATATTATTGGCTTTTACATGTAAAATGTTTTGTAAACCAGCTAACGGCTTGAAGCTGTTGAAAGTGATTTGAATTACTAGGACAAGTTATTTACTTTTTATGGCAGATGTCAAAACTTGATGCTGTTATAAAAATCAGCTTTACCTCAAATAAAATAACTTAAATAGTGAGTCAGTTCTTTTGACTTGCTAATGATTTAAAGTTTTTTGGTACAATCATTTAGCTTAAGAAAGTTAGTAACATCTTCTTTAAGTCTACCAAAAAACGTTTAGAGAAATTGAAAAAAACACTAAAATTAACTGCTTCAAGCTTTACTTTAAAACTAAAAACTATTTTAGAGAATATTTTTTACAAAAAGTTCTATCTTCTTCAAAACGATAAATCTTCTAGAATAATTTATAAGAATACTCCCGATAAATAAACATTTATCTACAAAATTTTATTTTTGTTATTCAAAAAACTAGCTTAAACAACAACTATATGTACAAAGTATTATTTGAAATACTTTTATCAGTGTCTTTAAATTGCTTCATTTCAAAAATTATTTTCTTTTGTAAGATTTGCACGCTCTACTAACAAAAGAGGTACATGATTTTTGAGTATATTCACCTACCAAGTGCGATAATATTTCAAGTGTTTATTCGTACTTTTCAACAAATATGCAATAGTTTACTTTAATTAGCAAAAATTAGATAAGACCCTAAAAATAGTGTACCATTAAAAATTGCAAGAAGTAGACTGTAGATATGCATGAAGATTGAATAAGCAGTCTGCAAATAATGCAACAAAAAGTTCTTCAAAATAAACGATAAATTTTATTATGTTTTCAAAGATAAGTTAGTAAATCATGGGTTATTTGCAGCTGCAGCTGGCACGTCAGTAAACATTTAAAAATAATAAAATGATAATAAAATTGTCTGCTGCCATCACTTTTGTTTTACTTTATAGCTTTGTAATCAGAATTGTCGATTCGATAAAAAAAAATGATTTCCTTTTTTTCATTTTTTACATATCAATAAAAAATATTTTTGCATTTTGATTTTAATATTCTATTTATTTTTTAGTTACCAATATGCTGACTAACATGAACACTTAGCTCTCCTGAAATAGAATTTGTAAAATTCAATCACAATATCAATAGTAAAATGTAAACAATAGTTTAAAAACAATAAAATATAAAATAATCATATAATTAATTATTATCTAAAGAGGGCCAATCAAAAGATAAATAATGAGATTGAAATAAACTTAACTGTTTAAAGAATTAACAGTTGATTATGTTGAATAACTGAAAATGTTTTTTTCAATTTCTTATATAATAATTAGTGTAATTTATCTAACATTCCAAATGCTTCTTAAATATTTTTATAATTTAGAAATTTTTAAATTTTTGCGAAATTACTTTAGTTTCCAGATATAAAATTTAACTTTTTGTTTTTTTAAAATGAAACTTTTCATATTTTTTGTTTTTGTTGGTTTCATACAATGTAAAGCCTCATCAGAAGGAAGAACTTTATCATTGTTAGTAAATCTTTTAAAAGAAGACCAATCAAAGACTTCAGAAGATGATCTAGTAAAGATCATTGATGATATCGAAAGAGTTGAAAGAGAAAAGATCACTTCATCAAACCGTCGCTTTCCTGAAGACATCCAAGGCTTCGTAAATGTTTCTACTTCTACTGGACTTTATATAGGACAAACCAATTCACATAGTCATGCTTTTTTCAGCATTCCTTTCGCCCAGCCTCCTGTTGGTGAACTCAGGTGCAATCTATTTTAGTATTTGCTGTTTTCACAGATAAATAAATCTATCTTTTCTTAACAATATTTTATTGTTCTGGATGTAGCTAATAAAATATAATTGTTGAAAACAGATACATGCCGCCACAACCTCTCAAAGAGTCCAATGCCCAGCTGAATGTCTCAATTTATCAAGACATCGTTTGTTTCCAGAAATGTAATTTAAACTGCCCGAACTCGGTGAGTTGATTCCGGATTTATGACTCTAGTTCATCAATCTTTATAGTATAAAGAAGATTGTCTTGTTCTCAATATCTTTGTTCCGAAAGATGTTGATTTTGAAGCTCCCTTCTCGCGTCTACTTCCCGTCATGTTTTTCATCCACGGAGGAGGATTTCAGATCGGATCAGGAAACGATGCCACTTTCGATTCGAGGCTTCTTGCAAACGTCACAAACACGGTCGTAGTTGTCATCAACTACCGATTAGGTGAGCATTTCTCAATTATTCGAAACATTTTTGTAAACCAGTTAATGCTAATTTGGTATTTGACTACTTGTAGGGCCACTTGGTTTCCTTGTTTACGAGGAGGATGGACTTGTTTTAGGAGGAAATCAAGGCCTAAAAGACCAACAAATGGCTTTAAAGTGGGTTCAAGATAATATTGGGTACTTTGGTGGAGATAAAACAAAGGTGAAGTCCTAATGTATTTATTTCTGTAAACATCGTTTTAGTATTTGTTTTATTTTTTGTACTTATTAATGAACTGAGTAAAAGTTTTTATTTTCTATTTGGTTAGACATTCTGCTATTAATTTTACGAATGTTTAATTTAACGAAGCATTTATGATCGAAAAAAAGTTTTTAAATTACATAAGCTGCTGTTAAAGATATTTAGATGACATTTCTTTTTACAAATATTTGAGTTTGAGTTAATTTCTCAAAAACGAAAAAAGCTCATTTAAAAAATACTTTTAATTTGCTTATAAAGAAACTCAGCTGAAAACTATGATGTAAATAAATGTTTAAAAACCATAACCAGTATAAATACAATCCATTTACTAATACAAACATTTTCAATACATTTCGAAGTTTAAAAACGAAATTAATTTGAGATTTCAAATAAGATTAGTTATAAGTTGACATTTAAAAGTTAATATTTAAACGTTTCAAAAAAGCTACTTTTGCACCTTTTGAAAGTTAATAGTTAAGTTTAAAACGTCTTTTCAAGCTGCAAGTTGTTAACAGCCTTTATAAAAACCAATCAACAGTTCTTATTAGTCTTACGGCTAGTGTTTGATTTTAAAAGTCAATTCTATCAATATTTAACCGATATTAACAAACGCAAACATGTCTAAATATTACCGTAAACTTTATTTGAAGGTTGCATAAAACGTTCAAATTGAAAACTGGTTGATAATGTTTAATCACTTATGTAAGTATTTGTCCACTTGTAGATAAAGTTCATTTTGTTCTCTTTGTTTTTTGCGCCCATAGATAAATTTTTGGGGTTTATTTGATTTATTACTTTATTGTCTAAGTAGAATGGATTTTGTAAATTTGCAAAAGAAGTTGTTTTTGCTGATTTAATTGTTCAATATTTACAGCAGTAAATATTTATTGAAACTTTTACGGGTAGAGGAAATTAAGGAAATTTTTACAGCTGTTTTTGATTTTCTGAACAAAATAAAACAAATAATTTACTCAGAGATAAATAAAAATTGTAAAACAAATTAAACGTTATCATATTTTGCAGCTTGACTTTTTAAATTATTTGATATTTCACTAAATAACTGATTTGAGGTAAATTTTGATTGAATAGAATTGTCTAGATATTATATGTTGGATGTTTTGCGCGTCTCGATAAGATGTTTACTGAGAACAAACATAGATGTCTAAAAAGAAGAAAAAATCAAAAGTAAAGAATGAAACGATGAAAAGTTTCTGTGCTTTCAACATGTGTTGATGATATCTCTGATGAAAAAATTGTTGAAAGAAACTCTAGTTTTTACTTCAAAAAAAAAAGATTTCTTTGAAGTGGCACATGACTTTAAATTGAGAGATGATGGATTGACTACATCTTAAAAGATAATTAACTTAATAATCCCCAATAAACTATAATAAGTAAATAATTGAAAAATGTGAAAAAATATTTATTTTTATTGCTTGTGGTGTCAATTCCAATAAATACTAAAGCTTACAAGAATATCTTTTATAATTTGTAAATTGTATAGTCATATTTGTCTACCTAACACTAACAGTATGTTCATTCGCAACTACCTAACATGTGACATTCTCTATGAAGCTTAAACATTGCAACTTAAACATTCTTAAACAGAATTTAATTGATCGAAATTAATTTACGGTGAAAATTAAAAAGTATTAAAAATATTTGGCTAAATTTTCTTCTAATTAATTTCTAAGGTTTGTTTGTTAAGATCTGTAGCCAAAAAGTCTCATTAAAATATTTACTTCAAACTTATAATGAAATTTGTAAAGATTCTTGTCTATTCCTTGTTTATGATCTCATAAAAATTTTAAAATCTAAGAAAGTACCTTAGAATACATAAAGTAACTTTATTGTATTTCGTTTATTCTTCTACAATTAATGTTTATTTTCTGATACATCATTGCTCGTATGATGTTATTTACTAAAATAATATTAAAATCTTTCTCAATATTGTATTTATTGACATTCGTTTTCTAAATTATTCGATATTAGTGATATGAGAATTTGATTTAAACTCTTTTAGTAAAGTACAATTTTACAAATAGAGTTGAACCCATTTATAACTTCTCTATAAAATATTTTCTAAGACACTCAGCTAAAGCTATTTACAAAGAAACATATATATCAAGTTTATTCTTTATAAATGAAAGTTAAATAATTAAATAAAAGTTTGTATATGTTAAAGCTTCAAATATAACAATTTTTATTTTATAATTTAACAACTTTTAACTTTGTGATGTAATTCTTTGAGAAAATTCATTTGAAACAGATTTGAGTTACAAAATTGAATTTTAAGTGTAATTAGTGTAATTTAGCGGTGAGTGTTTAAAGAATTTACATATAATAGTAAAGCAGCTTCAATTTAAAGATTTATAAATTAAAAAGCTGGACAGTCATTGTAATGTGAGCGAAAGAGAAAAGAATATTATTTGGTCAAATAAGCGATATTGATAATTGGAAAAAGTTGATTTGATGCTTTTTTCATTCTACAAAATTGGACTTTTTTATGTTGCGTTTTTGGTTCAGTTCCAAACGTACGTTCGACTCAAACACGAGACAAAAATGATATAAGTACAGGCACAAGACAAATGAGCTCAGAAAGCGTTCTAGTAGTGAAGTAGTGATTCCGAAATGGAAATAGTTTGAAATAAAGTTCCTTAAAATGAAGTTTGATTTAAGAAAATTGTTCGTGTTTTATTTATTTGCTGTTGATTTATGCTACTCAATTAGAAGGCCTAGAACATTCCCAGTTGAAATCTCAGCTACTGAATATTCGAGAAATCTTCGACCTGCTAAGTTTTTCTGTATCATGCCAATTACAAGTGTAAGAACTAGTGATCAGTCACCATGGATTGCTGTAAAGCTTCATGGAGCAAAGTATCTCTTTGCAGTGAAGATAAACAATCGAAGTCACTTTTTATCACTTTGTAGTTACGGTAGAAGTAAGAAAAAAAGATTAGGTTTGAGTTGTAAAAATGAAATACTGCGGAAAGCTACTAGAGTAGGATCCAGCTATTTCCATCGCTTATTTGAGTATGTTAGAGATCATCATACAAAGCGACAACTTCTTAGACATGTTGCAAGTGATCAATACGTCTCTGTCAGATCAACTCGTGGTCGCTTTGTCTTGCCAGAATTAGTTGCTGATTCACGGCAAGCATCTGCATTTCTTCTCAGCTAAGGGAAGTTCCCATAACTGAGACAAAAAGATTAAAAAATGAAAGTGGCAGTTGGAAACTTAAGAAAAATCCTTTTGCAATTACCGCTTATCAGATTTTTTTTATTATAAATTTGTACTGAAATTTGATGAATGTGTAATTATAAAAAGGTAGAAAAAAAACCTGTGAATTTTTATGATTGTTTTTAAATTATTTTATTTCTATTTGGTCACATCGTTTTTATATGTTTGTATTGTTCGAACTTATTACACTAAATTGATTAATTGTTTTCAATAATTAAGTTTTTATACTTTTTGTTCTAAGCCTTTCTTTTGTGTAACCTCCATAAATACACCGAAATTTAATTCTCTATGAGTGTTAATTATTACCTTAATGAAATATTTCTCTTTTAACAATTTTATTATATACTACAAACTAAATATTTTTTTGTTCTCATAATTAATCAATTATAAGTCGAGAAGTTCTTCCAGTATTTTGCTGAACAGATTTTCTTTTGTTGCTTATAAGCTACAAGTATTTACATAATTTTCGACTAATTTTCTTTGACTTCATGACAAACTTTCAATGCCATTGTATTCTGTATAAACATAATTTAGCATCTAAATATTCTTTTAATCTATCTTTATTTACAATTAATTAATTGAATATTTCAACTGCTTTCACCTTTATGTATCAATGTACATTTTCTGTTTAGATTTGCCAAGATTTTAAACAATTTGTCTACACGCAAATAATATTGGTTTCATTTTTAAAGGTGACCATTTTCGGCCAAAGCGCCGGTGCTCAGTCAGTGTTATTTCATCTTCTCTCACCTGTTAGCGGACCTCTATTTTCAAGAGCTATCTCTGAAAGTCCTCCTTCAGTCTTTCAGTATGATGATGCAACAAAGTCAATCAGTTCTACTAACCAGCTAGTCAATGTACTTTCAAACAAGCTCACAAACAAGCATTGTAGGAACGAATCAGACCCATTGAGTTGCTTAAGGTTAATATGGAATTGTAAAGTTAATATTTTAAAGTCTTTTTTGAAGCGAGTTTGGTGTGACTTAAAATCAAGATAATCAGTGAAATTAATAAGTTAAATGAATTAAGCAAACATCAGCAAGTTTGCTAACCACATGTTTGCAATTGGTCTCTAACCTCAAGAGCTAAAACAACATTAATGTTAACGTAAAAAGATAGAAAAGAAACATAATTAACAAAAATATTAATAACAACTGTTCAATCAAGTATCTTTCAAAAATTTCTGGTTTAGTCTTTTTATTAAAGTAATCTTATCTTATCTCTGTTTTGTATACAGGTACTCTGATCCATCTGCTGTAATGGCTGCAGCTACTAATGTACAAGTTTGGTGTTTCTTTCAAAAGGATGTTTTTGGCGTAGTTGAACCGTTTCGCCCAATTATTGACTACGATGAATTCGAAAATCAACCTTTAGAATTGTTTAAAAATGGAATCTGGAATAAAGAAAAAGAAGTGATAACCGGAACAACTAGTGACGAACTAGCTCAAGCTATTATCATATTTCGCAATTTTGATGTCAAATGGCGTCTTTTTCAAGTAAATTTTTTGGGAATACATTTCAAATTTTTTATTAATTGAAAGCAGACGTTGTTTTTTTAATTCGTATTTTAATACTTAAAGTGAAAATTGGTTTGTTTTGTAGAAGTATTCATTGAACTAGATTAGTTTTAGAGATAGTTAAAAAAAGTTAGGTTCTGATTAAAAATTTAATAACATGAAAGTTTTTTATTACTATCATTAATCTTTTTTTTAATTAACCAAATATTAATCAGCATTAAATTAACTAATAAACTGAATTACAACCACCAGAAATTTGAAATCTACCAACTACTATAAGTAAAGCTTGCTTTACTGTTTTTACAAATTAATTATTTGCAAGATGTATTTGCTAAACATTTTGAACTTTTTTGAACATTTAATTGTCAAATTGGATTTATCAAATTTTTTAATTGCCGACAAATTTAAAAGATGTTTGTATAATAAATAAATTTTACACGAAAGTAAATAATCAAAGTAACTTTTGTAAATATTATTATCAGCATTCTAGAAATAAAGTTTGTACTAAATGACAATTTTTCCATTTGCATCTCTTAAATTAAAGTTTGAACAATATTTAAAGTTTTGTGTTCAAAGTTGCTTTTGAATTTTATGGTTTTATTCGTATTTAATGCAATAAGCTTCACATTTACTACACATTACATAACCAGCGACGGTAGTTAAATATTCTATCCTCTCTTACAGACACTTAATCAGTTAGTTCTTGGTGAAGAGTTAGGAGAAATTGTTTCGAACAAATATAGAGAAGATTCAAACATTGAGTTATCAGATAGTAATTACGACTATACACGAATTATGACGAATGAACTGAATGACTTGTTCTTCTCATGTCCCACACGATTAATGACTCGGTGAGTATTTCAACAAAATTTGAAACAGTTTATTCATTCTTTTTCAACTTTTAGATTTATATCAAAAACAGCAAAAAAAATTGAAACAAATTTTATGTATATTGACTATCACCCGGGTAATGATCCTTCTTGTTCTTCACCCAATGAAACCCGCTATCCTTGTGGTTATGCATTCCACTCATCTGAGCTTTCATATGTCTTTAGAACTGGGCCGAGTGAAGGGTAATTGTTTATTAATTAGTCAGAAATAGTTGTTTGAAGTTGCTTTTTACAGAAAAAACTTTTCTGATGATGATTTTCTAGTGTCGGATATTTTTAGTGATTATTGGGGAAGCTTTGCTTATGATGGAAAACCGTCTTCAAGTCGATTTTCTGTGTGGCCAATTTATCAAAAAGATGTGAGAAGAAATATTTTATTTTTATCATAACACGCTTCAATAGTTCAGTTTAACTATTAATATAACTACTAATAAATTGTTGAGCAAGTAAAATATTAACTTTCAATATACATAATTCAGTTTATTAAACTGGAATCTACAAAAGGATAAAGTAATTAGTTTGCTGATTAATTATAATAAAAGTTGCGCCAAGAAAATTATTAAATATTTTTGAAAAATTACAAAACATTCGGTTTAAAACCTTTTTTTTAGCATTTTTTAAAATGTAATTTACTTCTTAAGTTGTAAAATTGATACTTCTTAAAAGCAAATACTTAGTATAAAACTTCGTTATTATGATTTATTAAATAGCTGAAAAGTTTGTTGTCTCTATGACTTGTTTAAATACCCTGTTTCTTTTAAGGCGGACAGCAATTGGTTGAATGTTCGGATTGATGCAGATCAACAAGAGTTAGATGCCAACTACAAATCCGATATTTGTGATTTTTGGGACTCTACAAATTTCTATGTTAATATGGGCAATAAAAGTCTCAAATTACATGGAAATGCTTTTACTATCTACCTTTTTTCTTTTTCACTTATTTTCTTGACAAACTTTTGATTTTCTGAGAAGTATTGTGCTTTAAGATTTCAATAAATTACATATAATTAAAAAAACTGTCTTTTCACTACGCAAGATGTAGGGTGTTTTTATTTATTTACAAGGTTTTTTTTTAACACAATACTTTTAGTATAGGCTATAAAAGCACGTGAGTTTTCGGTATTTTAACTACTAAGCCCATAATCTATTTATAAAGCTAGTTCCATTGTTTGGATCAATGTTTAGTTTATTTGGTAAAAAGGATTTTTAGTTCAATATGTTAAATCAAGGGATTATATTTTATTTAAACTGTTGATAAAAAGTTTGAAACGATTTTACTTTAAACCAATACTCTTATTACGACGTTTGAAGCATAAATTGGCTTTTGAAAATTGTGTTTACGCATTATAAATATAAAAAAACTTTGTTTTAAAACTTTTATTTATCAATAAATATCAGGAAAATATTGCTTGATAAGATATTATATTAAAATATTTTATGATCAAATATTTTGTGAAAATTTTTCAAGCTTCTACTAAGCTAGAGATAAAAATTGTAACTAAGATTCAGTCGTTTCATCTAAAACTCACAAAAGAGGGATACACAACAAGCTAATTTAGTCTATAGACTTTAGTCTAATTTAGTCAAAACTTATTAGACTCAGCTGTTTAACAAACATGTATTTATAACTGTAAAAAATAGTGTATTTAATGTCATTCAGATTACTTATTTGCTTCATTAATCTCTGAATGAAATGATAAAAACCAGTCACAGAATCATGAACCATTTTTATTACTGAAAATTCTTTTAATGGCTTATAACAATCTCTGAAAAATCATCTAAGAAAATACCTATAATCAATATCAATAAATACTATATCAAATAGGATAACCTGAACCCCCCTTAACTACTAAAAAGAAACCTTACTTGTTCTTGGTGAAGAAACTGGTGGTATAATAGATCAAATTAATTTTCTCGATAAACCTTTTTATTTTTATGTGTTCTTAAGTAGAAAATTAATAAATAGTATTTATGATACAAAAATGGTTTTAAAGTATTAGGTGTTGTGGCTGACGTGAACATAATACTTTAATAACAGATTTAACGAATTTTAGGTGACTTAAAATTTCAAAAAAAGTTATTTTCGAAGTTTAAATATTTTGTGAAAAATCGTATTTTTGCTAAACCGATAGTTTTTAAGTCACTTTTATATAATTTTCCTCGATTTAAAACTGTATTCCAAATAAGTAAACTGATTAAAAAACTCTATATGAACAACTTGTATCAATCATCAATTTTTTAAGGTTATTGCCTTAATAACTTTTAAACATTTTTTGCATTTTGCTTTTTAATGTACTTTTAATTTTGAATGAAATTTATTATTATTACAAAATGCACAAATTGTATTTTAGATTATATGACACGTCATTACAGAGTATAAATAAATATTTAATTTGCTGATTTAAGGAAACTTTGAGTTTATATAAAAAACTAAGTATAACAGTCGAAATTATTAAATCAACAAAAATTTATCAAATCTATATAAATTTATATACAATATTTATTTGAATTTTCGCTTAGCTTAGGTTAACTCTTGATATCAAAAAAATGTTAAAAATGTCATACGTTGCTTATTAGAAAATATATTTCTATTTCAAACTCATTTTTAGTGAAGAACTTTAATTGGTATTTATTTATTTTAAGCTTTTTTAATTTGTTAAATAACTCAACATCACTAAGTCATAAGCCATAATAGCTAACAGTATAAGCAAATCTTCAAGTTGTACAATATTAGTAATAATTTGTCTACTTTCGATTATTAGCCATTCGTTCGATTACGTTTTTTCAAAAATGATTTATTAATTTCCGATTTTATAAAAAAAAAGGTTTTAGACATCTATTTAGCTAAATTTTTAACTATTCAAAATTATTTTATTGCTGAAATGCTTCTATTTTGCCTGAAATGTTTTTTTAATATTCCTTAACAGTTTTATTAAAGAAAATTTATTTATTATACTAATTTTATATTGATAAATATTTTTATTTATTTGTATAACTTTTAATTATGAGTTCTGCTTTATGTAGTAATTGTAGATTTATAATATGATTATTTTAGTCTTTAATAAATATAAATAGTTTATATTTTGATTTTCTAATAATTTATTAATTGAATAAAATTGTTGCTTTTTATTCCAAAGGAGTTAATTTTTTAATGGGATTTTATTAATTTTTGATTTATGCATTTTATCTATTTATTTATTAAGTCAATTATTTGATTTTTCTTGTGGATTTCTTCCCTATAACTACAAAAAAAGTGTTTCTTATTATCATTAAATATGAATTTAGAAAATTGCTTTTAAGTTGATTGTACTTTTAGTTTATAATATATATTTACTTATACCTCTACAGTGTTCTTATTGTTTCTACATTATTTAATTAAATTGGTTCTTGAAATCTTTGTTATTTTGCTTTAATCATATTGTTTTTGTGTTTGATATAAGATATAAGCTTTGTGTTGAATAAAATAAATAATTATCATTAAATTTAGTAACACCTATATGTTTTATTCCAATATTTAGAAATTTGATTTTAGTTATTAAAAACAAAATGTTTACGCATAGTTTATATATATTAATAATAGTTTTATTATCACCATTCTTGGAAACTTTTGGATTTTTACAGCCTCCTATTGATGGGTATTTAAGAAGAGAATTTAGTCTTAGTAAACCTTATTCAAGTGAGTTGATAAGATTTTAATCACTAATAAACTTAAATAAACTGTGTTTACTGTTTGAAAGATATTTTTTAATGTTATTTTCATAGGTAATGGCATGTCAATGCCTTATTGGGATTTTCGGGATTATGTTATGATTAGTAACAATTTTTTGAGGCTTACTCTAGACTCACAAGCTCAAAGAGGTTCCATTTGGTCAAAAAAGGTTGCTTCAAGCTCACTGATTTCTTAAAATGATTAATATCTAAATACTTTAAATAAACTTGTAAAAAGTCTTATTTTTTTAAGTTATAGAAAAATATTTCTGAAATAATAATTTTTTATTTCAAAATTTTAATTTTTTCTGAAGTTAATCTCATGAAAAATGTTAGAAGTATTTTATCATTTAATTTATATTTGAAATATTCAAAATGTATTTGTTCTTCAGCCATGTACAGTTCATAACTGGGAGATGCACATACACTATAAGATCTATGGCTCAGGTAGAACTATAGCAGCTGATGGAATGGCATTTTGGTACACTCGAACAAAGATGGTTCCTGGACCTGTATTTGGAAGTAAAGACTTATTTGAAGGACTCGGAATATTTTTGGATACTTATAAAAATGGTAATCAGCCAGTAAGTATAAAAGTCAAACTTCCAAGTAGAAAATTTACTTATATCTTGAAATATTTACATATTTTTTTTCTTTTCTTTTATGATATTACTTTTTAATGAAACGTTTATTATTATATTATATGTTTATTAGATAAATATACATAATTATATAAATCACCTGGTTAGTTTTTTCCCAAGTTTTTCTACATAATTTTTGCTTTAAATGTGGATTTAATAAGAATTATTATTTATGTTGTGATATTTTTAAGTAATCTTGTTTTAAGGTTAAGTAGTCATGACATTTAAGAATTGTTCACTTATGTAGTCACTTTTTTAAACAATTGTTTTATCCTTGGTAGAATTATTTCTTACAAAAAATAGAATAATTGTGTTGGTTGTGGTTACTACTCACAAAGTCTTTATAAGATCAACTTTTTTCTTCTACTTTTCTCTGCACCATCTTTTTACTGTTTCAGACATTTCTCTTGTCTTCTATGTTACGTTTTCTACATGTTATAATTTTCAACATATTTCAAAACTAAAAAATTCTTTTTAAAATATCCAAACTATTTATTCAACCTCATCTTCTGTAGGTATCTTTCCCACAAGTTTCTGCAATGATAGGTAATGGAAGTATTACTTATGATCATGCCAACGATGGCAAAGAGAACTCGATAGGTAGTTGTCTAGCATCGTTCAGAAACAAACAACACGACACCTACATGTCAATTCGTTATTTCAATGAAAAGTTAACCGTCAGTTGATTAATACTTTCTTTCGTAACTATTGATAAAAACATTAAACTGATTTCAGGTAAGTTTTGATAATAGTGGTGAGAATGAGTGGAAGAAATGTTTCGAGATTGATGGTGTCAAGTTACCAACCAATTACTTTTTTGGCTTTTCTGCTGCAACTGGTGATTTAAGTGGTGAGAGATTTATTAAATCTTGTTAATTGTAATTTAAGATGACTAATTGTTTGTCTCTGTTAAGTTATAAATAAACTTAGTAGAAAATAGTAAACATGTTTTGAAAAACTTTCAATCACAGCATCTCTCCGCATATAACTTCTCTGTAAGTGACACGTCGCTACAAAAACATGACGTCGTTTCCTAGGTTCATTGAATAAATATTTAAAAAAGACTTTCAATTAAATGTTTCAATATTTTTCATTCATAAAACTTTCCACCTACTCATTCTATTTTACAAACTTAATTTATTGCTTTGCAACTAACTAACTAAATCATGAAATTTGTCATCTATTTACAGATAACCACGAAATTATTGGACTGAAATTTTATGAACTGCCATCTTCAGTCTCAGAAAGTGATGATCAAATAACTGACTGGTCATCTATAACACCTGAAATTGATTCTGCTTTCAGATCAAAAGGTTGGTCAAAAACACAACTTGACAAATCTTTTCAAGATGTATTTCTTTTCAGAAACTCCAAGCTCACCTGAATCACAATCCATGAGTGGATTTAAGATCTTTCTTATAACAGTAGCAGTAGTGGTTGGTGTTGGAATTTGTGCAATCCTTGCTTACATGTTTTTCCAGCAACAACAAGAAAATAACAGAAAGAGATTCTACTAAAGTACTATTCTATTAGACAAACATATCGAAATGATAGATTGCAGTTTTTACTTTAAATAGTTTAACTTTTCAGTAAATTTTATTTATTTTTTGATTAGTACATTTACATATCTTATGTTTATCGACATATCACCAACTATTTCGTTAATTTATCTGCTAACGGTAAGAAAATACTGAAATTTGTTGATCATTCAATTGACGTGTAATAAATTCAATTTCTATTTCTTAATCATTTCATGTGAAGCTTTTTTAGTCTCTAAGCAGTCATCGAATACCTAAACTACTTTCGTATCTTTCTTCTATCTTTAATTTGTAATACATTTTCATTTTTTTGTAATCAATTTTTACCATCTGATCTTTTAGCATTCATCAACTGACTAATTAAACACAAAACGGAAGACAGATTAAATTGATTTATTTTTGTTTCCTTTTAGTTCATTGTTGAGCATCAAATTGATGTTTGATTTGATATTTAAAAGTATACACGTCACTATAAAGCCCCGAGCTAACATACCCAATAAGTTTCAACTGAATTAAAATTAAGAAGATATTTACAATAAAATGCCAAGTTATTAAGTTTGTAACATTAATGAAATATTTTTAAACTTTTCATTAAAAAATATAATTATATAAAAAGATGATAGAAAATATTTAGCTAGTATCAGCTTCCTTATCTTATTCATTCGTTGCTAAACATGTTCTAAATAAACAGTATTCATGCAAGAACAAATTTTGAGTTGAGTCATAGAGGTTTTAGAAGTTGAAAACTTCAAACCAGTCGCTATACTTCTTACTACATCAACAAGTATTCTTTTACTGATTTGATGAAATGTAAATAAGTTCAGTTTCTACAAGACACTTCAAAAGTAAATCTTTTATTGAAAGTAAATCTGTAATTATATAAACAATATTATTTGTTTATATCATAGATGAAAGTTCAAAAAGTTAAATTATAAATTTTAAAGCTTTTTAAACTAAATTTTTTAAGATTGCTCATGATTGAAAATTTTTTTTTTAAGTTTATCTTTCATAATTTGTAAATACTTAATTGTGATTCTTCTATATCTATCAAAATATCGAACATAAAATTCAGGCTTGATTTGTATATTTTACAAAAATCAAGTTATTCTAAAAAATAACATCTTAAAGTTTTTAAAGATAATTTATAAAATAAAAAGAAAATATTGTCTTAATGGTTTAAAATAAGTATTTTTTAGATATCTCAAAAACGATTTTGTCATTGACTTGGATAAGAAAACAGAAAAGTTACTTTCCGAATATAAATTGAAGTTGTTAACAATCCGAATAACTTAATAAGGAAAGGGTTTTGATTATTATTTGGCTTAGTATTGTATCAGCATAGTGTATTGTTAAGCAATGTTAAGTGCAGTTTTACTTGTGTATAATTTATATTGCAGTAAAGAATTAGTTTGATTTCAAATTATTGCATTTCATTTTTTCTTGGGCAAAAAGTTACCTAGCTTGTAGCAAATGGAGTTCGTTGTCAATGGCACCAATTGGTCCTTTTGCAACCAAGGAGAGGCTTCACCAGAAGAAAACTTTTACTTTTTACTATCCTAGACGAGTGTGGGTCGAATGAGGCTGATGATAAGGAGTTAACTGTACTAATTGAGAATTGTAGAAATACATTAAGAGTAGATGCTGAAACAATGCTAGAAACAAAGATTAAATAATCTAAATCAAATTTTGGTGCAGCATCTACTAAGCATCTGAAATGCAAAGACCAAAGTAATCGTTGAAAGATTTTCGATGCATTTTGGCACTTCTAGTTAAAGACTATAGAATTAAAAATATCATAGCAACTGAGAGCAGAGATATCATGATAAGGGATGGTAACAGTTTATAAGCGGAATATAATCAGAAGAAATTCGGCAACAGTTGTTAGAACATAACATTTTGACTCTTAAGGAAGTCTTTCATCAAGTGTTAGTGATCATTGATGTAACAACTCAGTCTCTAATGAAAGCTCTAGAAGTACAAAAATACCAAATTTCATTATTTTAAAAATTGTTGCGTCAAATCAAATACGCGTTTTAGATGTGCAAAGAAGGGATAGTATAGTCGAGTACATAATCTTCAGATGAAATTAACCAGAGAAGAAGATATAAATCTTACTTTGGTCATACTGTAAACCGGAATAGAAATCATGAAGATCCTGTTGTTGCCTATGGATTTCTTTCTACACACCAACAAGGTTATGTAGCGGACAGAAGAACTGATGCAGCTGCGTCAAGATGGCGTCGCAGGAGCTGTCAGAACGAAAGTGAGTACAGTAACAAACTGCCTACGAGGTTCCAACTCCAGCTTTAAATTTGGAGTTTCGCGTCTCCTAGAATTGTTGCCATTAACCAGACTAAAAAGGCTCTTCTGACCGTTTTTTATGAACTTTTCGTAGTCGCAAATGTAAAATTATATTGTGACAACTGCTAAAAATAAAAGCTTTTATTTTTTACAATATACAAACATTAGAGTATTTTTGAGACATCTTATAAATTAATTCTTGCTTTTTTATTAAAATAAACACGAAGAAGGGTGCTTGAAGAGAACACCTCTCGCTAACACACATTCTCATAAATCTTATCTTTTGAGCTATACGCATTTCCATCTAAATAAGTTTTCATTACTAAAATCAAGTAGCTTTAACACACAATCCATCCAATACATACACATGTTTGTAAGAGATGTAATTTTAGATATAGACCGGGTTTTATTAGTCAACAAGCTACATACACAGGTCCAGGTACTACCTTTTTACCAAACTTTGAGCTTTAAGAAAGGTTTCAATCAGATTGTTCGTTTATAGATGGACAAGAATAATTTTGTCTTATGCGAATACAAACAAAAGTGTTTGAACTATTAAGTTAAACATCTGTACATTAACCTCATTAGTTTTCACCAATATCCGACTCAAATATTTAAACTACAAGAGCTGAAAGTTTAATGAATGAGATCAATAAACCTAGCACTTTAAAAATTATATTGTGTAAAACTTTAAGAAGAACACATTTATTTGATTATTACAATAAATATGAAAGAGGGTGCCTGAAGAAACTCTCGCTAAAAACATTCTCACAAATTATACCTATTATATATAATAAATATAGAAAGCAAAAGATGTAACACATGGTACTTCAGTAGTCCTCAAATCATATAACAGTGAACAATTACATAGAATGTTAATAATATTAAAAAGGAAAAAATCATAGTTTAGAAATGACAATGTTGGCAATTTGTTATTTAATTGAGTATTGACTAATATATAGTAAATTAAAAACTTTAAAATTCATTTTTACAAAAGATCATTTTATTTTTTTCTATATTATTTCATTTTAATTATTACCTTTTATGGAACCAATAATAGTTTTATGAAGCAAATAATTATAAATAGATTCATCGATTGTTAAATTAAATAAAAATATAAATTATTAAATCTATCAGTTAGAAACAGTTTGTCATCTAATGGAATTATGTTACACTCTTACCTGAAATTACTATTTATCAGAAAATTAATATTTTTTATAAGTATCAGAATATTCGTAATTACAAATGAAATAAATATAAAAATGATCTTCTAAAGCTAAAGACAAATGGGAAGCTTTTGAAATGCTTTAGCGAAATTCAAAACTTCTCTTAAATGTTGTTTGTTAGAAAGAATTTTTATTATCAATTCTTCAACATGATTGTATTTATATAAAACACATCAATTGTTATATTAATAATATATTAACTTTTATTGCTGGAATTCATTCAATAAAGACCACTCTTACATTTGATACTATAAATTTGATGGATTATGCTAGTGGTTGATGACCAGCAAAAGTTATTACATATGGTACTATGATTGAATTAAATTGTAAACTTAAATGTTTTTTCAAATATATATCATGTATATCTAGAACCACTGCTTTTTTAATCTAGTAATAAAATAAACATTTTTTTTTTCAGTTTAAAATGCTTATACAGCAACTTAAAATGAAATCTAACTTGTTCATATACTTTTTTGGCTTTTAGTTAATTTTATATTGAAACTAAAGGTTACATAAAGTATCATTGAGATCAAACTCCAAACCTAATAGATAGCCTCATCGATTACAAAACCCTCAAACTAAACAGATTGATTGATTCTCCATTAATTGATAAGCTTCATCTAAGATACTGTTCATATCGTTAATTCATCTTTTAACTAATAGATTCTCTCAAAATATTTTACAAACTGTTATAAATTAAATCTTTTTTAAAAAACCCTGCTCAAGACTGAATTATTTTTTACTAATGCCTGCCGATATATTCTAACCACAAGCAATTCTATTTCATTTTAAACTAGAATGGAGTAGTTACTACTTCTTTAAATCTGTTTCGGTTAATAATTGACGTCAAAAGTAATATTCAACCTTATTACTTTTCCCAATTTTAATTAAAAAAACTTTTGTACAACTTTTTGGTAGCTGGTTAAAAACATAAAACTTAATCTCAACAGTAAACTATCACAAACTATTTTCTGACCACTACTAGAATATTATTTATATAAATTTTTATTATATTATAAACGGGCTTGATAAAAAAACCACTAAGTGATATTCTAACACAATTTAAGGTGAAAATTCATAATATATGACTTTAATATATTTATTATTATGAAAACATCACTCTCAAATCAAATTATAAAGGAAATACTCCATAAAACTAATCATTTCAAAGAAACAGCATAATAACTGAAGACATTAAAACATTTCTCCTAAAAATGTATACAAAAGACTTTAAACAATAAAGAACTAAACCTAAGCAGAGATTTTATAAAGTGTTAAAGTCCAGTTACAAAAGTTAAATCTACCAGGGAAGCAAATTTTTTTTTGGAACTAAATTACGAGCATTATATTTAGCACCATTTTCATACTTTGTCATCTGTTTGTCTGCCACCCCACATGTCCCAATTCCAACCTTTCCATCTAAGCCTTCAGGAGAAGCAAATATACTCTTCTTAACTTTTCCTTTAGTAGTTTTTGAGAAAACCTTTTTATTAAAATCCTGCCATTTATTTTTGGAGACCTCAGATTCAGCTTCTTTCTCCTTCAACCTCATCTTCTTTTTTAAATTCCTTTTTTTCTTATAATCTCGCAATTGAGTTATTCTTTCTTTTTTAGATAAAAGCTTACCTTTAAATTTAGAGCTTTCAGTTTCAACATTTCCCATTTTTAACACAGGTTTTAAAGAAGATAATGTACAAAGCTCGGTTTCATCAGTTCCATGAAATTTTACAATAACCATTTCACTTTCAGCTAAAATATCATGAACAATTGCCTCACAAACAATTTTCTTTCTTGGATGTGGTGCCAAACATTTTTCTCCAACTTTATATTTATGAGTAGTTGGCAAAGAAAAAGAAAACTTTTCAGAAGAAGTACAGGGTCTTTCACTACTAGATTCACCATTTAAGTCAAGAGATAATTCAATAACTTCTTTAAGATCCTCTTTTAGTTTTAGTAATTCTTCATTATTTGGATCCAAATTCAAAGCAGCTTCTACTTGATTTAATTGAGCTTTGTAATTATCTACACCTGACATTAAGTCATCCATAATTAGTTTTTATTCTAAATAACCTATGAAAAAATAATAAATTCTTGAATATTCAAAAATATAAATTAATATATTACAAATAAAATTTCCAATTTAGCTTAGTTAACAAATGCTTATTATTAAATATATAATTTTATAATTATTATAAAAATAATATATTTTATAATATGAATATATTTATAAATGCATTAACAATAAATTTTTAGTTTGATATAACATAAAAAATTTAAATTAATTTTTATGAAATTATATGAATAATTAGAGTATCTAAGTATTAGAGTATAATTCTTAGAGTATCTAGAAGTATTTTAGAATATATTATAGTTTTAACAAAATTACAATAAAAAAATTATTTCAAAAAATTATTAATCAAATAATATAAAGTAAAAAATATATATCACTTACAAAATAGGCCATAAACTATTTGTGTAATACAAAAATTCAAAATATATAAATCATAAAATAATAAATTATATTTTAATTATTCTAAAATAAGAAAAAAACTAAATAAATTGTATTTTGCAAAAATAAATGCATTCAGAGCTAGATTTAATAATTACATCTCTTTAAAGTATTAATTCAAAATATAAACTGTAAAATATAATATATATCATAAATGTAATATAAATTCTAAAAACGTTATAAAAACTAAGGTTCGTATACTATAAAAAAGACTAAAAGATAAAAATACATTATTCAAGAACTGACTAATGATTTCTTTTATAATAAAAAAATAATATGGCACACAAATTAAAACAAATACAAGAGTTACAAGCTTAGGTAGGTATTGAGAAATTTGTACAAAAGCTGCGTTGAAGAGCCTAGACTGTACAAACTAGTTATTAGTAAACCAGAAAAGAACCTAATACTACAAACTAGATATTATAGTAGCATAATAAAATTCTCGAAGAATAAAAATCAAATTCACTCAGCTAAAACGGATTTTATACAAAAAGCATATATTAAAAAAAATTAAAGTTTTAAAACATCATAATTTTAAATAATTTTTAAGGTTATTTTTATGTCAAATGTTTGAGAGCATAAACATGCCACAGTACACGCTAATCAATCAAGTAGACTTCATCGCTTTGGAATGCAAGAACCTTTTTATTTATTTATTTCAGTAAATGTGAAGGGGATGCCTGAAGAGAGCACCTCCAACTAACACACATTCTCACAAATAATATGAAAAGATGGTTTAAATTTTCCAAAAGATATATTATAATTTGAACATGGATTGTTTGACCATTTTATGTAAAAAATGTCAAATCCACTCGATTAATTAAAATCGTATCTGTAATGTAAAATTCCAATTGGCCTTGCTAAGACGTCAGCAATATGTATTGTACGGCTAACTAGTACAATTTAAATTATAAAGGACATTTATGCTCCTACATCTTCATTTTCTTCCGCTTTTACGTTGGTAGAAGTATCATAATATTTTATACACAGATCTTCTAAATTTACTCGACTGTGAGTCTTATGAAGAGGTTTTCACGTTTTCTAGCCTAAGATAAAGTCAAACCATTTATACTTTAACATTCTCTTCCCCCCTTTTATTCCAAAGAAAGCCAATCCATTTTTTTGCTAGGAAGTACTGCCCCGAAAGCGCCAAATTTATCATATTGAAATGGTATAACCTAATTTGCAAGTATTAGGCATTAATCTTTCTCTTTATAGTTATTTCATACTACTTGAGAAATACAATAAGTAAATATATATAATACTAATAAAATACATATACATAGGGTTCTATTTTATTTCGGTAGCATCATTAAAAACTTAGCTTACCTTGAGGCAATCAAAAGTACAATCTTTGACCTGTTTTAAGAATTTCATTAGTTAACTTCATCTGTAAATTACTTTGACCTGTTTTAAGAATTTCATTAGTTAACTTCATCTGTAAATTACCTGGTAAGTAATGTAACTAAACTACCTTCTTGTATAAAATTTTCTAATGTAATACAATTTAGTAAACTATTTTTTTAATAACTTTCAACATCCTTTAAAAATTTATAAATTATTAAACTTTTGAAAACATTAATTTTAAATTAATTTAGTTAATTGTATAGCTTTCTAAGATCTTTTTATTATTATTAAGCAATTAAACAAAAATTGATTTTGTACTATATTCTACTAAAATTTGAAAATCTTAAATAAAACACCTAAATATTCAAAACTGAAAATGTTATGTTTAAATTAAAATAAAACTTTAGCTCCGTAGAATCATCGTATATTTTAATTTTTATACTAGAGGTTTATCTTCATTTATTGTAAAAAAATAATGTTTGCATATTTAAAATTTTAATTCTCTTATATAAGTGACATTTTCAGAAAACAATTAGTTTATTTAACAAGAAACTTAATAAAATTAGAATAACATTTTTCAAAACTGTTAAGTGTTCGTTCTTTCGAGCATGTAAATATCTAATATTAAACTTGTTTTCAGGGTTTTTGATTGAAATATTAAAAATAAGTCTTGACATAAAATAACGAAAATTATATCTTGTCTAAAGAATTTTTTTATTTATGATATATAGTATCTTGTTTATTATTATATACTCCTATCTTATTAGTTTTTATAGATAAATTTTTAGACATCAAGCTTTAGTATAAACTAATATTGCTCTGATTTTTTATGTACATTTATGTATTCTACATTAACTATATATAATAAGTATTAGTAGATATTTATTTCTAACTCTAAGTATTAAAAACTTTATAAATTAAACAATTGTTCTCATTTTGGAAGCCTATATTTTGACTAAGATTTATAAATTTTTTTTATATATTTATACTTTTAAGTTTCCTAAATTTTACTTATATAAGTAATAAATATATTACCATAATCTATTTATATAAATAAATATCTGCTTAATGTTTTACAATTTGTTAATAATGTTCTGTGAATTTTGTATGAATGTTTTGAAATTAATTAATTAGTTCCTTTATAAAAGGCATAAAAAAATAAAGTTATGTAAATTTGTATTTTTTAATATTAATTTTTGTAAGCATTTTTTAATACTATAAATCTTTATTAGTTTTAAAGATCATTTATCTGGCAATTATAGCTTCATTATTTAACTTACAAAAAATTATTTTATGTTTTAACCAAGACAATATTTATATTTAAGTAAAAATTATTATTTTCAATTTTTATATATATAATATGTAAGACTGAAAATAAAATAATATTTAATATTGCTAGTTTTTATAAAGTCTGAATAATTGTTTTTGTAAGTTCATTATTTTCTTTACAATCTTATCTCTCTATTATACTTTTACATTTTCTTTTACTTTCACTATGAAGCTTGTAATAAAGACATTTATCTTTTATGATTTGCCATTAGCTAATTATTAATTTTGTTATCATCTAAATAGTTTCATTTAAGTTTATGGCTTCTATTTTTCTATAAATGTGATATCTTAGACTATATAAGTTTTAATAATATATTAAATTATGTAATATTAAAATTTTATTGAACTTTAACTGCTATTCTAAAAATCTAAACAACTATCTAAAGCATTATCAAACCTATTAAATCTGAAGCTGCTTCTATACATAAAATGCTCAAGTGCTAAAAAATCCTTTTAATAGTTCTTTTATATACACATATTTGAAAAATCAATCAAAATATCATATTATGAATTTAATCTTTTAGAAATTTTATCTTAAAGCAAATGATAGCATATAAAATTTAATTTAAAAATTAACTTGAGCTTGTAGCCTGACTTGAAAGGTATTCCAGCATCTTACTGGCAGCAATATATTCAGCACTTTCTTTAGTAAAACCTTCACCATCCTTTTTAATCCCTTGCATGGCACAAACCACTTGATACTGATCTGCTTGTTGGTTCACTACATATGTTGGTTTATTCCACCCATTTTGGTTGGCAACTTGATTAAGTTGGTCAATTGGGTGCACCTCTGTGCTCATATCAACAGTTTCATTAATTCCAACTTTCTTTAAATCTTCATCCATTGATACAAAAAGAGCTTTTGCAGATGCCAACTTGGCAGCGTTCTCACTTTCTCCTTTTCCTACCCCACAACTTTTCCCAACTGTGCACTTGATATTGAATGGTGTTTGTAAGCTGCCATGAGTTGCCATTAGTTCATAAACACATTTTTTTCCAAGTTTTTTAGCAATTTCATCAATTTTTAGTATTGGTGCATTTTTGAGGTTATTTTTTTTTATTCCAAACCTATTTCTGCTTCCTTGGGATTGAAGCTTTTGGTGACTTTTGCTTGATGGCATTTTATAAATGAGTTTACACTTTCTAATTTTTATATCATTAATAAACAACTGTAATTATAGAACAATTTTAACTTTGATAAATAAATATTTTTATCTGTAATTATTATTTTTATCATAATTTTTAGTTATTAGATAAATTATAATTGAAATAACTAATTTTCAAAGTTTATTTAGAAAAGCTTTATTATATATTTAATAATAAAATAATTTAGTAGAACATTAATTCCAAGTTTATATTTAAAATAATTATAATAATATTCTTTGTTTAATTTTTTGTATATTCATAGATTCTAATGTCAAATAAAAGAATTGTTTATTTTAAAGACTGAAATAAGAAATCTATTTTATGAAACTAGCTTCACTGGCTCAAACAAATATTCTTACTGTTGATACTGCTTCAAATTATAAAAAAAATCTTTTGTTTATAACTGTACTTTAAATAAAAAAAGTTATTTTTAAAGAAAATAACTTTTTATCAAATTTCTAAAAATAATTTCAAACTTAAAGTCAATTTACTTCTAAAATATAATATATATAGAATTATATAAATATTTTATTTAATGTAAAACCTTTTTTTTCAAAATTATTGTTATTTTTTCATAATCTTAGTTGTTTTTAATCAAATTAAATATTTATAAATATTTAAAGCTTTTATATTATTCAGATATATTCAACAAATATTCTTTAGCAATAACTGAAATTGAAATATTTAATCATGGAATCTCTTTTACATGAGATTTGTGATATTGAAGATTTGAAGAATGCAGAAAAGATTTATCGTCATGAGCAAGTTATGGGAGAAATTTCACAAGATTCCCGATTTAAATATGCTTCATTTCTCATAAAAAGTAAATATAAAGATGATTGGAGACATGGTTTATATCTATTTAAAGAACTATATAAATCTGGTGATGATAAGTTAGATTATCTTTATTTTTTGGCTTTTGTGGAATGTAAGCTAGAACATTTTGATGAAGCTATCAATTATTGTGATATGTTCCTGATAGTTCAACCTAAGAATTCTCAGGTTTTAGCTTTAAAAGAGTATACTAAAAAAATGAAACATGAAAAAGCAACACTTGGCTTTGCTATTTTGGGTGGCGCAGGTTTAGCTGTAGCCTTAGTAGGCTTTACTGTTATTTCTAAAATATTCAAAAAATAATAATTGTATCAACCACAACACTTGTGTATATTTCTATGTGTTTTTTCTTGTTTATTCTGAACCTTGTAAGCTGATGACTCTTTTCTTTATCTATGTAAACTTTACAAAAGTTGAGAAGCTTATTTTATATGAGATGTACTCAGCTTTCTTCTTTCTATCAACTGATCTTTCTTAAAACATTTTTTCAGCATGTATTTTTATTTATTTAAATTTATACTTAATTGAATTAACAATGAAAACTATATTTCATTAAGTGATTGATCTAAGCAGCTAGGCGATGAATAAAACTAGAGATTATATTTTTCTTGAAATTGATGAGATCATCAAGGAAAACTTTGAAATTTTATACAACCAGCAAATAAAAGATGACTGTCTAGATGATGAAACTATCTACCAGCTGGCTTGGTGCTTAAACAAAAGTAAATCCAAAAAGAACTTGTTACGTGGTATCAAATTACTTGAAGAGATACTTGTAGAAAGTAGCAGCAGATATTGTGATATATTATTTGAACTCTGTTGCACTTTTATCAAATTAGAACAATTTGATAAAGCAAATGATTATTGCAACAAATTGCTGAATTTTTCACCAAAACACGATTATGGAAAATACGTGAAGTGTTATTTAAATGAGATGAAAATAAAGAAGATGAAGAAAATATTAATTATCGGAGGAACTATTTTAGCTTTTAGTTATTTTATCTTTAAGAAATAAGTAACTTTATATAACTGAAGTTTATACAAGTTATTTGAAATTGAGATCATGTACAACTTTGTAAAAACTTTCTTTATCTTATTTTATCTTTTCTCTGAATTATTTACAGAAACTTTTTTAGGATAATAAACATTTTGAAGGTTTTTGACAATTTAGTTTCTAAACTGTTTAAAAATGTCCTACAATGGCATCGGTTTGTCGACCGCTCGTGGTAGTGGCACTAATGGTTACATCCAAAGAAACCTTTCCACTGTCAGAAGAGCTAAAGACAGAGTAGCTTACAAAACGGAAGAAGATATCGCGAAGCTCGATTCCAGGTATGACTACGACTACTGGCCCGCTTAGCTGATGGTTTGTTTGTAGATTAGACCGAAAACCAAACGCTGAACTTCTTCTACATGAAATGAAACGAAGAGTCGAGTTGAAGTGCGTGGAACTCGAAGTAAGTGGATTTGATGTTAGACTACAAAAGAGATCCTAATGTTGTTTGTAGGAGATGATGTTGGGGAAAGGATACTCTGAAGAAGAAGTAGCCAATAAAGTGAAGTCTTTTCGCGAGATGCTCATAGAGAATCGAGATCAACTTCCTGGAGCTGTGGATGAAAGAGGGAACCCGATCATGATTGACTCCCATCAGATGGCAGAGATGAAAGAGAAGAAGAATGAGATGATTAGAAGTGCGTTTGGGATCAGTGAGGATTATGTGAAAGGGAGCGCATTCGAGAACAGTCTGCGTGCCCCAGACGCCCCTAATTCTAACTACGATCTAGTTGAGTCTCCTACTGAAGATAAAGTTGAAGAAGAAAAGCAACTGGATGCTGACAAGAAGAAGAAAAAGAAACGAAAAAAGAAGAAGGAGTCTTCTTCGTCTAATTCAGATGAGAAAGATCTGAAGGACACACGACAACGGATGCACTCAGCAAGTAATGGGAAGAAGAGCTCTTCAAAGCATCCTCATCTTGAAGGAGAAAGATCAGTGAAGAAGTCGAAGAAGAAGTCTGAAAAGAAGAAGAGTCGGAAACAAGAGATGAGGAGAAGAAGGCAAAAGCACTCAACTTCAGACACAGAAGATGAAGATCATCGAGAAAAAAAGAAGAAGAGTAAAAAAGAGGACACAGACACTAGCAGCGAAGAGGAAGGCGACAGCAGCTCCGGGGAGCAAAGGAATCAACAGAGATCAAAAGCTCGGAAGAGCAAAGTACTCAAACAAAAAAGCAAGAAGCGAATAAAGAAGAAGCATCGCGTCTCTTCAAGCTCTGAAGACTCGACAAGTAGTGATGACTCTTCTACTGATGAAGATGTTAAGAAGAAGTCTCGAAAGTCACGTGATCAGCAACTTTCTCGTCACAAACGCAAATTGGTGAAAGTACCGCTTCGTCATGACAGTGTGACCTCATCATCATCACAATCTAGCCCTTCACCAAAGCGTCAGCATCAGTCCACATCCGCCGGTCGCTTTCCTAAACAATCTCTCACACGAGATGACAAGCAGAGGCGTCAACGTGACTTCAAAAAACGTAAAAACCTCGAAGTTGAAGTGCCAAGAACATCAGCAAAACGTTTCGATAAATTCGAAAGAAGAGATGAGGATCAAAAGTCTCCTAGAAGAAGACAGGAAGATGAAGATCAAGAAACTCACAGAAAAAGAAGACGAGATGAAGATGAGGATCGAGAAACTCACAAAAAAAGAAGAGATAGAGATGAGGATCGGAGAGCTCCAAGAAGAAGAAGAGATGATGATGAAGATCAAAGTGCTCCCAAAAGAAAAGATGAGGATGAGGATCAAGAAGCTTCTATAAGAAGACGAGATGAAGATGAGGATCGAGAAACTCACAAAAAAAGAAGAGATAGAGATGAGGATCGGAGAGCCTTAAGAAGAAGAAAAGATGAGGATGAGGATCAAAGAGCACCCAGAAGAAAAGATGAGGATGAGGATCAAAGAGCTCCCAAAAGAAAAGATGAGGATGAGGATCAAAGAGCTCCCAGAAGAAGAAAAGATGATCATGAGGATCAAAGAGCTCCCAGAAGAAGAGATGAGGATCAAAGAGCTCCCAGAAGAAGAAGAGTTGATCATGAGGATCAAAGAGCTCCTAGAAGAAGAGGTGATGATGATGAGGATCAAAGAGCTCCCAGAAGAAGAGATAGAGATGAGGATCAAAGAGCTCCCAGAAGAAGAGGTGAGGATGAGGATCAAAGAGCTCCCAGAAGGACAAGAGATGATGATGAGGATCAAAGAGCTCCTAGAAGAAGAAGAGGTGATGATGATGATCAAAGAGCTCCCAGAAGAAGAAGAGGTGATGATGATGATGATGAAAATCAAGAAGCTTCTAGAAGAAGACGAAAAGAGATGGATATAAGATCTTCAAGAACACAGAAAACTAGAAGTGAAAAAAGACCTCAACCTAGTAGACGAGCTGTTGAAAGTTCAAGTTCTTATTCTCAGCTTTCAACTAAAGCTGTTGTTTCATCAGAAGACTCATCATCATCGTCATCATCTTCTTCTTCCGACAGTTCTAGTTCAACTTCAGATTAAATTTTACAGCAGTGAACGTTTATTATCAAGTGGTTTAACAGCCATTCTCTTATTTTTGTACGAAACAAGGTAGAATAATTGAAATGAGCAATAAAATGTTTGATTCATTGTATCAAAGTTGTTTGTCTGATTCTTACTCGTTCTATTAATTGCTCGTTACATAAATGTAGAGAAAATCGAATAGTTTAAATTATGTAAATATTCATCAGTTGTGGTTTGAATTACAGTATCTGATATAAATAACACAATCAATAAAAAAATCTTTAATATTTTCAACAAAAAACTCTTCAAAAATTGTTAAGTTTTTCCACTAACTAAAACATTAGTCTTCAAAAAAATAGAATATTTTTTTAGAACTTGCAAAATGTAAAACTTCTGTTTTGAAATACTGGCTTGATACAAACAAAACAGTAATAACTGACCATCAAATCTTTTGTAAATTTTTTGAGACAAACTTACTGATCAAACCAGCTATGGACTGAAAGTTTGAAGGAAATAAGTACTTCCGCATTTCAACTTGCACAGTTCTGATTTTTTATTTCTGTTAAATTGTAAATATATACGTCAATATGACTCAGTTTATCTCAATATTGTTTTTAACACTATAAGCTCACAATATAGCAACCAGTTGAAATATTTACTGGTCACAGCTATCAAATTAGTTTGTTCTTTAATATAAATAAAAAAGCTAAAATATGTGAAAGTTTACTTTGTGTGGCTAAATCAGTAAAAATAACGAATCATTATAAAAAGCATTTTTACTAAAAACTGTTATTTTAACTTTCTTCATATATTAACTGAAATAAAAATAAAGCAAGTGACATTTTATCTCAAAATATCAGTTTAAATTTATTGCGTTCTTGTTAATAACATCAAGTCTTACTAAGAACAAAATTCATCTGTAAAAATCAAGTACTAAAACAAAAAAATAATAATTCTGATCTAAAAAAAGTTTTTTTTTATCAATTTTGTAAAAAGTTTTTTCTCCTTACTAATAATTGTTTAGATAACGTTCTTTTCTATAGTTCTCTTTTAATTATCTTATTACTAGAAAAGTTAGAAAGTATAACACATTAATCGGATGACGAGACACAAAGATGAAGCTCATTTGAAACCTACAAGCTACTGCTTTTTTTTAACACTTTTTGATACTACAAAATGTTAAATAAAATGCAAATAACTTGAGTAATAAAAAAAACGTTAGAAAACATGATTTGGTAAAAATTCCTGTTGCATCATATGCAATAGCAGATTTTGAATTACAAAATTTAGAAGTGTAATATTAACTTTTTGTTTAAATCACGTGACTTTTGAAATAACTAAATCAACTAGTATAGCTTAATATGAAGTTTTAACTACATCAGTTTCATGAACTAGTTGAGTCATATCATCTGCAAGTATACAAACCACGTTTTAATTAAAATAAATTCAACAAAACTTAAACCTGTTATGAAACACAATTTAATTATCTGAGAAGTTCTGCAGTTAATCATTCAACAGGTTTTCGAGTTTTGGCATGATGTCATGACAGTGAGTTTCAACCAGTAAGCTTTCATCTTTATAAAACTCTCAAATAAAACTAGGGTCCAAATTACAATTTTCTATTTATGTTTTAAGAGCAAAAACTTTGAAAAGTGGCTCCGGGAAGTTAAATGAAGAGATTAAGAATAGCTTCGAGTGTTTTGGATTCCACATAATCCACTTCATCGAGACTCAACTGAAGAAAATCGGATGATTTAAAGATGAAAATCTTCGGAAGAACTTACTTCTTGATAGTGTCCTCGGAAGTTAAGAACTCGAAGATAAAACTGGAAGATCTGCTCCGAGAGATTATTAATGTCTTTCTTCTTGATGTTGTCACAAAATAGTTTGGCAAGATGAAGAAGAGGTCCGAAAGAGAGGGGATGTGAGAACTTCTCGATCTGTAGGAAAGATTAGGATGAAACAAAGATCAATAAATGATGAGGATGATAATATAAGGATTAGGAGGTGATGAAGATACTCACTCGACCGCAGCAGCTTTTAAGAGCATCCAGGACACTTTGTATTTTCAGATGAGTTGGAATGAAGTTGATTAGCGCCTTGAAGCGGATGCAAATGATTCCACCGACATCAGTCGACTGATCAAGATTCCGAGATCGTTTTTCGAGGAACTTGAGCGCTTTTTCATCATCTTGATGAAAGTTGATCCGACGAATCAAGGAGAGGAGTAAGATCTGAATGGAGAACTTGAAGAGGTGGAAGAAGAGTTTGCACCAATAATAAATGATAAATAGAATGAAAGAAGGAAAATGTTGATCTTGGAAACTGATGATTGGTTGTCACTGATAAAATACTTTTTCAAAAGTGAAAAAATTGATCTAACAAGAATTCACTACATCAGCTGCAAAAAAAACGTAAAAAATATTTCAAATTAGAAAAATCTTTGACTCAAGCAACTGATTAACACAATTTTTTATCAGAATAAAATAATCTTGTTAATGTCATTGAATAAAAATGTAAATTTGATGAGATTTACTTCAGGTTTTTAGGCCACCTGTAATCGTTCACTAACTAACTTTAATTTTTAGAAATTTATTATTTTAATTGCTCAAAATGAATTAACTTAAAAATTGTATTTTATGTTTTACTTCAACTGTAAAGTTTCATTAGTCTATAAACATAGATGTATCATAAGATGGATTTAAAGGTAGAAAACTTTATTCACTTTTATTCAGAACTTCAGACTCTTATGACCGATAATTGCAGATATAGCTCTTAGAAAACTTGTTGAAGCTTATCTAATGAAAGTGTTGTAGCTAAAGTTGTTGTAACTTAAGTTAGTTTTTGCCAATATCTATAAAATTTGAATTTGTTGCTAAAATTTGTTTATTTTTGACATAAAATCTCACAAACTGTTTTTCGCTGAGCTGTTTGTAAAATAAACAAAGCTAATTACTAAAATTATATATGTAATCGCGATTAAACTTCAGCTGGTTATAAGAAGTTCACTTCTAGATGACAAATACATCTTAAACTTTAGTGATTAGTGGTTAAATTTCAGATAAGACTTTGAGAGTTTATTAAAAAAGTATTAAATTTTTTCTGCTGTCGTTTCTACGAGAGACAAAGACAACTCTAAACCCTGGACTGCCTTTAGGCAGAATTGTGTTTGTGGTTTCTAGATGTCATTCTCTGTCTCCATCACTACAGGACTAACCCACCCTTATACATACGTATTGGTTTCGATTGTAGTGAAGAGCAGCATGTACTGAACTACCCTCTCTCTGTATATCTGCTTTTCGGTGACACAGCCCAATGACCTGGGACAGTGACATAGAGGTCAATAAATTGTAGATTTACTATTTGGGTTTACTCCCATAGCCTTTGCTTCTCCTAGAGCAACCACAAGGCACTGTACTACTTATCTATAGTTGGAGAAGATACTTTCTTGCTCGATAAATGATAAAATAAAGTCTTCAAAGACGGTGGAATTCGAATAACGTATAATTGATTAGCAGCCAATAATACTTGAGAAGTAATATTATGCGTATCTAGATGACATTTCAAGACTGGCATGGGTCTATTTGTAATGATGTTTTCTGTGTGACTTACAGTTGTATTTTCACCGTTTACGTGATTCACCAGTTATAATAACGCTCTGTTAAAATATTATTATCGTTACATTTTGCGACCTTACTCATTTATTCACCATTTATTTAACAGCCTAAGAAAGTTCATAATAATAATAATATTAGGAAATCTCGTTTAAGACAATAGTTGCAGAAGTCGCTGTATTAATATTAAGCATAAAAAAAGTTATCTTTCCTCAAAATCTTGGAAGCAGTCAAAGTACTTATTTTGGTAAAAGTATGTTTTCACTTTCATGCTTATGTAAAAGTCTTGTAATTTCTAAATTAAATAAATAAAAGCTTATTTTAGAAGAAGTATGGCCAAGAGTAGGTAGTCATTTCAATCAATAAGTCTTGAAAGTTTATATCAAAAAGACTGACACACGTTTGAGACTGTAGAGCCATAAATTATGCGAGAGGCAGCTCTCTTGACTGATGAAGACTTCATTAATGACTTCTTGTACTGTCAAATATCTGGCTTATCAAAAACTTTGATTTATAATAGCAACAGCTTGAGTTCTAAATAGAGAAGTCAGTAAACTAGATTTAGTACTTCAGTCTGTAAACCAACTTGATTAACAAATTTAAGCAAAAATAAAATATTTAAAAGAAGCTAGCGCTTGGTGGTGCTTAGAGAACGCAAAGCTAAATATATCATAATTATTATTATGTTGCACCACAATATAAAAACCAAGATAATAGAAAATAAGAGTTTTTGTTTAATTTAAAATCGAATTACCTTTACAAGAAAACCATCGACTACAAATAAAACTTAAATATCTTGATTTGAGTCAAGCAAATATAATTCATTGAAATGATTATATTTGTCTAAACTTAAGGTTTTCTTTTGTTGAAAGCTACAAGTTATAAACAAGAAACCATTAAACCTTAACTTTTATTATAATGTACATTTGAGTAATAGAAAGTAACCACTAAATTCTTTAAGAATTTTGCACATATATTTTGAATACTAGGTGAAACAATTTAACTTTTTAATTTATTTTTTTATTAGATTGAACTTTTGTCAATGTGTAATACAAACAAAAAATTAGGTTTTAAAATTGATAATTTTCTATTATATTTCATTTAAACGATATAAGCTGTTTTGGTAGCTTTTCAAATGATTATATAAGAGTAATTTATGTGGGAGTGTTTTTGTTTTTCAATAACCATTACTAATGTTAAACTCATGATTGTAACTGTTTATGTTGGTTTTATATATAATACAAACAACGCTGAAAATAAATGTTTTGAGTTTATTTAAATATAAACGAAAAGAAGAATAGTTTTAACTTTCAGCATTTTATTTTATATAACTGATCAAACAAACTAGTTTACTTCTACATTTTTCTATTAATGGCTGATAAATGAATTAAATAAAAGGATGTGTTTCGATCAAGACAATTTCGATCAGAAGCCTGTATGAAAAACGTATATATGATAAACCAACTTTTAGAGGCCATTTAATTTTTATATAAAATGTTATGAACTAGTGAAACTCTTTCAAGGTACAAACAATTTTGTTTCGACAAATACTACAATTGCACTCAAACTGATTTTCAAAACTTTTGAATTTCATAACCGCAAACCACTTGGTTCGGTTAAAGTTCTAAACACTTAACCTCAACTAATTCTAAAAACTTGTAGTCTGGTGTTTACATCACTTTAAGTTTCTATTCTTATTACATTTTTTATCATCCTTATCGAAAAGTTCACACGAGTTCATTGATAGGAATTCCTTTGTTCATTTAAACTTAAGTTTACTAATAAAAATGTTATCAAAATGACTTCAACTTTTTCTTTTATGCAAATATATGAAGATAATTTAAAAATTTATCAACAGTAGTTTAATAAGGTTGAGGTTTTAAGTAGTCATAAGGCTTCAGAATAGTTTTATTTATTTTTTAAAACTTAATTTTGAGACTTGATAATCAGTTTCATAGTTAAAATGTAAGTCAATTGAAAATAAATTTTTGCAGATGCTAATTTTCATAAGCCCAATATTTCCAGCGTATGTTTAGAAGTAAATTATATGCTTCAATAATGCATACATTTTATAAATTTTTCAACATTTAAGTTTGTTATTTGTTAGGGTTTTTTAAACAGTTTAAATAAAACTCACTTACATAATCCTTTGTAAGTTTTTTTTACGCTCGAAATTCTTTACAAGAACAAACCTTTTAAATGAAGAATTTCGTATGAAATGATAATAAATAATTATAAATTTATATTAAATATTCTACTTACTTTAAATACAAACTATTAGTTGTTCTAAAGACAAGAGTAGTACCACGTGAGCATTTCTGTGCTTACAAATGAATAAAAACATTTAAAATGTCATTTGAAATGAAAATATTAGGGACAAAAAGCACATAAGCTCTAAAATAATAATATTCAAAAAGTTAAAATTGCAACAAAAGCAAAAAAATTTATAATTTTTTTTAATAACAACAAAAAATGAAAAATATTTTGCTAAGACTTTAAGAGCAACTTTCCAAAAGAGCAGTAAAAGGTAAATATAAAATAAATTTTTGAACAAATGGCGCTTATTTACCAGATGTGTTAGAATCAAAGAAATTGTTGACTAAATCGGACAGATTCGTCAGAAACTAGTATTTGAAGTCACTTAATTTTTCATTACCAACAACTACTACTAAAATGTTTATTTTCTGGCGTTTAACAATTAAAACCGAACTAAATTACAACCCAGAACAATTATTTAAGAAAATATTGTAATTAACCTCAAAGTTTTAGTTTGCAGCCACTTGAAAACTTGGAAGGCATTCGACAAAACTAAAAATCATTTTTTTAATAAAATCGATTTTTTAACTTTAATTTAGCATCAAATTTTCTTCTACTTAATCAATTCTTACACAAGTTTTTGAAATCTACTTATTTGAATAATCGGAAGCAGCAAGCAAAAGGCTTTCATGAACTACTTTTTTACAAGGAATTTTTATTAAAGTCTCGCAAATAATAATAATTTGTTTCATTAAACCAGGCGGCTATCGATCTGACCTTACCAAATCATGAACCCATCTTAATATGAAGCTCTATAACTTCATCTGATATTTTCATTGACTACATCAAATACAAGGTTACTAAAATTTATTGAATGTACTATAACATCGTGATGATAAAAACCACGATAATAATTTCAGTATTTTAGTACACAACTGAAATTAGGCTCATAGTTATTCGATAAGAAGTTAACTTAGTTTTCTTACGATTACTTTTTACTAGAGAAACAAAGATAAGAGTTAAATAAAAATGTATTTAGCCTTTTAATTGGCAGTGTCATACTCATAAACGTCTGGAATTACATGCTTGAGTACATTCTTATTTGAACAGAAAAAATACTCAAAAATTTTATGTTTTTGGAATTAGACAATTGAATATGTGATGTTCTATGTACACATGAATTTGTATCAAAACACAAACTAAAGATGCAAAATGATTTGCAAATGATAGGGACGATGGTTCATTGATACAGTTTTTAATGCTTTGATGATTTTTATTTTTTTAGATTTGCGGTTATAACACATAATCAAACCGGAAATGACAAATGCATTTATGGGAGATTGTAATCAAATAACATCCAAAAATACTGGACGACGTTATCGAGGTAGGGACCATTGCACAATTAAAAAACACATCTTTCTATATCAATGAGTCTCAAAAAACCTAAATGATAAAAGACACAAATTCTCAGTTGAAAAAATGAAGATTTAATTGGAAGTTAAGGCAACTTCTATCCGTAGGAAATAAACAATTAATTAAATGATAAATTCCGCAAATAAAAAGAAATATTTCAATATTTGAAACCAGTAGATGTTGTGTATATTAACTACAATTTTCACTAGTTGATCAAAAATCGACAAATATTTGGGACTTTGTCTGTGAGGAACTGCTGTAAACGCTTTTAACTTTTTCACATAATGTACAATTAAAGATTGAGAAAGATTCTGGATCTCAGAGGTATTTTTCGCGAGTCATTGAACAATTTACCAAGTATAGAGGTTGGCAAAAAGCAAAATATCATTAAATTTATTTCCCAAAATAAAAAGAAGATATCAGCACCACCATCAACTTAATTACTCTTGCTTACTTGTAATAGACATCACAAAACCGCGGGAAACCTTTTCCTCAGGATTTTGTTCTCATGAAAAGAAAAGTACAAAAATTTGAAAAATCTATTTTTAGTATTGATACAAAAATACAAAATACTTGATACTATAAACCAGCAGGAACATCATCAAAATATTAAATTAGAAATAGAGTTGTGATATACTTTTAAAAACCCAAACGTTTTAACTTTAAATAAATGGTATATAGGTGGCTTAGTACTGACAAAAAATACAAAATTTAAAAAGACACCCATGAAAGTGGCTGCCAGTCAATGAAATACTCCTAAACAGAATAACGAACATTGTCCAAGCAACTGAAGAGGTAACAACTTTACATTTTGGACTGGTTCTTTAAATCAACCAGAATACTGAAAAAAAAGAAAGTTAAAAAAGCTGAAAAAGTTAAAGAGAAAATAAAAAAACCTGTAAATTATTTGTGCCCGCAACTAAATGATGAGGCTGATAAACATATGAGGTTGCAGATGAAGGTAGTGACGGTGATTGACTAAGAGAAGACGAAGACAACCCAGAATTACTAGGAGATTGAGGGTTGGAACTGGTAGCCAAGGAATGCTCATTTAATGAGAGCATTTGACCACCACTAGTGTTTGCTGAAATGTTTTTAATTGGTCAATTCTATTTGAAGTTAACAACATTAGGGTAGAAGATTCACCTTGCAACATGATTGGAATTTGAGATAAACCAGAAACAGGTGAGCTACCAACATTATCATCATCTTCAATCTCACCAGCTTCTGATTGTGATGATAGACTTCTGTTGAGTGGTCCACTTTTCATTTGCTGAAATGTTCAAAAAAATTTGATTCACAAAAAGTTGCGCTCAAATTTGTAGGAGACATTTCCATCTACACTTATCAACTTGTAAATTCAACATTCAGACAATCAAATAGCTCTTAAAAAGTGAAGTTTATTTAAGAAACCAGGAAAAAATATTGAAACAAAACAATTGTGAAGAAAACTTACTGTTTGTTTATATAACTCCAAATCTTGTTCCCATTTATTGCGAATAACTTGGGCATCTCTATAGTAAGGAGTTTTTTCGACATCAGTCAGGTTATTCCAGGCTTCACCAGCTTTTTTAGTAATTTCCTGAAAGAGAATATAATTTAGCAGAGGCTTATGCAGCTAAGAAAACACAGTAAGTCTGAAAAGTAGATATTTTATGGCCGAAGGCGATGAGTTAGCTACTTGATGTTAGGAACTTGCAAATATAGTTTCAAACCTTAGCTGGATCTGCTTTTCCTGGATAATTCTTTCTAAAGTCAGCTAAAAAGAGAAAATATGCTGAAGGAGGACGTTTAGGTCGATTGGGGTCTCTTGGTTTCTTCTCAAGAGCTTTGTCTTTTTGCCAGCGTTCCCGATCTCTTCTAGATAGCTCCAGGAACGGCTCTTTCTCCTCATCACACATATTTCTCCATTTTTCAGCACAAGCTTGAGTAATTATCTTCGCCTAGTGTTCAATGGAGTAATTTTACAACTTTTAAAATATTTGTAGCCACTTCAAAGCTAGTTAAACATGAATTCCTAATTAACATCAAGCAAGTGGTTGTCAATCAACTAAGTCACTTCAATATTTGTCTTTTAAATACAACTTTACTTTTTAAGACTAATAAATAAACTTGTCATCAACTAATTTATCTTGTGTGCTTAATAAGGAAGCCAACAACTGATGTCCAGTGTTTCCAGGCAAGATAATTAAAAAAAATTATGAATT
Organism: Pegea sp. RAD2-039; assembly: GCA_034620365.1. Taxonomy (NCBI): domain Eukaryota; kingdom Metazoa; phylum Chordata; class Thaliacea; order Salpida; family Salpidae; genus Pegea; species Pegea sp. RAD2-039. Next base: position 280,856 of record JAQGEQ010000023.1, read on the forward strand.
TATTTTTCTTGGTCATACTAATGTTTTCTGCTATGAAAGCCATTTTAAAATAAGAAATAAAATTTGAGAGAAAGTTTATCAAAATTTAGTAACTAATAAATGAGTATAACAAACATTGATTAAGATAAATATATAACTTCTTTATTATGTAATAACTTAAAATTATCTCATTTGGAAACACTGGGAGTGTTGTAGAACCGTTTCTACTAAAAATTATTTTTAATTTTTAATTTGTATCAATGATAACTATTCATTGAAATTTCAAAACCAAAGTTATTTTTAAGACCAGACAAGAACAATATTTCATTAATATTTAACCAATTCTTAAACAATTACATTTTTATACTTCATTTGTAAAACTATGAGATAAAAAGATCACCAATATTACCTTGGGAACTACTTCTCCAGCCTCTTTCAATGTTTCACGATATTTGGACACAAAATAGAGATAAGCAGTTGTGGGTCTTTTTACCCATGTGTGTCTTTTACGTTTCTTTTTTTCTACAAGTTTTCGACCCCGTCTTGATGAACCAAATGCTTGCCCGCTTACTAAACTACTAACTCCAAGCGAGCTAGGGACGGTTCCAGCATATTGTTGCTGAAATTGTTGTTGCATATGAGCTAGGTGTTGCATTTGGAATTGAGTCGGATGCATCTGAAAATTGAGACCTAAACTTTAGTAGATTCCTTTTTTTAACTTTAAGCTAGTTACATCAAACCTAATATCTTAGAACATTTACTTTGATATTTGATATATTATTATTTCTTATATGAAAAGTTGTAAGTTAAAAAATTATATCATAAAAAGTTACTTATAATGATGAAAAATGCAAATTATTAAAAAATCTCTAAAAAAATATTCAAAGTTACTAATTTATCCAACCTGTTGTTGTTGCTGATGTTGTTGCTGTTGTTGTTGCTGCTGTTGTTGTTGTTGTTGTAATTGCTGCTGTTGTTGCTGATGTTGTTGTTGTTGTTGCTGCTGCTGTTGTTGTTGTTGTTGATTCATATAAACGACAGCTTGCTGAGTTTGGTGATTATTATTGGATAAAGAAACTTGTGTTTGAAATGTTTCATTATTTGAAACAACATATGCTGAAAAACAAATTTATGTTGGAAGTTTATTAATTATACATATATTCATACAAGAGAGAGTAAAATAAAAAAAGCATAAACATTAACAAGGTCACCAAATATAAATGCAAATAACAAAATATGTCACTTGATAAAGGCTGTAAGATGAAGTCATATAATAAATATACAAATCAAAATATAATAAATATTAGTTTTATTAGTGAGACAAATATTTAATTCCTTAGATATGGAAAAAAATATATAAAAAAAAGTAAAAATCTGTTGATAAACAGAATAAAACATTATATATAATTATTAAAACTTTTAGTTTGATATAAAATTATTTCCAAAATTGGTGTTTCTTTAGTTTAAATAGTATTAATGATTTTACGAAAATCTGTTATTACTAATTGGCTAAAATATTTAGAATGAAAGAATTTGAAAAATACTTGAATGAAAAGGTCTACTTCATAAAACTAAAGTTAAATTCATTTTGAGAAACTAATATTTCAGAATAAATCAAACTTTTTTAAGTAAGATGTAATGTTGCAACAAAAACTACAAATATTTTAAGCTTATGCTTCTTATGTAAAATCAAATATAATACTTAATAAGGCAACAAAGATACTTCATGAAATTACATTTTATAAATCAATTTAATCAGTAAATCTCATTTTTATCATCATAAGAGAAAAATCGTGGAAACATTTTGACTAGTTTAAAACTAATTCAACTTTTTAGTAAAAATTTTAGAATGAATAAGTATGATTGATAAAAGTATAATGTTTTATTGCCAAGTGATATCTATAAACTAATTTATTCCTATGATTAGTCTTACCATAAAAATATATAATGTTCTATTTGTAAAAATAAGCTTTCTAAGTGAAAAAGATTAAAATTAAACATACTTGATTGTAAATTATCAAAAATTGCAGAAACTCGAAAGTTTAAATTATTAATAAAAGAGAACAATTTGAAAATAACCAACGTTTTTGATTGATCACACTAAGCATTCTTTGGGCTTGTTCTTTTAGATAGAAGTCATTGGTAGCATATTGCTCGTTTTGCGATTGCTGCCCATCTAAATAAAATGTTATTAAAATTCAAAATTCTTAGTTTTATACATCGCTAGTAAATAAAAAATTATTAGAATAATCAATAACTAAAATAATTTAAGGAATGATATTGAATAAAGTATTACTTTAAAAGAGAATTTAAAATTGTAACTTTTTGGCTTACAGTTTTGAAGGAAGTAATTTTCTGACCGGAAGTTATTTATATCTCTTTAAGCGTAATTAATAGTAACTTAAATAGAATTAGTTTAATGTCAGTTTTTCCAGTAAGTTTCAGCAGTCCACCTCATACAGTATGTTTACGTCACACATACCGAAAAATAATAGTGAATTTTTGTTCCGTTTTACAATATAAAAAAACTACTCAGGCTTCAAATTTGTAAGACTTACAAACCCTTAAAATCGATATTTAGTTCGCTTTTATAATAAACAATTACAGCATTAAACATTTAAAATCATGACTTTTTACTGGGCTTAAGTTACAACATTCTTTAGTAAACATTTACCAAACATACCATAAAGTTAAAGAAAATTAATCATAACATAATAAAGCACTTACAGTTATTCAAATATTCCATTGGTTATAGTGATATTAAAACAAATTAAGTACTAACTAAACTTTTTCTTTAATGCCTTTTCATTTCTTAATCGTTTAAATGCTTACGGCAGTTTTATAACAATAGAATTATTTTTGTTTAAATAAGTTTAAATTAGAATATTTGCTACAAAAAAATGATTTAAAAATAGTATATGGCAGCACTTGACTCAAAATTTGTCGACTAACTTTTTTCCTGCAAGTAAAACTTGATGGTATCAAAATCCTTATTAAAGTAGGAATAAATTTGAATTACGAAAAACTTCAGGAAAATAAAGTTTATTAAATTAAAAAACTTGCTTTCAATTTATTGGAAATCTCAACGAGTTAAACGTTTTGTAACATCATATCAAATGCAAGCTACAAAAGATTTTTAACAAAAATTTATCCCTTCATATTTTACTAAATCGTTATAAATACATCTTTGATGTATTTTACAATAAATGCTGTTTGTTATTTATCTATACTTTACACAAATAAGACAATAAAAAAGAACGCTAGAAAAACATGACCATTTTAAGTAAATAATTAAATTATCTTATAGTTGCTCCATAAATGACTGCAAGTCTAAACAGACCTTTATTACAAAAAGATACTTTTGTTAAAACAAAACTATTAGTTTGTACTATTGAATTTATAGTGAACTACAGGTTAAAACTGAAAAGTAACCAAAACTTATAGCAGTAAAAGAATATATAAACCTTATGATAAGTATAAAGTAGTCATTATTATATAACCGACTCAATTGCTGCAAAACTGTTTTTGTGAAAAACCTAAAAAGTCTACATAAAACTGTAAGCCAACTAAATTGCTACTTTCTAAGCTATATAACTTTTTGATAAAACGAACCAAAGTTATTCTTATTATTACTGTCAAATTGCAATACTATAAAAACAAAAATCTTACCTGCCATTGGACTGTATACGACTTTTGGTTTAAAATCCAAGTAATTAGAAACAAACAAGGGAACCACCTGGCGTTGACACGGTCAATAAAGAGAAAGCTGCATATCTCTTTTCAGTATTTAGCGTCATATTCTACGGGTCTAAGTCGCTTGTCCCCAACGTCATTAAGCGTTCTGCGAGAGCACGCTGAAGCATTAACAAAAGGGCGCATGTATTTAAAGAAACTAAGCGGCTCCGAGCACAGACGTTCAAAAACTGCTCACGCATAGTGTGTGTGTAAAAGGAAAAGGCGCGAGATAGACGAGTTTTATAAAACGTTAGCTATTCGAACACGTGCTAGAAATTTTGAATGTTGCTGTTAGGTATAGATCAAGAAAGACTGATTGTATTTTACATGATTATATTTACTTAATTTCTTACAATCATATACAAACTTGATCGTCGAATTTTCAAACAAGTGAAGTAACACCTTAATTCACTTTTTTAGCATTGCAAAAATGTTTCAAATCCTCATTTGTTTTCAACGTCAACAAACCCGCGGGCATTAATTTTAACGATAGCTGAAAAAGCCATTTTAGTATTCTTGCGTAATAAAAATTTTCAAGTAAATTTTTAGGATTTCGTTATTATTATACTATAAGAATACCAGGAAGAAAATATGAGTTTCAAAACATGAAGTAATTGTAAAATTGGAGCAGCTATTGTTGTACTAACTGTTGATAATTAGAACAAAATGAGAAAATTATTATCGGAAAAGGTTTTGTTTATACTGTGTATATTCCACAAGTATATAAACTACACAAGTCATGTTCTGATAGAAGAGATAATGAAAGAAATAGCTCCAAAGAGAATAAAGAGTAGTGATGACCAACTAATAGACCACAAAACTAAGCTAACATAAACTTTGCTTTTTTGTTGAAACTGATTTTTTTATACTTTTTAACTCTCAATTACCAAGTGAAGCGTAACGCTTGAATTTTTTTATTTCGATACTTAACCATGCTTTGTTTCTTATTTGCTTTTACCTTTTATTTTTTGTAATTTCGAAATCAATAAACTGCTTAATTTCTTCTTTTTATATTTAGTAAGTTTGGTCCAAATGTAATTCTAACCAACAGCCTTTCCTTAATTTAAAATCAATTTTGCAATGTTGACATTTTTATTATTATTTATTGTACTTTATAATTTAGTCAATATATTAATATATTCAAATCGTCATTTTTAACTAAAAATAAATAAAACAAAATCAATTATAAAATACATTTTATTTGTTTTTTATATCTCTTTACATTAAAAATATCAACAGATTATTAGCAACAAGTCGTACTAATATTTCAAAAACAACCAAAGTTTAAAAACTACCATTAAAATAAATAGTTATCTTTGTTGTTATTTACGATATTTTAACTGATTACTTAATGAATAGAAAGATGTAAAAATGCTTTGTTTTAGCTGGTAATTTTTAAGTATATAGCTTTTAGAACTAATTGTGTGTTCAACTATTACAGTTGATTAATCAAGTAGCCATTAATTGATTGATTTTTTTAGGCCACTAATTGAATTAATTTAATCATTTTGCAATAAGTTTATTTACAATAAAAAGTTTTCAAATGAAACCATTTGATCAAAAAATGTTTATTCCATTGCACGTTTTGGCAACTTCCTATATTTTGAGCATTTGATTGATTTGATAAAAAAGAAGTTATGACAATCAAAAATGGCTTTTACTATTTTTAATTATTATCAAGTACAAATTAGCTTATTATATCTTAATTAAATAATCATTTGCGGGTTCTAAAATTCTGACTGTCATTTATCTTAGGATTAAAAAAATTAGAATTGTTATATTTCAGTAGAATTTTTTTAAGTCAGTATTATGTTATTTTATTTAAATTTATTTGACCTTTGTCTATTTTCTCATTGTTGTTATAATCATTAGTATTAACATTGAAGGTCTTAAAGTTTTTACTTAAAATAAAACTTTGATTATAAACAATTGCTTTCAGCAACTCATCATGTAAACTTGTGACAAAAATATGATGTTAATTAGATTGTTTGCTTGCTTTAATTTCAAAAATCTTTCAGAAGACTTGATTGAAATAGAATCATCTGTATAATGTAAAACTTTCATAAATTATTCATCGAGAAAAACAAAAGTCAAAATAAGTATTCTCTTTAAATTTATGCTATGACAAACAAAATATTGAAAAAAAAATTGTTCTGACGAAATTGTTTCAATGACTGAAGTGGTTTGTGTACAGTTAAAAGCTTCTCATTAATTTGAACAATTTAAATAGCTTATAAGGTCTCATTTCTCAACACATATCAACAAGACATACATCTAATTTTTTTCTAATATAAACAATGCCAAGTAAAACTGTATGAAGAAAACCATGAATGTATCTTATTTTCATATCTAATGTTGCACATATCATGAAAAATTGTGATGTTTTTACACAAATAATCTATAAAATCAAATTTCCAAACATATCAGTCTAAATTGATGATGTATTCCCTGCTGACCAAAAAAGGAACAATTGATTTTTTCTTACCTTTAACTAAACTATGTTTTGTGCTTATAAATCAGTTAATAAGTTGAAAGCTACTGTTTGATGAAACATTTGAAGATTAACAAACAAATCAGTTACTAGAAAAGTAACTAGACTTTGATATTGTAAACAAATTAATCAGTATTGATCAGAAAATTATAACCAAATTTTTTATAAAATTATAAGCCTTTATTTTAATCATTAATAAATAATGTGAAAATTGTGAATTCAAAAGTATATCAAATGATATTTCATTTGAAATAAAGTAGTTATTATTTTTTAGGTATTTAAAGTTATGATAACTTGTTTTTAATAACTAATAGTTTATGGTATAAACTAAAAAACTGCTAATTAGTCAGGATAAGTTTTAAGGATATTCCCATTTTAATTAAGCATATTGATTTTTATACAAATGCTCTCAAAATTTCAAAAAAATCTACTGAATAATAAAACTTTATTTCTTTTACTGACTTTATATTATAGTTTAGAAATGTAATGCTATAATTTCTAAGCAGATATTATTATAGGGTATATTTTTCCATTAATTTGAAAATATAAATCAGACAAAATTTTAACGATTTAAAATGTTAGAAATTCAAAACAGCTTTTGATTATAATTTCTTTTGATAAAAACTGAAAACCAATAGCCGCCAGTAGCTCGTTAGACCTGTTTATTGATTAGAATGCATTATTTATTTCTTTTATGTACTGTGTATTTTGTGTGATGTTACTAAAAAGAACATTTCTGTGTATTTATGAGAAACAATCATCTTTTTATAACTTTTTACCTTCAGTTTGATAATCACTATTTTATTTGTTTAATTTTAAATGTAGCTTTTAAGTAAGACCATTCTTTTTAGTATACTAAAAAAACCTTTGTTACTAGTTAGTTACGATTACGTAATTAATTACTATAGGTTGATAAAGCATTTATTTTTTAAGATCATATTACAAACTGGTTCCTAAAAAATTATTATTTTTCAAAAAAAATCGAAATAATTACGATATAAGACTATTTGAAATTATTAATAACTTTTATAAATATTAAACATCCTTATTAATACAATTTTAGTAACATAAATAACATGTTGTTTAAAGAATGATACAGTTTAAGTTTTTTAAGCTTTCTCTAGCGATGATATCAAATTACATCAAACTTATATTTTCAGCAAAGTACTAACAAGTAATTGAAAATTTCAAACTTCTAATATATGAATATTCTAAAAATGTTTATTAAATAAGTTAGTTGCAATATATATTTTGATTAAATTTTTTATACATTAAGAATTTATCTAGAATTAATTAAAAAATACTTTAAAAGATTAAATTTTACTAACGTTGTTTTAACTTCGAATTTTTAAGCTAGCTTATAAATCTAGTTGGTTAGCTTATGACTAAACATAAAAATGTAATAAACTGAACTTTTAAACTTTTAACGCTTAACATATAAATTAAAAAATACATTATGCTTTACATACTAATAATAACTAGCTTCTAGACATTTTAATTCTTTTTTAATTAGTTTAAATCTTCGCATGATGTCTCAGATAAGATTTCAGAAAATTTATCTAATTCTGAAAAGTCATTTGCTGATTAACCTTACATGAGGACAATGTGTGGTCCCAACAATGGAAAAGTTGTTCCGATTTTAACAAAAAATTGAAATTTATGTTTTCTTAAACATGTCTTTATTGACTTTTGACAAGTTTAACTTTTTATAACTTAAGGTAAAAAGTTATTGAAAAAAAATAAATAAATACAATTTTTTTGTAGAAATTATAATCTAAGAAAATGTTAATTTGAAATTTCAAATGAATATTTAATTCAAATTTTTGAATTTTTATGCCAGGTAGCTTTTATTTAATGCAATTTATTATAATGTTTCTATAATGAGAAAATAATAATGTGTTAAAAATGATACATAATTATAAAACATAGTATAAAGTCGATTATAGTTTTTCTTTTAAGTTGGATGCATACTTTGTTATTTTATTTCTATATTTATAACTAGCAAAGAAAACAAAGTTGTCTATCTTTATTTTTAAATAACTTGCAGTATTTTTGACCTTAAGGAAAACTTTTCTTGAATATTTTCACATCATTTCAGTTTTCATTTAAAAAGTTTAACGGTATGTTCAGACAAAACCCGCTTACCATATGTTGTTTTTAGTAAAGTTAAACATAAAATTTACACGCTGTACACTATAAATATCAGTCATAAGAAATTTTCCCATCGTAAGTCATTTTAAGTTAAGTTTTTCAAGTATGAATTTAGTATTTCGCTAATTTCTATTTACTTAAGGTTGAAAAAATATGTTTTAAAATTATTAAATTGTTTGCTATGAAAAATATTGTTAGTTGAATATTAGGATGCATAGTTTAAGATAATAGAGCTCAATTATTAATACGTGATCTAAAAATAATTAAAATAATGAAATGAAATGAAAGCACTTTTATGCTAAAAATACTCCAAGATTTTTTGAAAATTTAAACAATTTTTAAATTATAAAATTTGTTATTAGTAGTAAAACATAAATCAGAAAAAAAAGTTTTAATGACAAATTTATATTCAGTAAACTATTCACAATAGGGAATTATAAAAATAAAAATTTAAAGTTATTTTTTGTATTGTTCTGTTATTATAGCAAATTTGTTTAAAAATGCTTTAAGTCATTTTAAAATCTCAACTTTCAAGCATTGACTGATATTAATGTTAGTTTAACGAAAAGAATTTTAATCAACTATTAAATTAAACCGTCTTCTGCTGTCTAGAGATCCGCAAGAGAAAAGCTTTTAGTGGAGAAATACACAAATGCTCAAATTGCCGTTACGCTTGATTACCTTATTGATAACGAACCGTAAAAATCAGTTGTGTTTACTCATGCATGAAGGCATTTTAGTCTTAATAATGAATTTTCTAAACTATAAGTCGATGATTTAAAAAATATTCAAAGAATCAGTTTTATAGACCCTATCATCATCATTTAAATATTTGACAAGTTTTATTAGATTGATTTTTTTCAAATGTTTCAAATGCAAATTTTTTTTAATTAAATTTTAATTATTAATACTGAAACAAAGTAATTATAAATCAATAATTTCTTTAATTGCTTCATTAGTAAAAAATTATCTTTAAATAAATATTTTGATGTATTAAAAAATTTTTTAGCTGATTTTAAAGTTAATGATATAAAATAATAAAACCAATTACTAGTTTTGTGATATTATTCATTTTTCTTATTCATCTCTTATTTGATTACATTATTAGTTTATTAAGCTAAATTATTAAACTTACTTCCTGTTATTTGAATGAAGTTTTAGTTACCAATAAAAACGTTCTTACCTAAAAACCAATTTTTCCTCTAGACTATTAGCGTTAAAATTTGACCAAAACTTATAAATTATTCTCTAAAGCATCATTTATTCAAATTAAATAGAATGAGGGTAAATTATCTTACAACATTATTAGAACCTAATGTCAACTTATCATCAGGTAAACAATACTTAAAGACTTATCTTTTTAAATGTTAGTCATCAGTTTAAAGTAAAATCACTCAACAGATACAACACACTTAAAGTAAACAAGATAGTTTAATCAGTTTAATCTTTTTACTTAAAGGAATTAACTTTAGATAAGCGAGTAGAAATTTCAGTTTCTTTTCTAAAAATTTAGTAAATTTTAAGAAAACTTGTTTGTTTTTAACATAATTTATAAAATTCATAATAAAAATTTTACCACCATATCAATACTATTCGAAAAAACTTGGTTTAAAATCTAGTGAATACTAGCTTTTAATGTTGTAAATGTTTTAAGAGAACACAATCTTTTCTAATTTGTTTATTCTTATAAATATAGTTTAAACTAAAATCTATTAATCTAAAAATAGAATTGTATTTCTAGATTTATAAAATTAGAAAGAATTTTACAGAAACTGCAATTCCAAGTAAATAGAAACAAAGGTGTTGTCGTTTTTGACATTTCTTTTATATTCTAGTTTAGTTTGTTTAAAAAAGCATCTATAAAAACACATTGAAAAATTATATTAATAAATATAAAAACAAATTTTTACAAAATGTCATAGAGATAAAAACTTATTGTTATGAAAATGAAAAATTTGATAACTAACTTTACATTTAAATATCTTTAAAGGCTCCTGCAGTCGTTGTAATTCAGCTTGTCTTGGAATATTTTATAAATTTTGTTCTAGATTGAATTAAAACTAATTATTTAAGAGGTAGGTAACCTAAAATCACTGCATAAGCTTGAATAATTAATTATAAATTTAAACTATTTTCTTAAACATATATAAATTTCATTAACTTATAGTTTGTATATTTTTGGTTACTTGTCAATTTTATTGAAATTAAAATATTGTTAAACCATTAATATTTGACTAATAAATAAAAAGTAGAAGATATATATTATTACCAACTATTTATTGGAAATATAAATGGCTCGATCGATTTTTATTATACGATCGTATATTAAACAACATTTTACACTGAAAACAATACTTGCAAACTTTTTAAATTTAATTTAAAGTAAACTTTAAAATCTCAGCAGAAAATGTTCAAAAATCAAAATAATATGTATCTGTGATGGTATTTTTGGAATAAATGTTTTCAACTTTTTTATATAAGATAGTTTTGAAGATAATTATTTGACTAAATATTGATCAAAGAATTTTTTTATTTCTAAAAGATTGTAAATTAAATTCGTAGACAAGTCAAAACACATTTTTTAAGGAATCAATAATTAGTTTTTAATCCTTTATATTTGCTTGTTTAGATTAAAAATTTAAAGTAATCAATTACTACTTAATGCTTAAGTTGAAAAACTGTAAAATCAAATTGTAATCAAATGTAATTTCAAGTATAGAATTATTTGACTTCATTTAACAAAAATCTATAGCTTTGTACTTCAATAAAAGTTTTCAAATAAATATAATTTACGATTTAATTTATTTAAAATAAATAAAGTTGGATGAGATAAATATTACGATTACCAAAAAATTATAATAAAAATCATAAAATAATTATTTTTAATATCTGTGCATCAGTTTGAAAAAATAATCTAATTCTGTTACAATCCAGACACTTATATTGTTTATTGTACAATAAGTAATATGTTTTATCTTAACTTAACTTGAGGTTAAAATGATAGTAAAAAGTTATCTACAAAACTCAAGTAGTGAATTATTTATAGGTAAAAAAGATAAATGTGAAAAATTAAATAAGGTTTGTAGGATTAGAGTACTATGAATCTTTTGATATTTCTTATTACTTTCGACATTTAGTAAACTGATAAAAAAAATAGAGAAAATATTGTTAGCTTCCTTATTTTTATAAAACTGGACATTAAAATCCTTATTCTAACTATTTATTTAATTATATAAATTTTAAAAACACCTTCAACAAGTTTTTATTTTGAGATAACGGTTTACTTCTCAAAATGATTATTAGGGTTGTTTCAGCATTAAACACAGACATTGAGTAGGTCTCCTAGGACTTTCGATCAATATAGGTTATGTTTAAATTATGCAACGGCTTAGTTAGTTAACTATTAACTTGCATAGCGATAAAATTTACTTTTTAGTTGCTCGTTTGTTTCATTTTATCAGCATTTTAATTATTTTGAGTAAGTTTGTTTTAACATTCCAATAAATTTATGTTAAATTAAGTAAAGTATTTGAAGATATATTTGTTTATAAATCTGAAACAGGTTAAGTAAAATGTTATAGCTTATTATTGCTATTATTACTGTTGTTTTGATGCATTAGTTTTTAGTTTTGACAACAACTTTAATTGCCTACACAAAAGGCTTTCTAAATAAACTTAAAATTGTAAAACTAAATAATAAATGAAACACCAACTAATAATTAAAGCCATCTATTGATTTTATTACCTATGAAATGAAAAGTACTTTTAAAAAGTATTGATCATATTAAAATAAATGAACTGTTATATATTGTTATTATTTTCATAAAATTGATATTTAGAAGCTAAATACATAAACAATCATTAATAAAATTAAACATTTGAAACTAATTCATGATAAAATAAGTTTGTATTTAACCATTGTGATTGGTTTTTAAGTTAATCACTTTAACTTATATCTAAGCCTATTTTATATTTTAAAGATTCATTGTCTTGTGGCAATTAAAATATAATTTCTTATCTATAATTTGTAACAAATTAAAAATTTAAAAATATCAAAAAGTTTACAAAATATTTCAGTAAATTATTTTATAACAAATTCTGAAAAACTTAAAAAAATATGTTATTATGTTTTTATGCTACAAGCAATTTTTATTTTTTGTAAGATGCATTTTAAGAAAGATGATTTATTAAGTCTTAATTAATCAAATTAAACAATTAATGAAAGACTAGAAGCAGTAATAAATACATAAGTTATCTTCAAATTATTTCCTAAAAATACTACTTAAATTACCCTAATAGCATTTTATAAAATTGAAAATAATTTGGAATTATTAAAGTAAATATTATTTAATATTACAAATTAAATCAAAATTTATTATAATTAGATTCTGTATTACATGCAAATTATTAAAGTGTAGATCTGTCTGTTTATTATATGAATATTCATACATATGGGATATTGTGTTAAAAAAGAGGTGAACAGATGATAAAGTCCTCGTTGAAACAGCTGAGCATATTCAGCTGTCTCGACTTGCAACAGAAAAGGGTTTTATCAACAGTTCTTTAACATTTTTATGAGCAAAGCCAGTCATTGCTACAGAAAAAAGCACTAGAAATATAGGATTTTTACTGTCACCCATCATTGCATTCAACACACTTCTACAGAGAGTGTGTCTTTAATGTATTGGTTTATCTAATCCTAAGCAGATGATCTTCATCAGATCACAGTGATCAAGCTCTATTGTCTTCTTTCTGCCTTCCTAATGTTTTTATACTCTAGTATCCGCAAGTTTTTCTCTTTTCGTTCTATCTTTGGATAACAAAAAATAAAATTTATTTATTTATTACAATAAACACGAATGAGGGCACCTGATGAGAGCACCTCTTGCTAACAAATATTCTCACAAATAATTCTTACTATATATAATTAAGTTGGAAATAAAGAATATAGAAAGTAAAAGATGTAACACATGACATTTCAGTGGTTCTCAAAGCATATAACAGTTAACAATTACTTAAAATGTTAATAATATAAAAAAGCAAAAAAAAACACAGTTTAGAAATGACAATGTTGGCGATGTTATAACGATTCAACTTCTGCTTGAACAACGCGAGTGATTCTCACGTGATAATGTCTGATGGCAGCTGGTTCCATGTATTAATTGTGCGGTATGAGAAAAAATTCGCTCTAATTAACGTACCAGGTGATATGGATTTATTAAGATGTAATGTGTGTTGTCTGAGTTGATATAACTTGAGGGAAGGACTAATGGAAAAGAAATCATGAAACTGAATGTCAATTAGATTGTGTATAGTTTAAAAAATAGGAATTAATTCGTATTTAACTCGTCGAATTTCCAAAGTATCTAAATTTAAGAAGCTAAGACGATGTTTATAACTATCATACTTAATATTAAGTTTCATGCATACCAATCTTGTAAATGTGGCCTGGATAGATTCGATTTCTTTTTATATCACCAACTTGATATGGCATGCATGCACTGATAAGTAAGAATTGGACTTACGTACAATTTGAAGAGATTGATAAAAAAGCATAGGTCCTTAGAATTAAAGGTCTTTATAATAAGGAAGACAAGGTTGATTGATTTTGCAAAGATTTTGGAAACATAATTTTACTATTTAAAGTCAGATGATAGAGTATTGCCAAGGTCTAAGACCGAAGATATTCGTGGAATAATAAATCCATTGATGAATTAGTTTAGAGAAAACAGTGTGTAGTGCAGTTTGAAGTTTTGAAGGATTACAAGATAATAGCTTGATATCATCTGCATACACAAAACACACTGACATCATCTTCTGCTACTGGTCTTCTGATGAGGTCTTCGATGAAAATTAAAAAGAGAAGGGACCCAGAAGAAGAACACCACTTGACTTGACTAAGAGTACATAAAAATCTTTTAACATAAGTTTGTTAGATTCTTCCTAATAAGTAATCTTCAATCCACTTTAAGATAAATCTCTTGATTTTTAGTTTCTGTAATAGTAGATGGTGCTCCTTGAAATAACTGGTCATCTTATTGTGAATGATATGTTCTTCAGTTCTGCAGATAACTGAAGTCAGCGAAACTGGTTTGTAGTTAAGTTCGGTGTTTCTGAGACCCTTTTTATGAGTTGGAGTAATGATAGCTTTCTTTCAAATTTGTGGAACTGTTCCTCGCCTTAAAGTAGTGTTAAAGAGTAGCGATAGAGGCAGTGATAAAAAGAAATTAGCTTTACTTAAAAACAAGGCAGGGATCTGATCAGGGGCGTTGGAAACTGATGATTTTAAAGAAGATATATCAAGAAGTTATGTCAAGATCTATCATCTCAGAGACATTTATGAGAATGTTGTAGTAAGAAAAGTATTGCCATCATCGGTTATAAAAACGCTATTAAAATGATTGTTTAGCAACTCAGCTTTATTTTCTGGTTCCATCACAAGCTGATCGCTCTTATCAAGTAGGGGAGGTATTTGAGATCTCGCCTTAAGCTTGCGATTTATGAAACTGCAAGGTGAAGATAAAACTGCACTTTCTCTTCCCAAATAGAAATTAGAAATATATTTCTTGTAAACTATACAAAGATTTGATGGAAGGGTCTGTTTTAGTTTGTTTGTATAGGAGGTTTTTTAAATGTTGTAAATTCTTTAAATTTTTGGGCAAATGTGGTTTTTTGTTGATTCTATAAAAAATTATGAGTTTTTCGATTGACTCTTTAACGATGTTAGTAAACCTCGAGTGAATAGTATTGATGTCTTCGGTAGAGTTGAAAACATAAATCCATTCAACACCTGATAGAAACTTGTTTATACCCTTATACCGTTTGCTTGGAGTTTTAACGTTCATGGAAAAATTTTGATGGAGCTTAAATTCAATCATGTTGTGATCGCATGTCGGAGCAAAAGGTTCTTTTTGATCAACGTAGATAATGTTCTCAGGTTTTGATGTGATAAGAAGATCCAAAGTATTACCAGTAACTTGGGTCGGAAAAGTAATCATCTGAGATAGATCATTAGCACTGAGGAAGCTTACAAAGGCATGACTTAAAATGACAAGTTATTCCAATCAGTTTTAATAAAATTAAAATCCCCCGAAATTTATAACTCAGGACACACAAAACTCTTCAAGACCTTCAATAAGGCCTTAACAGTAACCTCATCATTAATTTTAGAGGGTGGTAGGTAGGTA
This sequence comes from Pegea sp. RAD2-039, assembly GCA_034620365.1. NCBI lineage: Eukaryota > Metazoa > Chordata > Thaliacea > Salpida > Salpidae > Pegea > Pegea sp. RAD2-039. The sequence continues at coordinate 296,399 of JAQGEQ010000023.1, forward strand.
CATATAAAACGAGAAAATTTGAACTTTGAGTAATGAAAATCGAAAGCGATAATCTCAAATCCTGGATAATTAATGGCATCGATCTGAATTCTAGAGATCATGGGTGCAAGCGATGTTTCGTAAATTACACAAACACCGCCGCCTCTATCATACAGTGTGTCACAACGCAAAACACAAAAAATATCACCTTCAACCAGAAAAGAATCAGGATAAAACGGTTTCAACCAAGTTTCAGTTATAAAAACAAATGTGAAATCTTGAGAAAGCAAAAGAGCTTTCAATTGGAAAATTTTTCTAATAATCGACGGCGTGTTGAAGAACATACCTAATGTAATAAGAGTCTTTTTGAATCTCATGAGATTTGATAATGGGCTTCTGTGAATTAATATTCTGGGCTGGAAGGATATGTATTTTATAATTTATCTTTATATTGAAATAAACTTTTATTGAATGATATTCTCGGAATATGGCCCCGTTGCTTAATGTAATCAATTCAATCTGCGCTATATTATATTATACTACTTTTTTGAAGAATAAAAACCACTGGATATATATAATTTGGTGAAATTTTTTTCAGCTTTTTGATTCCAGTAGTGATTCAATCATTAAATTAAGTTTAACTATATTCAGGTATAATAAACACTTCCTTTTTTAAATTCATTTTTCATCTGTAAGAAAATATTTCTCAATCTATTTTTTGTTGTAGAAATGTTTACAGATCAGTTTTTTTAATTTGTATTATTTAAATAACAAAATATTTGTTTACTGTCTATGATAATATATAGTATAATCCAAAATATTTACCGACTCATACAAATTCACAAAGAATAATACATGTTTACAAGGTAAAAAGTAAAATTCGCTTTATAAAATAACTACTTTTGCATTATCGATGTTAAAAATTTCAATAATTCAAGTTTAAAACAAATTTATTTTGCTTTTTTAACTTTTTTCAAATTAAGGCTTGAAGGTAAAATCCTTAATTGATTGTATCGAGTAAATTATAAGTGTAATCATTTTTAACTGTATTTATTAAAAAACAAAAGGTTTTTAAGACCTTTTAACATTTTAATTTCTCCGAAATTGACAAGCCATTTGTTCATTTAAGTCCTATTTAACTTTTTAAAGCAGTATCAATTGTTTACTCGGCCAAAATTGTATCCTGAAGTTAGATATGTATTCGCGCCATACCTGTAAATAAAGTTTTAATTCGAAAAAGTTTAAATAGACTTTGATGTTTCATAATTTCAGAGTAATATATTGATAGATACAAAGATTTACTTTGATGGCTTTATTTATTTATCTGTTTATATCGTACATTTTCTATTTCAAGCTTTAAAAGGCTAAGTAATTTTTATCAGTCTTTTTATTTGTAACTTTTAAGAAGTATATAAATACTTTAAGTTAATTTTATAATAGCTGTTAGTTTTTTTATTCCAATAATTTCGTAGCATATAGTTTCATTAACAAACTTTATATTTGAACTAATTTGAACTAATTCTTTTATACTTTTGTATTGATTTTTTTTACATATTTTTGTTGAGTTCTGATAGTTTATCTTTTATTTTTTGCCATCATATTGTTGTGTTTTTATAACAGTTACATTATTTATTATTCTACATTTTGATTTTCTACATTATACTGCTTATAAGAAAAAATATTAAATGTAAATGTTCAATATTTTTATGATTAACTGGTATGTCTTAGTTTGAATTTATTAAACTTTCTTATTATTTATAAATGTTAATATTATTTTATGTATGAGTTGAGTTGAGTTAAGTAGAATATGAATTTATAAATATTTCAAAGCTTCATATGATTGTTTAAATTTATTCACCTTAATATTACTTTTAACTTTGTAACTTAAAGTTATTACCATAAAATTGTTGATATTTTTTGTTAATATTTATGTTTCGTTTATTGATTAAATTTATAACACTTTTCTGTGAAATGTCACTTTTAAAGTTAATAAATGAAAAATGAAGTTTGAAAATGATCTTTTAATTATATATTAATGATATCAGATAAAAAAATTAATAAATTTATTTTAAATTTAAATTTTTGAATTACTTTTTATGATCTGTTAATTGTTAAATTTTGTATTATATTAAATTTAGTTAACTATTTTCATACTTTACAATGAAATTAAAAAGATAATATTTTTTGATCAGATATTGTCAAGTGAATCTGTTAAATAATGTCAACGATTCCCTTAGCATCTTGGAAGCCTCCATTTGTTGTTTTGCAGACATCGTAAGTAAATGATGATGATGAAAAATCAACTTTAAAAATCTACTAAAATTGTCAAATATTTTGGAATGTAAAAATAAGTTAATAATCATTTTTATATATAAATTTATATAATAATCATGTTCTTCTTCTTATTATTATATATCTAATAATATTTTCAATATTTTCTTAAGAATGGGTGTAATTGAACTGGAATTATATTGGGCTCATACCCCTAAAACCTGCAGAAATTTTGCTGAGTTATGTAGAAGAGGGTATTACAACAACACTAAATTTCATAGAATCATCAAAAACTTTATGATACAAGGAGGAGATCCAACAGCAACTGGTAGAAAATAAATCAAATAAATATCAATTACATGAAGTATTTGTTTGATAGGAAGAGGTGGTGCTTCAATTTATGGGGATCAATTTGAAGATGAACTTCATAAAGATTTGAGACATAGTGGAGCTGGAATCATCTCGATGGCTAATTGTGGTCCTGATACAAATGGTTCTCAGTTTTTCATCACTTTAGCACCAACTCAGCATCTTGATGGTAATTTTTCAAAATTTTATCTGCATCATCATCACTTAGACTGAGAAGTTACTTTAGCACCTTAGCAAAAACTCCTCAACCATCAAGATCATGCTAGAAAACTTGAAAAGATCAGATTTGTTTCGAAACAAAACGATTTTGTTTGAAAACTGTCAACTTTTTTGCTAGATAATAAACATCATCTTTCATTTTAGGTAAGCACGCAATTTTCGGACGTGTTGCTAGAGGCATGAAAAATGTTCAGAAATTAGGATCTGTTGAGACGAATAATGATGATCGTCCTCTTGATGACGTCATGATCATTTCTGCCTTTCCTACTGATGAAAGCGGGGAACAAGTTCTTACAATTTCATAATTTTATGATTCATATTTACTTTAGTGTAGTAATTGAATTATAGTTTTTTTTGTCTTCCAAATGATTTATAGGAAATAAAATTTGATTGAAATTTTGATTGTTAATTTAGATAGAATTTTGTATTTTCAAATATAAGATCTGAAAAAATTAAGACATTCGCCAATTTACTGTTGAAAATTTGAAGAAACTTTTAGAAAGTAGACATTTTGAAATATTCAACTCAAACGTTTTTAGATATTTGAGTTTAATTATCACAATTTAAAGCTGGCTAGATAAATGAGATAATTTAAAAGATTTTATATATTACTTCTGCGTTTTCATAGAATAAAACTTTTAACAAATTTTTTTGTAGTAGATTTAGTATTAAAAGTTTTTCTTGATTAGGTTCTCACAATAAGTTTTGACTCAGTAAAGTTTTTGATTGATTTAAATGAGCTAAAAAAAGTATCAATATAAGAAAAACTGAGTATTTTTGGTGTTGGTTAATAAAACTGAAGTGATTAATAGGTTAAACAAATATTTCAGTAAATGTTTTCTTGGAAAACAATAACCAAAAGTTTTAGTTCTTAAAAAACTTCAAGTATTTGACTCATTATTAAACCGAATATTAATGTAATTTAAATTGTTCCCAAAACACAGCAAACTTAGAAAAATCATGTAAGATAAATTAAAAGTTGTCTCATAAAATGATTGAAGTTATTATTGGTTTAAGTTAAGAGTTTTTTAAAGCAGTATTACATTAGCTCTAAATAATTTTAAAACATAGAAAGCCTTTTTATTTTTACTAAAGCAAATAACTGGTTTTGTAATGAAACCTTTTATCAGAAATTATATTATGACAATAAAACTGAAAACTCACAGACTACAATAATTGAACCAAATTAAATATTTATTTCAAATAATATAGATTCAAAAATAGATAACTGAAAATATTTCGACAATAAAAAAAGAATTGAAACTAAAGTCCATAAGCAGCAAGTCTATTTCGTTCAAGTTGGCCTTCTTTTTTATCATTATTCTTCTTCTTCTTACCTTTTTTATCACTTAGTTTCTGCTTTTTATTTTTGGGTTCATCTGATGGTTTAGATTTTCTCTTTTTCTTATCTTTTGAGACATTTTTCGAGCTAGAAGCATGTTGTGGCTGATAAGTTTGAAAATGCTTAGCTTTCCCATATTTAGATTTTTTCTGAAACCGTTTGATCATCTTGTCTTCTTCTACTTCAGTTCTTTGCTGAACAACTTTCTTTATTGAGCACCAAGCATTCAAGGTTCTGTTATCTGAAGATAGAATTTCTTCAGTAGTTAATCCAAAGTCATTACAAGGAACACTTCGATACTTAAATCTTGTTGGTTCTCCGTTTATGAAATCCTCACAATCTAAAGCATAATACTCCTCCAAATATTCATCAAAAGTTTTTTCCTTAGGATCAAACAAAGGCTTTTCTTTTTCTAAAGCTGAATAAAAAGGAGACTTTTTGCTCTTTTTTCCTTTCTTAGGAGCTTCTTTTTTAGACTTTTGTTTGTTTTGTTCATAATCAGCATCCATGACAAAATCAGGCTGCTCACAATCAGGTAAGTTATTAGCTGGAACATAAGTGTCCCAATCTTCTTCATCATAATCAAATTCACCATAATCATCATCTGAAAACTCAGGTTTTTCTTCATCAGCTTCCTGATAAAACTCCTCATTAAACAAATCCTTCATTCTCTGATCATGCTTATCAGCATCAAAATCTTCCCCAATATCTCCCTCATCAAAATCAACATCTTCAGCGCCAGCTGCTTTCTTCAACTTTTCCAGTTTTTCTAAAATTTCTTCTCTTTTAAGATTCTTAAGACGTTTAATTTCTTCTTGTCTCTTCTTTTTTGCCTCTTCTTGAGCTTTTCTCTTTTCAGCACGTTTAACTTTTTTCTTATTTTCAACATTCCTAACTGAGTTTGTGATCTTTCTTGGATAGCTTTTAATAAAATCTTTATCTGGTTCTTCAAAACGATGATTAAAAGCCTCCTCAAAGACTTGTTGTCTCTCTAAAAACTCATTATCATCATCTTGATCATCAGATTCATATAACTCATCATTATCCACAACATATTTCTCTTCAAGGATATAATCTCTAAGAAATTTTTCTTTTTCACTCAGCTCATCACTTTTCCAATAATCATCTAAATCTTCCAAGACTTCTGTCTTAGTTTTCTTATCACCTTCTTCATTTTCAGTTTTACTTTTTGTAAAAAAATCCTCATCAGCATCACATTCTTCATCAGCAACTGCTTTAAAGTCAGATTTAATCTTTTCTAACTCTTCTACATGACTTAGAAGATTCTTTTTATTAGTTTCCTCATCTTCATAGTGACCATCTTTTTCTAAGATCACTTTTCTTTCATAGTCCCCTAAAAGCAAAGGTTTTTCTTTCTTTTTCTTAGAAGATTCACCATTTTCAGTTGGATTTTGAAAAAAAGTTGCTTCTTTATCATAAATCTTTGAATCTTTTCTTTTAAGAGCAGCTAAGGTATTAAAAAAATCTTTTTGTAACTTGGGAGTAATCACTTCAGCAAGATCGTCTTCAGATTCATCTGAGGAAGATTCAGATAAATCATCTCCATATCGATCTTTCAACTTTTGATGTTCTTCTTTTTTCCGATATTGATTATATTTTTTAGCAAAATCCTTATTTATTGTCAACTTATTCATTTTGCTATAAAATTATTCAAATAATTTTTTAAAATCATTATTTTCGAATAATCTATTTATAATTTATTTCATACTTTTTTATAAAGTTAATAAAAATTAATTTTTAATAAAAATTAATTTTTAATCATTAACAATTGTATCAAAAATTAATAAAATAAAAACATATATTTTAAATATACTATTACCACCAAAAATCATAATAAAATAATTTAATTAATTCATAAAAGTATTCAAACATAAAACCTTCTAGGCTAAACAAAATAAAAATCTTAATAAATATATCTACTTTTAATTCATAATTATATTATTTTTATAAATAATTTTTTTAATATTAAATGCAAACTAAATAAATTTAATTCAGTTTAAACCAAGGAACATAAACTTAAGAAATTGATAATAATGAAATATACAATTGATGAGATTAAAAGCCTATTAATCTAAGACTAAATTGGTTGTGATATATATTACTAATAATATTTATTAGAAAATAAAATTCGACATCAGAGTTTTTCTGGTCAATTAGAACATGTAAATAAAAAAGCTAAAAAATAATTCAAAAATGATATCAGAAATGCAATGGAGACAATTATTTATGTAAAAAAAATCCAACACTCAAGAAAAATAAATTTAAAATGAATACTGATACTAATAAAACAATTTAATATGAGGATATTGAATAAGCACATTTTTATTGATCTGTTCAACTAAAAATGGACTTATATTAAATTGGCTTGAAGCAATGACTACTAAATCTATTAATTTTTCAAAAAGCAGACAAATGTAAAACATACTCTTTATCTAGAAATAATTGATAAGTTTTTAGTCAAAACAACTTACTCTTTTTAGCTTTTCAACGATTATTTCTGCTATCTAAAGTCCTAAAAAGATAGTTATTCCGAGATTTTATGCTATTTTTATTTTTCAAAAGTAGTTGTAATTAGCGCTGTTAAAAGGTCAAAAAAATTTTTCGACTAATTTTGTTTCTATGCTATGAAGTAAATTTCTTCATCAGGTTTATATTATTAAGCAAGGGATAAACTAACTACACACAACCTTTATGACTTATCTTTTCTAATGTTTGAATATGGCAATGGAAAGAAAACTCCTAATGATTAGTATAAATACTAATAAAATGTCACAAGATAAAAACAAGGTAATTAGTATTTGAATCAACAATTTGTAGTAAGACAGCTATATACAAAAAATATTTAAATCAATAATAAGCGCTTTCTTGATGCCAAAAATATGTGTTAAGATCTAAATATCATTTTTGAATTAAAAATATGTAATAAAACTCGTAAATACTGATTTTTTATCGTAACTTATTATTATTATTATTATATTTATGTTCTTGATAAAAATATTTTATACTTATTTTAGTTGATTTGGTAATTTGAGTTTGATCGCTTTCACTAACCTGGATCACAGCTAAATCACTTGTAAAAATTATGATTAAAAAAAATAAATATGTTTATATGATTTATACCAGGTCTGACGGAAGTCTTTTCAATGCATCACGTCTAAAGATGAAGAGCAAAGTAAAACAGATTACTATCAATAGTATACTTTTTGTCGATGACGCAGCAATTATTGCACATTCAGCAAAAAGGCTAAAGATGCTGATAGACCGATTTTTATCAGTCTGAACAGAATTATTAATGAAAATCAGTTTACAAAAGACAAAAGTTTTTAGGCAACGTACTCAATGGCTTGTTGAGACTATATAATTTTATCTAACTCAATTCCAAAATAATACCATCAGTATAAATAGAAGCCGAGATAAACAGCCGAATTGGTAAGGCATCTGCCAAGTTTGCACGGCTTATCACCAGTGTCTGGGATAACCCAAATCTATCCATCAAAATCAAGGCCATTTCTAGAGACTTTCTCTGGAGTACGCTTTTATACGCCAGTAAAACTTGGACTTTATCGAAGGTCAACGAAAATAAACTGAACACTTTTCATTTTTATTGTCTCCGCCGTATATTACGTTTAAAGTGGCAGCAAAAGACCTCACACAAGGTAGTGTTGTAGCGCATTGGTCTGACAACAATGTATAGCATGTTAGGCAAGCAAAGACTATGCTCGTTCGGACTCGTCCGTGGGATGGAAGACAAGCAGATTCCAAAGGATCAGTTGTATGGGGAGCTATCAAAATGTAAACATAGTATCGGCCGTCTTTGTCTTCGTTTTAAGAATACATGCAAGCGCGATATGAAATGTCTCAACATCAATACCAGCAAGTGAGAGGATATTACAGCAGATCGCTCCGAATAGTACTTACCGCAAACAACTGAAGAAGAGAAGAGAAAAACTAGCTTCAAAGAAAAGAAAAAAAACCCTAAAAACGTTTTCTTTGCATTTCATTGTGTCTTACTTTATTAGTTCCTTTGCATCTCACTGTGTTTTGCTTTGTTTTTAATACCATCACTCAAAGTACATCCTTATATTATCTTGTCTTTTATTTGCCAAAGCACGTTCTATTTTTATTATGAATATATCTATATATAAAAACATTTACAAGCTTGAGTCGTCCAACTTTAACTAAATTACTTTTATTAATACTAACGTTTTCGGGTATTTCCCTTTTTCAGTGATAACATTAGTCTTAAAGAAGGATGTTTACCTCATTGAGTAGTTTTAAATTAAATAGGTTCGGCATATTTTCCATTAATCATTTTTCTAAATTTATTAATTTAATAAAACCATTTTATTGGTTTAGATAACAATTTTATAAATAATTAAGTTGTCAGGCTTTATTAATTTCTTATAATCATGAAAATCTTGAATTTTTTGAGAAAAACAAATGGTTGGTTAATTTCTAAAGTTGAAACTGTTTCTTCAATTAGAAGCTTTGCAGTTGGCTCAAATATAAATCAGGTAAGTTATTATGAATTAAATATAGCTAGCTTGCAAAAATGTAATTTATAATGTAATTTAATTTATAACTAGTTTTTCTGATTAGACAAATGGAAATAAACTTAGTTATCTTTTTATTGAAAATATGAAAGCAAATCAGATATAACTTGAATATTTTTTACAGAAAAATGATTCAAAGAAAACAGTTCTGTTTGATTTTCATTGTGAAAATGGTGGAAAAATGGTGGATTTTGCTGGTTGGTGTATGCCAGTAGTATATGATAAACTAGGAATTAGTGCATCACATATACACACAAGAAACAAAGCTTCTGTATTTGATGTATCTCATATGTTACAAACAAAAGTATGAGGAATTTTCTTTAACTTCTTCTTTATTACAAATTGATTTCACTTCAAATGTTTATCATGAAAATCTGATAATATTTTAAGTTTTAAAATATGATTTAGATTTATGGAAAAGACAAAGAAAAGTTTTTGGAATCATTAGTTGTTGCTGATGTAAAAGGCTTACCTAAAAGATCTGGGACCTTAAGTTTATTCACCAATGAAAATGGAGGGATTTTAGATGATTTAATCATTAATAAAACAGATGAAGATTACTTATATGTTGTTTCAAATGCTGGATGCAGTGATAAAATCAAAACTCATTTCAAAGTTTGTATTTTAATTTGTAAATTCAAATTTAAGATTTCTTATCATTAGTTTCTGAATTTATATTTGATTACTTGATTAGTTTTTAATAAAATTTTAAGTTTTTAAGTTTATGTACCTCTAAGTTTTGCATGATCTCAAATCAGAGCTTTTTATAATTTAATTTTCAGCCTTTTATTTTCTAGAATCTTTTATTTACAGTTTTTCAAAAAGTTTTTTTTAAATTAGCAAATAATCCTGATACTAATGAATAATATTTCATTTAAGTGAATTCTATAATCTTTTTTACTAAAACTTTTTCTTAAATGCAAATGGTCATGATTTCATCTTTTATTTAATAGAACAAGTTGCAAGATTTTTCTAATTTGGATGTTAGCTTAGAGCATATTGATAATGGTCTTATTGCTTTGCAAGGTAACTGCTAATTACAATAATTTTGTTGTTCAAAAATGTCAATAAAGCAATGACTAATACTAGATAATTTCAACGTAATCATCCTTACAATTAGCTTACTTACTAACTAATATTTATATTTAAACTAATACTAACCCTCTTCAAGTTTTGAATTATATTTTTATGATTTGCTACTTTTTAGGACCTTTAGCTGCTAATGTAGTTGCAAGTGGAACAGATGTCGATTTGACAAAACTTTTATTTATGCAAAATGTTCAATGTAAGCTGTTTGGTATTGAAAACTGTCGAGTAACAAGATGTGGATACACTGGAGAAGATGGTTTTGAAGTTAGTTTTCAGTTTATTTGTTGTGTTTAAATATTTTGTGTCTTGTTGGTTATCGACAAAGTTTTCTGATACTCAAACCAAGCTGTTGATGTAAAAAGAAATCATAAAATATATTTACTTTAAAATATACCACAAAAGAAAAATTGAAGAAGATAAGAGAAGTAAAAATAAAGTTCTCAAAATATGGTTAAGTTTAGATAGCTGAGATCCTGATTTAAGTCTCTTTATACAAAAAAAAGATTTGAAAAAGTCTCTATTTTCATAAACAGTGAGTCTGTGAACCTTTAGTGAGCTAAATATGTTTTCAGAGTTCTGATACTATCTGCTGATTTGTACTAATTAGAGATTGCCATAAAAATAGTTTCTTTAAATCAATCTAAGTTCGTATATTTCAAAATATTTTTATCATTTAGATTTCAGTTCCATTTGATAAGACTGTCGAATTAGCTGAACAACTTCTTCAAAATAAAGATGTGGAGCTAGCGGGACTTGGTGCTCGGGATAGTTTACGTTTAGAAGCTGGATTGTGTTTGTATGGAAATGACATCGACGAAGCTACAACACCAGTCGAAGCCTCGTTAACGTGGTGCATTGGTAACCTCATTAAATTTCAAAATTCAATTACTGAAAAAAAAACATTTGCAGCAAAAAGCCGTCGGTTTGAAGGAAGTTTTCCAGGGTCAAAGGTCATTCTTCAGCAAATTAAAGAGAAACCGAATAGAAGAAGAGTTGGATTGATTGTCGAACGTGGAATCGCCAGACGTGAGTTGTAAAAAAGTCATTACATTATTGCTAAAATTTAGTGACCACCAGAGGGCGCTGTAGTTGAAGATAAGAATGAAAATGTAATTGGTCATGTGACTAGTGGGTGTCCATCGCCATCAATTAGTAAAAACGTCGCCATGGCTTATCTACCTCGTTTGAAATGCAAGATTGGAACAGAAGTAGTGATTAGAGTGAGAAAACGTCGCCTGGTTGCAACTGTTTCTAGGCTACCATTTGTTCCATGCAATTATTACTTTGCCAAATAATCTTCTCGTTTATTTGCTAACTGTTTAGTGTCTTTTGTATATTTGAGGTTAGCCGATAGCTTCAACTCTAATGGAACGGAAATAATAAAAGAATCTTATAATTCATTTATTTGTTTCAGGATTTTGTTCATTAAATCGATGATATTTTATATTAAGTATGAAGTTATAGAAAATTCAAACGTGATTAACCGATGTATAAAAGAATATCTAAACCAAAACTTTATTTCTAGGAACTATATGTTCAGATAATGACAGTTTATTAGATGATAATAGTCCCTATCTTAGAACAGATTATAAATTTAGGATATTCTATCAAAGCATGAATAACTTGTTTCATTTAATCAACTTCTAAATGTTTTTAATTTAATATTTGAATAAAAAAATTGAGAAAAAATATGTTTTGATACTCAAAGTTTTATCATATGTTAGATTGATTCTGTTTAAGCACTCTCTTAAGGAACAATATATTTTTGGAATTAATTATTTTATTCAATTTTAAATTAAATAATTATCTTGTCTTTACAAAAATGTAGCTTTTATCTGGGAAAGAAATAACTTTTTTCTAAAAGACTTAAAAAAAATTGTTCTTTTATTTATCAAAAATTTTCAAATGTTGTCATCATAATTTTAAACTAATTTAATAAATCAGCCTTTTAAGTATTTTGTGACAATAAATAACATTTCTTAAATCCTTCAAATAAGATAATGTATAAAACCTTAATTGACAGTTTTGTGTTAAAATTTTTATATAAAATAATTGTTTGATTTTAATCCAAAAAAAGTTAGGAAGCATTTGAATGATAATTTTAATAACCTAAGCGTAATATTTCAGAAAAAAGTTCCAATTCTTTAACAGTATAGGTAGATTTCAAAAAATTAACAATTTGATTGCAATAATTAATAAACTATAAAAAATGGAGAAAAACAAAGTATATAATTAGATTTCACTTATTTATGTACTCAGATAAGATTATTAAAAGAGTGTTAAACATACGAACAAATATGCCAAAAGCCTAGTACTACATATTTGCATCAATTAGAAAGGGAAAACATATACAAGCTAGAAAAAACTCTTTAAACTGAAGGCTTTACAGCTGCTTATTTGCAGAAAAAACATATGTTTTAACCACTAATTTTTACTCATCATTTATCTAATTAAATTATAAAGACCTAACAGTAGAGAAGCGATCAATAAAACAGTGTCAATATTTGCAGGTCTCATGGCACCACCTCTCTGTCCTAAATATGAGCCTGCAAAAAAAAATGTGTTAGAAAATACTATTTGTAATCATCGTTGTTGAAGTAAATTAATCTAAGTTTAATTTTTGATTGAATTAGAACTTTTTTATTATGTTAATAAATTACAGGCCTGTAATGTCGTATCTTTATTTAGTGAAGTTCACAAATTGATAAGCTGATAATTTAGTTTACTCGCCTTTATAGTTTAAATAAAAGTTAAATATTAACACCTTTAGTAAACATCAGTTTTGAAATTTTACTCAAGCTTGTATGAGTTTAACGTTTGAAAAATTACTTTGTAGAAGTTCTATGCCAAACAAATTAGATACCACAAATAAAAACTCTGTGTTTGTGAGAAAACCTAATAATCAATTAAACTAAATACTTATTTGCAAATTTAAAGAGTGACAGAAGACAATTTGTTCTGTGAAACCAAATATACTGCTAAGTAAAATATTAGAGTTGCCACAGTAAACACAGTTTGATATATTTAAGGAAAACAGTTTGAAGATTTTTATATTGTTATTTTACTCGTTTCATTGACAAGGAAAACCCAAGCAGTCACAGTATTTTAAAACCATTTTTTATATAATATTTATTAAAAATATCAAACTATAGTTTTTAAATTAACCGAAAGGGTTGATACCTGAGTTTGTAGAAAATGCGATTTGTCCACTGGTAGGACCATCACCACCATTGCTGTAAGCTCTTATTTCCAATTTATATTCACATTTTTTCGGTAAATCAAGAGATATGTAAGGATATTTCACTACTTCTACTCTTGCTTTATCATAAAGACCTGATTCCCAATATTTTACCTGAAATTCTCAAAATTAAGAAGGTGCAAATGAAAATTCATTTTAAAGACCTTGTATCCTTCAAGTTTTTCTTCATTCACTGCAGTCTGCACTTTCGCCCACTCTCCTACTAGGTTTTGGGCAGTAATTGTCAGTTTAATTTCTCCAGGTGCTTGACTAGGTGGGAGCTTTCTAGTTTGAATGATATCTAACCATTCAGAGAAAGGTCCAAATCCTAGATACACCAAAAATAAAAATATTTCTATTTTATTACCAGTGAAGTCCTGTTACCTGCAGAATTAAATGCTGCAATTTTATAAGCGTAAGCACCCTGAGCCACCAGTCCATCAACAACTATATTTGGTTCTTCGTTTTCGGTTGTGTAATTAAGCCACGTTAGAGGTGCTACTTTAGCTGTATCGATTGTCATATCTACCAGAACAACCTTGAAGTATTCAAATTAGTTTTAGATGGAGAATTTAGAAATATGATGCTTATCAATTCTTAGACTTCTAAGCTTATTAAAAGATTAAAACTTGATCAGCTCATATCTATTTTCTTAATTTAAAAAAAATCTTACTTTGTATCCTAAAGTAAATCCATATTTATTTTCTATTGCAGGCCATGAAATACTTGCGGAATAGGCCTTTCTTTCATAAATTGAAGAGGTTTTCACTGCTTCATCAGGAACTGTAAGTATATGATACTCAATATATCATTTACATTCAGAAAAAAAAGTTGATTTATTTGTTAAAAATTTTATGTTTGTCATAAATTGTTTACTTTTTTTTATCTAGAATCTTACCAAGCTCTCCAGTATAAACTGTACTTATGTCGGACCACTCTCCTTTGAATCCTGCTAAATTACGAACAGAAATACGGACATTGTATGGTTTGTAAACTTGGTTTTCAATCTACAAAAACAAAATGTGAAAACTTAAAAAAGCTAAACTAAAGTTTCAATGAAAAATACAATAAGTACACTCAAACTTTTAATAAATTCAAAATATTCAATTTCTTAAAAAGTAATCACAAACTATATCACAAGTGCTTTTAAAACCGTCTTCTTTACTGTTGTTGTAAGTAAAGATCCTTTCAGTACTTACTTCTATAACAATGCTTCCTTCATTTGGATTTGATTGAATTTCTTCTATGGAGTCACTTTCAGAAGTGTTTTTCTTCCAAACCCTAACCACGTAAATAACTGACTCAGCTCCATAGAAAATTGGGTCAAGCAGCTATTCAACAAATAAAGGGTATCACATTTTCGACAAATAATAAATAGTAGACTCGTTTAAGCTATTGATAAATGTTATAACAACTGATAATGGTTTATTTTTTAACAATTAGAATGTATGAGATATCAGCTTGATGATTTTATTTAACAATTTAAAGATATTGAAGTACCTCCCATCTTACAACAAGTTGATTTGGGGTTCCACCACCTCCTCTTAGTATCTTTACTGTTTGCTGAGGTTCTGGACATAAATGTAAAACAATGAAACATACAAAAGAAGAATGTTCGTAATGAGGTATTGGCATCATGTCTTACATGCTAAAATTTCATTGCGAATAATGGTGTTGTGTTTAGCTTATAGCTTCAATAAAACATTAAAATTTAAAATATTGATTCAAATTTTCTGCTTAATTGTAATTAGAATAATTTCTTTTAGATAAATTCTTGTAGTTAACTTGATTTGTTTACTTTGTAATTTGAATGTCTTTTTTTTTAAATATAATTACCTTACTATGTCAATTTTTTTAAATTTCATGTCAAGGTGGTTGAAAAAGTTTCTACACCGCAAAATTATAATTATAATTTTACATAACTAATGTAATGTGTTGGTAACTAAGAATATAAACTCAAAGATAAGTCAAAATTTAGTTAAACTTGAACTTTTTTTTTGGTGACTGTAACATTTTGTAAGAATGTTGTTTAAAGTTTAAACAAAATCATGTTTTAATGATTATTTTTTCCAAATTATTTATAATTTTGTAAGACTGTTGATATTTGTGCATACTTATAAGTACGAGTTACTATAATTTAGTTACTTAACAATATTTTCAATGAAAATAGGTTTTAAACAATCTAAACAAAATCAAACGATGAATGAAAAACCAAGGAAAATATCATCTGAAGATCTTTAAATACTTTAATAAAATCAAAAGCAACTTACCTCCAGGCTGGCTAAGTACAGGTACGCTGGGCTCGCTGTAAGCACCTCTGCCTACCATGTTAGTAGCTCTAACTCGAAATTGATAATTGTTGTAAGGTAGGAGGCCTTTTATCAAACATCCTGTTTCATTCACTAAAAGTCTTGGACTAGTTTCCACAATATACCATTCACCAAATGAACCGTTTATATATACTAGTCTTGCTTCTACATCTTGTGCAATTAGCGGTGATAGATTGATGTTAGCAGAACTCCATTGTAAGAGGACACCAACATCATCAGAGCTGGTTGTTTGAAGGTTCCTTGGTGGGCCTGGTACATCTATAAACAAGTTTAGTTTTAAATACTTTTCTTTATTTGGTTTTATAAACCTTTAATTTGTAGTTGAAATTCTTCAGAATCATTTCCAACTACTGTCTTCGCAACACATTTATAAGTTCCAGACTTGTCTCCGCTCGCTAAGATCTAACCAAGGACAGTTTTAAATCGTCAATTTTTTAAAGGCCTAATTAAAAAAACAGACAACTAAATATGAATCCATCACACCTCTAATGTTGATCCAGCTACATCAAAGCCGGAGTCTCCAAAACCAGAAATCTGTTGACCATTAAAACTCCATTCCCATGTTAAAGTGAGATCTTGATCATAAGTCGCCTTGCACCATAATATGGCCCAGTCTCCACTGATGACATGATCAGGTTGACCAGAGTTAGAGATGATTTCAGTTTTTTCTAAAAAACACAAGCAAGCTGAAAGAACTTGAAGAAACTAATTGAAGATTTTTACTAATTAGTTTAAATTGTTTATTCAGAAGTTTTCTCCTCCAATTTCTAAATAAAGTTTATTATTTCAGGATAACTTCAAACCAAATATTTACTTTCAGTCAAGTAGTTTGCTTTATTTTATCTTAAAAGTCAATTTGTATAGTTAGATAGTTTACCAAAAACTTGCAGAACTCCTGTTGAGTTGATACTTCCTCGGTGATTTGAAGCAGAACAAATATAAGTGCCAGCATCTTCTCGTAGTATCCCAGAAATCTTCAATCCAATATTATCGACAGTGACTCTAATTATTAGATTATCTCATTTGTTATGCAAATTTATGTCAAATATTCTTTTAATAAAATCGGTTTAATCAATATTTTTACAAAACAACAAATTCATTGATTTATTTTTCTCGTTTTACTGCAACATACAATCTAGTAAAAAATATCTTGAATTCTGTGAACCTAACAAAATTCACTTTTTTCTAATTAAAAAATAATTAATAAATGGAAATTTTATTCAAATTTACAAACCTATTTTGAGCAGCATCAATCTCATCATTAAAAATAATAACTTGTTCTCCGTTTCGATACCAGGTAATAGAAGCAGGTGGCGAAGCAGATACTTTACATGGAAGAGAAAAGCTACCACCTACAGAAACCTTCATAATATCTGGCATAGTCTCAACAAATTCAGGTATTGAATCTATAAAATTATCAAATAAAAAACTACTAAAATATCCAACAAGAGATGCAAACCAAATGCTCGTAGCTCAGCAGTAGATAGTATAGTGCCATGTTTGTTCTTTGCCACACATTGAAACATACCAGCATCGTTTTCATTGAAGTCATGAATATACAAAGTACTTTCTTGCCCACTTCCCACAATATTTATTTTTGAAGTTTCCTCTTCCAACAGTTTGCCGTTTTTAATCCAAACTAACTCAGCAGGTGGTTCACCTTTAGCCCCGCAAGTAATAATTGCAGAAGTTGTGACGTCAACATCTTTTGAGTAAATTTCTTTAGTCCACTGTGGCGCGTCTGCATCATTCATAAATTTCTTTATTTTCATATCGTAAGCTTTGTAGTATAGCTTTATAGTAAATGTATTTTTAAACATGCGTTTATAGCAAATATTATATAAAAAAAGTCTTTTAACTCACATTCAAGGCGTATTTCCGTCTCTTTAAATTTGATTGAACCGTCATTTTTAGCTGTGCATCTATAAACTCCTTCGTCTTCTTCAGTGATGTTTGGTATCACCATCAGGCCGCTCCCATACTTTCTGCTTCCTTCAGGCATATCTCCATCCACTCTTGACCAGACTATTTCAGGAGTAGGACTGAAAAAAGTATGAAAAAGTTAAATGATGAAAAGAAAGTTTGTCATCAGATAATTATTTGATAAATCATTTACTCGAATTAGACGAAAACTTTTTATGTATTTTTATGATAAAACAAAACTCACAAGCCTCCTGCGAAGCATTCAAGAAAAGCCTTTTTACCGAAAACCGCGTAAGTTATTGGACTCGGCGACAACAGAAAGCTTACAGGAATATTATTTGAATCTATGATTGGAATATCGTCAAAGAAAACCTTAAGATGTTGATCTTTAACTTTACTTACTTGAAGATTCTACTTCAAGCTCGATTACAGATGACTGCTTTTCAACATTGCTTCCATTTAGTGACCAACCTTTTGATCTTACTTTGCAAACGTAAGAGTTGCTGTCAGAAAGCTGAAGATTTGCAAAATAAAGTGCCCCTGTTTGATAAGATACATAGATCCGAGGGTTTTCAGAAAGTGTTGTGTAAGTATTCCATTCTGGTTGTGTTTCCCATCCAAACGCTACTTGGTCTTCTACAAAGTAACATTTTAATTCATTTATTTCAATTTGAAAAGATTCTTTTTTTAAAGCTCATTAAAATATCTTTTACTATTTCTATTATTTACTTATTGGTAAGTTTTGATTAAGTGTTGTACTGTTGTTATAAATTTAATTTCTTAAACTGATTGAAGCAGATTTTCAGCTGTTTTACTGTTAATAAAAGTTAGCAAAATTTGAATCCAAATAAATTTGTTAGTATCTTTCTAATGATATTTTATTTTTACTGATTAAAAATGTTTCTTAGACTTGCTGTAAACTAGAGCAAGAAAGAAAAATCAAAACAAACCTCCATCAAAAAAAAGTTTGTTGTTAAATAATATTTTTGTTTAATAAATTTTAATATAATAAATAAAAATAAAATTTATCTGAAAATTTTCTTGAAAGTATCAAACTAGTTCTTTAAAAATAATTTTTCTTTAATAGAAGTTTAATGTTTGAAATTTAAAAAAAACTTTTCAGCAAAAGACAAAGTTTTTCATCATAAATAATTAAGTGCTCACTGCCATTTTCAAATATTTCAACTCAGATAAGATAATCAGACAAGAAATCTTAATGAAAAAATGAAAAATGAATTTTACTTGGTTCATAATCTCTAAGACCGCTGCATTCCATTACCATGGACGCCTTACCAACACCTTTATGCTGAGAGCTTATATCTTCAAAGTCATCAATGTCTAGAAACAAACAGAACAATTTATTATAATCATCTTTATTAAACTTTCTTAACAATTAATTCATACAAAACAGCCTACTGACATCCAAGTGTTAAGTTTCCAAAGTTACTGGCGATTACATTGTCACTAGAGCTACCGACTATGCATTGATATCCGCCAACATCAACTTTATCTGGTTTTTTTATTTGTAAGGTTCCTCCAATAAACTGATATTTTGAATCTTTGCATGGAAAAAATAGTTATTAAAAAAATTTCAAAACAGTCAATCAGATGTTTACTCAAAAAAACCGATTAACCAAATAAGCACAGATAACCTTTGTGTTTTCAAACATTATAAATAAAATATTTCGATTTAACTTGCAAATATTTATTAAAATGAAATATAGCTAAAACTATTTGCTGATTATTGAGAAATGGCTCTTAAAAGTTTTGAACTGATTGTAACAAAGTAGTTTAAATATTTCAACTTTTATATCAGCAAAAATGAATAATTGGTATTTACTTGTATCATCTTGTAAAACAACCAGGTCTTTCATCCAAGTATACTTTGGGTTTGGTATATTAGCTTTACATGTCATTGTGATAGTTGCTGTTGAATGTAGAGGTATAATTTGGTCTTCTGGCTCGATTTCAAACACTTTTTCTAAAAATCGAATTATTTGTTTTCAGAATTCATTTTCATATTTCAAAACATCTTTGTGGCTTTTTACATTATTTATGTAAATAATGAATTTTGTAAATACTGTAAGTTGATCAGTTTGTGTTTCAAGTTTGTAAAATTTAGTATTTTACCAAAAAGTCAAATTAAACTGATATTAATTGTAATAATTAAAGATAAAATAATTTGAAAATGTTTGATTAAAAAAATAATAAAGCCTTAAAAAATCACTAACCAAATAGTCTACATAAAGTTACAATAATTATAAAAAAGGAATAACCATACAGGTTACAATATTTACTAAAGGATTTTTTATTAGTAGTTCTTATAGCTTTTAACCACACCCAAATTCTAAACAATAAAAGATGTGTTTGCATTTACACAAATTTTATCAGAAATTAAGCAAGTATATTGAGAAATCAAACACTTTAATAACTTCTCAAGTATCATTAATAATGTCCAAATTGTAGATACTAAATCTTTAAAGCATTTTTTTTTTTCAAAAAGATTTGTTATCTTTGAATTTTTTATAAACTTACACACTTGCAGTTTTATGAAGAAATCGTTTTAAATATTTTAAGCTTCACATTTTACGTTTAAATATTAATAATTTCAACTCAAATTTTACCACCTTTTTGCATTAAACTTTATGCAAGCTAATTGAAAAAACTATATTTTCGAATAATTGGCTAATTCAATTTTGTTATCATGAATAATTCGTTTTATACAAAAATTGTTCAAAAGGTTCTGCAATTACAATGCATAATGTATGATGTATCTAACTAGCTATGTCTAGTTATATAGGAAAATGAGTCTTAATAAACAACTTTTAAAAGCTTTTTTTTCAAATAAATCTCTAACTTAATCTCTTATTATTAAAATAAAAACTTAAAAATATGGTTCAATTACTATTGATTATCAATATTATGACAAATAGCAACAGATTTTAAAGTTGCTTTTAGAAAGAAATAATATTTTGTTATTCTTTCCTTGTCTTTGTTTTGGTAAAATTAGATTAACTTTCTAAAAATAATTGCAAATTTTTAAAAAAGTAGTTTCATAAGGAGTCTATTTTAGAAAAATAGTTTACTTAATAAAAAACAACTGTAAGTCTATAGTTGAAGTAAACTATAAATTTCTGATTATTTTCTATTTCCAGCTTTCAATTTTTTTTATAATTAAATCAAAAAAATTAAACTTAATTTAATTATAACTTTAATATAATTAAGTCAATAATTTAAAGTAAGCTAATTACAGCATCATAACCAGAGTACGTACCTGCTTTGTTTGATGTAATTGCCATCATAAGCAGTAATGACAAAAACGAATAAATTTTGACAGTTATCATTATTAAAGTATTTCTAGAAAAACACAAAATTTGTACGAGTCAAAGCATATCAAAAGAAAGTAGACTTATTATTCTTCTACCTAAAATCATTTGCTTCTTATACTTTTTTTGAAGTACAAAACTTTAAAGATTTTTCTTAGATTGTAAAAATATAAAGTTTTTAAATAAAATTTTACAATTTTATGAAGATATTTGCTATAAATAGTTGAAAATTACTTTGAAAATTGATCAATATTTTATAACTATTTTTTAGAATCGTGTAAAATTTTACAGATTTTCAAGCTTTAAAGACAAGATGATTTTGATAAATAAAAAGATTTATAAACAATTTGAATGAATACTCACATTTTTGTACAATTTTTATTTTAAACCAACTGAGACATCAACAAAAAGAACTCAAAAACACTTTTAAATAAGATCTGTTATTAAGAAAATATATTACAGTTAGTTTATTTGTCTACCTTTATTTTAAAAGTAACATTGCGTTTGAATTAACATCAAAAAATCATTATTATACTTCTTATTATAAAGGTATTATATATTTAAGATAACCCAACCTACAAATACGTCTTAACATAAAATATTTGAAATGAATTAATTTACAAAAAACCTAAACGAATGTGTTCTGTACTATTAAATATGAATGTATAAATATATTTTACAAAACCTTTTATCTTTATTGTAAAGCATAAGCTTTTAATTAAGTTCATAATAAATTAAGAAAAATATAAATTCTTAAGTGATCTAAACACCACAACTCTGGTATAGTACTAAAAATACATCTAAATAAAAAAATCTGGTTTTTATAGTTTGAAAAAATGCTCTGCAAAATCAGTATTATGAAACTACTAAACTTAAAAAACTTATCTAAAAATTTGACTTAATGAAAAAGCTGTTAAAAATTTATACAAAACTTTATTTGAATACAAACTGTTGTTAAACTTTAAATTTGATTCAATAATAAATCTTTCAGTTTTATTTGAAAACATGTTTTTGTTAGGCTGTGTCAAATTTTGAAGTATAAGCGCGTAAAAATATTATTTGAAAACTAATGTACAAAGCTTTTCTATCTGAACATAGTATTGGCTTAAAGTTGCAGCTTACAAAAAATCAGTTGCTATAATAAAAGCTAGAATAAATTATTATTACAATCTCGAAAAACTATTATTGATATTGTACTTCAATTATTGAATACTCTATTAAGCTTTGCTAAGCTATCAAAACAATTTATTCCTGCTTTAGATATAACTTCATAATAAGTATGAGTAGGAAGAGAAATCTAGGCTCTTATTTAAACAAAAATTTGGCTAACTAACTTTCAATACAAAATAGTATAGTAAATACTACCAGCTAAAGTAAAGTTCTTAATTCAAAAACTTTTTGCCTCGTACTTAAACATACTTCAACATGATACTTACACTCTTTTGATAAATGATTACGATATCTCTGTTACTTTGTGTAGTAGTTTTGCCTACTTTGCATGAAAAGACAGATGCGTAGAGACTGAAATATTAGACAGATATTCATTTATCTTAGAGAGCTTAGAATGATTTAAATTTTCTTGTCAGGCTATTTTTGCATTAATATTCTTGCCAACTTAGAATCTTAAAAATTTAATTTAACTTGTCAAAATGTTTATTATTTTCAAAAAGGATTATATTAAAATTATAAAATTATAAAATTAGCAAAATAATTAGAAAGTATATTTAAAAGATCTAATTCTTTTCTGAAAGACTTTTAGAAAAATTTCAGCATTTTGTATAAAAATTTATTTGGTAACATTAAAGTAGCTACAAATTGTATTTCCATGTGATCAGCAGCTATTTGCAACAATGTATAAGTTATAATGGAGCTTCCTGAAACTTTAAAAGGTTTTTTGAAACTATCTTTTAAACCCATCTTGTAGTTAAGCTGTTTTAGCATCTTTTTTTAGCGTTTTCATGCTTTATCCAAATTAGAAAGAACTTTAGGCTCAAATTGATTTTCGATAGACACGTTACTAGTAACTAAAAGCTTGACTCCTACCAGCTCTAATTGAGAAATAAATCATTCATTTAAGAAAAATTTCCATTTAAGTTATATTTTGCTGGTTGTATTAGTCAATAAGCTTGTAAATCGTTTTTAAAACGCTCATGATGAAACGTTTTTAAACTATAATTTAAACGATAAAATCAAATTCCAAAACGATGAACTGTAAAAGTATAACAAGAAAAAAGCTGTTTAGTTGATGTAAAATTAAAAAGATGATTTCATTGGCAGCATTTTTGTTACTATTATTTGCTGATTGCTTTGATATTAGTTATTATTGCAACAACAACTGACTTTGATTTGATTTTTTCTGATTCAAGACTGATTGAATTAAAACAAAAACAATTTTGAAACTGGGAATAGGTATTACCATTTTGAAACTTTGAGACACAAGACGAATGTTTCAGTTATAAATAATTGTTTATATCCAACTATTTATTATTATCACTCCTTTTTATATTCTGTTTTTCTCTATTCAATTGTTTATTAGCAAATTAAACTTTACGAGGTATCTAACATCAAAGTTAATTATTAAACTACTTCACGTCAAGTCCAATATTTGTTCCAGGCTTTAACCTAATATATTTTTTTGTCTAGCTTTATCATGCTTAGACCTTTTTAGAGTTTGAGGTTCAGCTTTTGAAAAATTGCTGCCCGTCAAAATAAACCTTTAGTGACAAATCAATTCCAATTAGTGTTCTGTTATCTTAAAGTTGGTCTTGGTAAGTATTTTACTCAGAAGTAATTAGATACTTCTAACTTCCAGTTATTACAAAACAACTGATAAAAGTATTCTTTTAATGTCTTAAAAACAAATTTCATCTTTTATTGTTTATTACGATATTTTATTGTAACATTTCTTCACAAGTCATTAAGGAATCTTAAAAGTCAAAGTGTCAAATCAACTTTATCAATTTTAGCAAGCTTTCTGTTATTTTTTTCTACTCTGCGTCAGATTTTAACCTAAATTACTAGTTTCACTGTAAAATTTTTACTTTACTGTCAAACAAGTACAAGCTTTATAAGCTAAGCTTTAAAGCATTTATTCAGTAGAATTGTTTACGAGTTTAAAGAAATGATTTTAAAATTGTTATGTCTTCGATAAATTTACATACAATCACTTAAAGATTAACTCTTTGAAAGTGACTTTTAGAGTTTTATTTATAAGTTTTATTTACAGTGAATCATAAGTTCAACTAGAATATGAAAATAAATAAACAGTTCTACTCATAATTGTAAATTTGTAATGAAAAGTCTAACTAACATCTTTTCAATTCCTATCTACATACAAAACTAAACTTTGACTTACAGAAGAGTAAACTCTTTACAAACGATACTATTTTCTCTTCAAAATATAAATCAATGCTGTACTGATAATTTCAAGCCTAGACTTTGATCTAAGAACAGAGCCGACTACAGATCTAGGTCATTTCTTAAAATCATCAAAACAAACAATATTAAAAAATCTTCAAAACTAAAGATCAACTTCATTAATTTTTCATTTCTAAATGACTCCCCCTTCCTACATTTGATCTGAGCTTTTTAATTCCTTAACAATGAGTATTTTTTCCCTCTTTTTTAGTTCTAGTACTCTGATTAATGATTAATCTAATTTGAAGCTAGTATGAGTGTTTAATCATTTTTAAATTTGTAGTTATTGATTTACTTGAACTAATTTTTATATAGCTTCTGAACATCAATTTATTAAAGTAAATTGAATTATAACTTTTAAATAAATTTATAAAACGTTAGTAATGAAATAACTGTAACTTATCCTTTGTTGCTATATGGATCTTATTCAAAAATAACATAGAGAAAAATACAAGCATCGAAAGACATAAGAGGCTTAAATTTCAATTTAGTTCCTTCTTTAAAATTTATTCAAAATGATGTAGAAAATACTGAGCAGAGTTAAGCTTCATTAAATTAAGACTGATGAAAATACAAAATCAATATCAGTTTTAAACTATTCTAAAAGGAAACTATAATTATGAGAAAGACTAAAGTATTCACATGTATTTTTACAGATGCTAATTTAAATTTGATATAATAGTTATTAAACGAAACATTTAAAAGATAAAAAAGAAAAACAAATTAAAATGGAAAATGTTTTTTGTATTTGAATTGGTATTGTTCTTGAAATATTAGTTATTAGATAATTAAGAAAATTTGAAATTTTATTTAGAGCATTTATAGTTTACAAATCTTCCAAATTTATTATAAACTCATTTATAAAAACTTGCTGATGATATTCAGCTGACAGATAATTTGAAAATACTTATAATCGAAAACTGTTGTCAAAATTATTTACAAGGTAAATTTTAAAAAATTGATCAGATAATGCATTTTCTACAGTTCAATGAATTACCTTGTAATATCTTTTTGATAAAAAAGTCAGTGCTGCCACAAGATTTAAAATAAATACGAAAACTAACTAGACAAAGTAATAAGTGATTTATAAAATATTTTAAATCAATTTATTAAAAGACTTATAGATGAAAAAATATCAAGTATATTTCATAAATATTATTCTATTACTAGTTCAAATGATTAGTATGAGTTATATAATTAAAATTAATTAACTAGTATCGTAAATAACATAAAGATAACTTAAACAAAAAAGAGATAATCTTTTTTAAATTGAAATTGTTTAACTTTCAAATAAACTGACTTTAAAATAAATTGTCTTACAAATAGCGTTTCTTAAAATCAATCTGACTTCGTTTAATCTGACCTTTTGAGTAACTCTAAAATAAAATTAATAACTGCAGTAAATTATCTGAACTTACAATTGTAATATATTTTCAATTTCATTGACTTCAGTGATTGAAAACATTCTTACAATGTTGATAATAACATTTTTTTACATTCTAAATTAAATTCACTAGCTGTTTGTAGTCTATTAGAGTTTAAAAAGTAAATACAATGCTAAATATTGTTATTTATTTAAGATAATTGACTTATTCTGAAAAATGTTATAACTAAAATAGTGCTTAGTCTTATAAAAAAATTTAAACATGAGTTTATTTCGAAGACAAATTTCTTTTTACTCTATTTATTCAACCTTAATATTTCAAAAGGAATTATCAAACAAAAAATAAAAAGCCCAGTTTGTTACAAGAGTTTTATCTTTTATCTCCCTAGTGTAAACAGAGTTTTTTTGTTTGTTCAAAATTCATTATTGATGCAAAAATATCTGGTTTGAAAAGTAAACACAAATTACTTATTAAATTGAAATTAGTTTGTGTATGGTTATCTTATTCAATTAATATTATAATCAAATTTGAACACAGCGGGTGCTGTAGAAACTTAGGCAGCATTATTTTGATAATATTTTGACTGAAAATCTTCTGATGTTAGACATAATGTCCCAAGAGACCTAGTCAACTTGCTTATGACATACGAGCTGTAGTTTCGTATTTTCTTCTTATCAGTTTTTCATCAGCATACTTTACCGATGTATTTTACTTCTTGGTAAATAAATGATTACTAACTGAGTAAACATTTTTGATCTTTTGAAGCTATCTTACCAAAGAATCTGTTTTCAATTGCAAATAGATTTACTAAAAAGTAAAAAAAATTAATTTTAAAGTAAATAATAAATTAATGGACGTGATAAAAAACTCTTATAATAATAATGATAATATATAATATCATTTTAAATGATCTTTAATTTTCATTAAATAAAAAATCTAAAAAGCGATTAACTACAACTTTTCAAACTTATCAAATTAACTTGAAACAATCTTTTCGATTTTTTCATAAGTTTTATTTTTTCGAATTAGATTGTAAATGATCATTTCATCTATTAACATATCAGCTATATATTAAATGTATTGTGTACTTTATATCTGTTTAAACACAACAACTTGATTTTGTATTATTAACATCACCGGAAACTAATCTTATTTCTATTCATTTTCACTGTCATGGTGAATGAATTATTTTTAAAAAGAACTTTATTACCTAATTTTACTATAGGTAAAATAATTATCATTAGGGTTTGTTTTAACAACACTGTAATGAGCTACATTAGATAATAAAGCAACAATAGTTTTTAGACTGATAACATCAAAGAGTCCCTTCTACAGTTGTGTAAAAGTATAATTATAAAATAAATCAACTAGCTATTTTATATCAGCTTTAAAATCTGTTATTATTTATATTAAGATCACTCTTATTAAGTGTTAACAGATAGTTTATTGATAACTTTCCAATCAGTGTAAATTGTCACAAGTTTATACATTTAAATTTCACGAAAATTAATTTAAACCATATACTTTAAGCTTGGAGGTTTAATACTGAATATTTAATGTTTAATATTTAGTTGCTTGTGAATAATCTTTTTAAATTAAATTTTACGAAAAAAAACTTTTTATTCGTTTTCATAAAGTCATAGATATTGTTTATGCAGTCAAAAAGCTTGTAGAGAAACATATTAAAAGAATAAATACAAACATCTGAAAGTTTGTTGACTTTTCTAAAAGTTTTTCAGTATCTAAATTGATACCACATTTAGATGTTTTAATTTCTCAATATTTGACTTTACTACAAATCAATTCCCAAGACCATTTGTATGGATGATCAAGTTTTTCAAACTATTTAAGTTTGCCATGTGTTACATATTTTTCCTTTTATATTTCTAACTTAATAGATATTATTTACGAGAATGTGTGTTAGCAAGAGGTGCTCTCTTCAGGCACCCTTCTTTGCATTTATTGTAATAAGTAAATATTTAATTACTTACCTAAATGGAAGAGTTTACAATTTTTTAGCCACAACAAAATGTAAAAATGCTTTGAAAATAACTTTCTCGGCCAATTTCTGTTAATATATCACAAAGTAAAGGAAAAAGTAAATAACAACTTAATAAAATTAGTAATTATCTAAAAAGCTAAATTAAAAGCAGTTAAAGTCTAATCACCGTTTCTAACTTACTATTATTGTGTTTTTGTCAAAATTATTGTTTTTGTTTTCATGAATTATAGTCTGTGTTTTTACTTTGCTCAGTTATAAACTTTAATAAACTTCCTTCTTCAAAAATAAAACCACTGACGATGACAAACGAGTTTATAAAAAAGTTCTGTTGTATACAAGATACAAACAGAATAAAGCTGCTCAAAAAATATATTCTTAGAGTTGTATATTAGAAGTTCACTAAATTCCTGCTTTTAAAAAATACTTTTATTTGTTATAACCTAATCTTTCATGACTTATTAGAATAATATCAAGAAAAAAAGGATATATTTTAAAAATAAGTTTTTAATCTTTGCAGTACTTTTAAGTAAATCCAAATTACGATGATAAATATCAACAAAGATAAAAAGTCGGTTGAGTTGATTTAGCATATTGATCGTTAAAAGCTTCTTGGCTACCCAACCTTGATTTATAAAACTTTTAAAGTTAACAAATATTTCACAAACAAAACTTGAACTTTATTATATTTAAAATATTCTCATTATCTCGAAGAGAAGATATTTAACTTTGCTTTTTTATGCTTTCAACAAAGATTTTTGGCTTTATTTCAATAAGTATTGAAACTGTTTTTTTACTTTGTTTTATTTGAAATAGCTTCAAGTATTTAGAAATCATTTATTAAGTTGATACTTAGTAAAGATCAAAATATAAGAAATAAACTAATAAATTGTTAATCATAAAATTTCAAATTAATTGATGGTTTAGTTTTTGGGTTTTATATATATTAGTTTATTAAGGAAGAATTATATAGAATCAATAAGTACAAACTATTCTCGTTAACAAAAATTTGTCCAGATTCAAATTTGCTTTACAAAAATAATTTGTTTTATGAAAATATACATCGATAAAACTTATTCTGTACTAAAAGTTTATTAAATTTGTTTACTAAACAAACAATTAAATAAATAAAATTAAATAAACATTTCCTGAAACACTTTCCAACTCTTTAAAGCCCTGCGTTTAAAGTAACGACCTTCTGTTTGGCTCTTTGTAACTCTCTTTACAGCAGATGACAGTTGTTCACGCGTTTTACTAATCAAGTAAACATAAATGTTCATATAAATAGTATTTAAAACACTTATATTTCATAATCTTGTTCCCTTTTTTTTGTTTTATAGATAATTGATCTTTAAAGTAAGACTTAAGTTTGAAATATCAAAATATGATGCAACACGATTGTCAATAAAGCTTATAAATACACTTTTTATAAATAAATTTGTAGTAATTTTGTTAAAAAGATTCTAGTTATTAATAAGAATTTGCATTTACTACTGGTAACTAGTATGCTGCAACAGAAACATCTATATTTTTGGTTTAAGTTAACTGCAATCTTGCTGGTAGTAAAATATTTTTCTTTTATTTACAATCTGTGATATTTTTGAATTGGCTTTTTAGTGTTGCTCAATAATAAATATAAAATTCAGCAATAAAACGACTTTTCGCGAGCTTTTGGGTTCTTATATATATGAGCATTTATCTGTCAGTGGGTTTATTTTTACCTTACAAATCTTCAACTACCTTCAATACACCCTAAAGTTTTAAAAGTGAGAGTTTGTAGGCTTAAAAAACATTTTATTCCTATTTGCTTAATAAATCTCAGATAGATTTCTTTCTATTTAGCTATAATATTTTTTCATTAATGTTTCTAAGTTTTGTATCAAAAATTAATACTGGAAAGTCAGATTATTATTTAAAAATTATAAATGCCATATGAAGCATTTAAGAAAAATAATTTAAGAGAATGTTGAAGCCTACTGCTGAAATATATATCCATTCAACATCTATTTTAAAAGCTTCTAGGAGCTGGATAACTTTAAGCAGTTAACTTTATTTTTTTTCATAGAACTATTACTTTCACCAAAATGAACAAGTACTTATCAGGACAAAGTCGATTTTGTTTCTTGGAATATAATTTTTTAAATGTACTTATATCGTCAAATGAATTCTGCCTGTTTTTAATGTTTATTAAAACGTTGATATTTGGTCAAATTTAAGTATATATTTATGAAGAAATGATCAAATAAACACCAATTGATTAATATATGCAAGATCTAAATTGTCTTTTTTAATTATAACAATTACCTACAATATATTCACAAAGGAATATAGACAAATATTGTTAAGATTAATAGCCAAAAAAAACAATAAAATTTTCAAAATCACTCCTATTTATAAATGTTAAGTAGGTTAATTTAAAGATTGCTGAAGAAACGTCTAAGTACTGTTGCCAAACAGTTTCATTGCTTTGAATAAAAAGTAGCATACAAAAATACTTAATGTAATTTTAAACTAAAGTTTTACTGGGTTTCTATGTATTTTCAAATCTTTTATACTCTGACATTTGATGATTAAGAAAAATGTGGGTCCTTTTAATTTTATGAAAAAAACTCTTTGATAAACGCACTATAAATATAAACACAAAAGATCTATTCTCTAACATTTTAAAAGAAATATTTTATACGATTACATTAATGAGATTTTTTAAAAAATTTTCTTAAGATTATAGAAATCAAGAATTTTTTAAAGACTATTAAGGATTCATCCTTTATATCTATCGTAAAATTATTATAAATACGAAAGAAAGTTTGTTCTTAGACGTTAGAATAATACTTTCATTCTTTAATTTAATTTCATTTTATGAGTCGTTTTTATATTTATCCCAATGTAGATGAAAGTTCATTAATTAATATTTTACCATACTAAATTACAAGATGAAAAATATTATAGAAATAATTATAAAATCTTTTTGCAAAATTTAAAGAAAGCAGCTTATAAATTAGATATTAGATGAAAATATTATTTATTTCAATTTAATTTAATGCATAAGAGCATTTAAACATTAACTTAATATTTGTAGCACAAAAAAAACCTAAGAATAAGCGATAGAAGCTTATCTTTATAGTACATTATCAAGTTTAGTATTAACATTTAGTATCGTTATAAGCTTGATTTTATTCAACTTATACTTAAGAATGCTTTTAAATGAGAAAAACATATTTGATAGTAGGTAAGAGTGTAAGCTTAATTTATATTTATGTTATTTTAAAACAAAGTCAATTTATATTACAAATTTTTAGCATTGTTTTTTGAAATAAGAATAAATTTTATACGATGCGACTATATGATAAAACATAAACAAAATATTTAAAGATTTTAGTGCTAAGTTCGGAATCAATGAGACTTTTAGTTTAAAAGTAGCATTTTAAAACATAAATTAACTTCAGCAATATTTAGAAAATATGTTTGGAAACTTGTGTAATTAAACTCTTGGAGCAAATCTCAAGTATTCTCCAAAAACGCGATTCAGTTTTGTACAACGTTTTCATTCTAACTTTTGATTATTTTTAAGAAGTTTGCCATCTTTAAATAGAAGTATTACAAGATGGACGAACAAACACATTACACACCCACATCAATTAATATGTCTCAGGTAGGAGTTTCTTTTCTAACTTACGAACGAAGATTTATTTTATTTGCTTCTTATTTTTTTTAAATGAATTATTTTGCATATTAATAATAAATCTTTAAATGATATTATTTTGATTATAAGTTTTTAAATATAAAAATACTTAAAGTTATTTTTTGTTTATTTATTTATTTATATTATTCATTAATCTTAGAGATAATCTTAAGGATAAACATTTTTGTTTAAATTATTTCTTATCATTTGCCTGTAAAGGTAATTATGAATATATTGGAAATTTAACTGAATAAATGTTTCAAATAAATTTAAACTACTATAACTATAGTATTTTTACAACTTGCAATTATTTTTACTATTTAATAGAAAAGATCTCTAAAATTTGTTTTTTTTTTGATAACTTAGTAAGTTGTAAATAGTTTATAATAATAATTATACAAAGAAATAATAATTTTGTTTTAAAACTGAACAGCTAAATATATATTATTTCACAATTGTTTTTGATATTTATTTATTTAATATAATTTTTTTTACAAAATTAAATTTTTGTTATAAAGTAGAAAATTGGTTGAGAAGTTTTATTAATATTGAATTTTATTTTAATTTTGTTATAACACAGTAGATTATATTTTATGATAATTTAACTGTTAAAATAGTTTTTTTTATTATTGTAAATTTAATTTATATTTCTTTCATTTTAAATGAAACTAGAAATTAAATTTTATTTTCTAGTTTGTTATTTTTGATTTATACTTTTATAAACACCAACTTTATTTTTTATCTCTTATGATATTACATATTTTATAGATTTTCTTTTTGTCATCTTATTATATGAGAATAAATATTTAAATGAATGTTGACTAAAGATAATGTTGAAAATCATAAAATAGTTTATTTTTTCTTGGTATAAACTACTTATGAAATTAGTTGTTAAGCAAAGTTATTAACAGAATGTAACTAGTCTGTTTTTTAAGCTTATATTTTTCAGTTTGTTGTGAACTGTAATAATATTTAAAGTTAACAATTGTAGTAACATTTCTCTAAACTCATTTATATTTGATTGTTAAAACTTTTTAAAGAATTTATGTCAATCAGTTTAAATACCCATGGCAAATATTTAATTATTTATAGAGTTTGAATTTTTGCTGTGACAAGTTTAACATGATCTCGTAAAATTTCTTATTTTTCACCAGAATTTTATAATAAAAAACTTCTTTTATATTTCAATATTTCAAGTACCATATTTATCTTTGAAATGTTAAATGAACTTAGTTAATGAACTGTTAAATGAAAAGAACTTAGTTTTTTATATTTGCTTAATTATTTTCTATTTAATTTATGTTATCTTTATTATAAAGTGTTTTTAGAATTAAGGATTAAATTGTAACTTAAGAAAAGTAAATTTCTTTAACCTGATATCAACTTTTGTATATAAATAAGTAAATATCAGAATGAGCATTTTTGTAAAAAGAATGTAAATAAAATCAATTTTTAAACAATGAATTATGTATGTTCAACATAGCATGCTGGATTTATGCCAAATAGAACTTCGTTACATAGAGGAGAATATGTTTCAAGCTCTTCTACCCCCAATAATCCAGTAGTTGAAAATCTACCACCGCCAACACAATCTAACGATTCAAGTACAGTACCTGTAAGTGGAAATAGAAACATATCTGATGTACTGCAACAAATTATGACAATTACTGATCAAAGTTTGGATGAAGCTCAAGCAAGGTTTATTAAATCTTTTAAATTGAATAATCTGATAAGACATCTTTTTGCTGCTGAGATTTTCTCATAGAAACTGTTTACAGAAAACATGCTCTTAACATCCATCGCATGAAAGGAGCACTTTTCCAGGTTCTTTGTGAGATTAAAGAGAAAGCAGGTAACATCGGAGTTGTTATCTTCATCATTTGCTCTTCATCATTTTCTCTGCAGTGCTTAGTATGAGAAGCGCTCCCGAAGATGAGCCTCCAGACCCTCAGCAGTTACGTCTTGATCGAATGCTTGAGTCCGAGGTTTTTACATTTGTATGTCATGACGTCATGTGATTACGTCATCATGTGTAGGGGGTTGCTGGTCCTGAAGGGAGTGGCTCTGCGGCAGCGATAGCGGCTGCTGCGTCTACAGGCAACGACAGCGCTGAACACAGCGATTACCGAGCCAAGCTGGCACAAATTCGTCAAATATATCACGTAGAACTCGACAAGTACAATCAGGTCTTTTAATTCGCTTTATTTTTACTCATGTTTCAATTGTGATTGTTGATAGGCTTGTAACGAATTTACTAGTCACGTGATGAACCTTTTAAAAGAACAAAGTCGAACACGACCAATTTCGACGAAGGAAATAGATCGTATGATTGCAATTATTCGCAAGAAATTCAACAACATTCAACTACAACTGAAACAAAGCACCTGTGAAGCTGTCATGATCTTAAGATCGCGTTTTCTAGATGCAAGGTAGATACTTTGAAGAATATTCATTGAAATTGTTGATAGTGGTAGCTTAGAGCTGAAGACATCAATTGTAAATATCAAATTGAAGTCACGTTTCCAGAAATATTAGTTTTTTTTTTCATCAAATACTGCAGAAGCAAATAGTTTAGAAGTTTGTTTTCACTTTTATAGAAGAAAAAGAAGAAATTTCAGCAAACAAGCAACTGAAGTTCTCAACGAATATTTTTATTCTCATCTCAGCAATCCTTACCCAAGCGAAGAAGCGAAAGAAGAGCTTGCGCGAAAGTGCACGATAACAGTCTCTCAGGTAACTAACCAAATATTTGCTCTTCGTTTACATTCAATCTCTCTCTGCTCTCTTTCAACGAATCTAATTTCAATTTCGAGATATTCTTTAAAGTTTGTAAAAAATGTCTTTTTTGTTGCTTATCTACAAAATAATTTCTTTAATGAAGACCACCAACATATCCTGATTGACATTTCAAGCTAAATTTTCCTCCAGGCGTAAAAAGTTACTCCTCGTACATAAGCTGGTGTTTATACCAACAACATTGATGAGATTTCAAGCTTGTGAAAATGATTGAAAAATCAAAGTTATCGTTCTTCATGAAACATTAATTCATTTACTTCATATTAATTAAAAAAACTTTTAGAAGTGATTTCAGCTGCTTTGTTTAATTCGCTAGAAATCAATTGAAGATTTTTTAACAGGTTTCTAATTGGTTCGGAAATAAACGAATTCGCTACAAAAAAAACATTGGTAAGTTCCAAGAAGAAGCTAATTTATACGCTGCAAAAACAGCACAAGCTGCTGTTACTGCTGGTAAGCTTCTGTACCTTCATTCGATTAACTACCAACCATGACATTTATTTACAGTACAGGAAAGTAAAAAGTGTGAACTTGATTCAGGTATCGAACAGAAGATGAACTCAC
Organism: Pegea sp. RAD2-039; assembly: GCA_034620365.1. Taxonomy (NCBI): domain Eukaryota; kingdom Metazoa; phylum Chordata; class Thaliacea; order Salpida; family Salpidae; genus Pegea; species Pegea sp. RAD2-039. Next base: position 330,902 of record JAQGEQ010000023.1, read on the forward strand.
CAGATAATACACCAGAAACACCTACATCAGGACATAGTGAGCTGTTTAAAAATAAATTGATCAACAAACTAATCAAACTAATGACGTTGTGATAATCAATCAGTTGAAAGTAGAAATACTTCAATTGGACAAATTGTTAATACTTAAAAAAGGAGAATTTCTTTTATTAATTTCTCGAAATAATTTCAAAGATTCCTAAGAATTTGTAATCAGCAAACTGAATTCATCTCATTTTTATTGTAAGATTTAAAGAGTTTTTCGTAAAGTTAGATTTCTTTTTTTGTCATTAGGTTATGCGAGTCCTTCATCACAACATGGATACAATCAGGGTGACATTTATTTGGGAATTAATGGCGATAATTACCAACAAGTCAGTTATGAAGATACTCACCAACAAATTTACTAATTTTTTAATCTCTTATTTCGTCTCTCATCTTTTACTAATTGCTTCCCTGAAGTTTGAAAAATGAAAACTTCCAAACAAACATCACCAAAAAAATTATATCAAAATGTTAATTGGAACCTAACCAGTAAATCAATATCTGGTCATTTGTCGTAACTTCAACAACCAACAATTCCCCAAATAATTCTTTTTATTGATTTTTTGTCTCCTACCATATACATAGCTCGCTTTTGTCCTGAAAAAATACCAGAATTTTCTTTTCGGTCTTTTCGGTGAATTTATCGATTTTTTTTCTTCTACTTTTTCTTTTCAATCGCTAATCAACCTTTGTCTCGTCAGAATATCAACTACCCTTCATCTGAAGCTGCTTCTCAACGAAATCCAGCTTTGCTCTACAACCAACAGGTTAGTGTTTGAAGACACATTTTTATGATGTCCTTAAAATGATTTTCCAGAATGGTATGTGGAGCCGACAGGACAATAATTCTGGGGCACCCTCTGCAAACGCCCCATCAACTATCACCTCACCCGCCAGTCGTTCAGAATCTGCTGAATAAAATGCTGATGACGTCATCATCGCCATGATGCTCTTCGTATATCGATGTCGTCATAAAGGACCAATTCAGTTGTAACTATTCTGTCTCCGTCCAAACACCCCAACAACCACTGAATCATGATTATGTGTTTATTTGGTGCTTCGACATTTCTAAGTTACCTCCTGAAACCCATCAGTGTGATGTTGATCTGCTGCTACTGCTGGACCTTATCCTAATTTTTCACTTGCTTCTTTCAATCTTGTTGATATGTTTAATCCTCAACTTTGAATTATTTTTCGACACATAGATATAGTTGTTTGTTTTTTTTATGTAAACTTTTGTTTTTATTTTGTGTGTTTGTTTTTTTTGTGTAGTTGACACAGTGTACTCAACAATAACATTAATATTTTTATTGTTATTTTTCTAAAGGTTTTCAAATTTTAATACAAACTATATACTTTTCGTCACTTTTTAATTACTAGAACAGTTTCAAAATAATTAATAAAATATAATCTTGTGAAGCTGTTTAGTTTATTTATTTTAGATAAATTTGCCATCATCAACTTCTTCTCAATCAAACCAACAACCGTCTTGTATATATCTGCTTTTACATCTTAATTTGTTTGTATAGTTTTTCACTTTCTTTTATAATAGATAATGTGATGTGTAAATTAATAGATGGAATACATCTGTTGCCAGTTTCGTAGTTAATGGTTTTATATCCGTCATTGACCAAATATATAATTACTAAAATAGAGTGATTTACAAATTGCTTCTTATTCTTTTTTCGTTTTTAATTTTTTCTTTTCATTACAATTTTATTCCTTCCCTCAGTAATTGAATAATGTCCACTTATATCGAAACGATTTCTCAAAACTAATCCACCCTTTGAAAGCCTAATTTCTCAAATATCAAGATTCAAACTCTGGTTCCTTCCATATCAGCTGTTTTGTTCAGTGGTATTAAATCAGTTTTTACAAATTTCGTTGCTTCATTTCTTGATGTGCTTAAGTGATGAGAGGTATTCTCATATTAGAAGATTTTCCAATTGATCAGCAATTTAAGTATTTATCTTAAACCATATTTAGAGGGTTTTATTTGTAACTTTGATATCATCACCATAAAACGAAAATTTAATTTATTTTCAAACTGATTTACAAATTTATTATTTTGTTGGAACTTTAGGTGGTAAAAGTTCGCAGATTTTAAATTTTAATCATTTTGTTTAAAACGTAAATGTCTTCATCAAGACTAGTTGTTAGTCACCAAGCTCAAAGCTTGTTTATCAAACAGATTTTCTCGGCTTATTATGCTGTGTAGAAAGTAAATAGAAGAATGCACAGCGAGAAGTTATTCCATTTTTAAGCTCTACGTGCTAACATGAACTAACTTCAAGTTTCACTGACTTTTTAAAACCAATTTTTTATGTTTATCAAGCTAAAGTGTAAATTTTATCAAATTGTTTAATAACTTTCATCTTATTACTTTTATACTCTTTTAATTAATTTATTTTATTTTTAGCTTCTAGTATTTCAACTTATTAAAGTAAGATAATCAAACTTTTTAAAACTTTTTTTAGCCCAAAAAACGTTTTCTTTATTTTTAATATAAATTTGTCGAATATCAAGTAAGCTAAAAGTATAAATAGCAAGAAAAGTTTGATCTGTCAGCTACAGCAAAAAGAATGAAATATAAAAATAACATTGATGAAAATAGAAATTGACATTTTTCTAATTTGTAGCTAAAAGACCCATTTCAAAAAACTAAGAGCTGATTTATTTTCATATATTCCTGAGATAATGGAAGTTCTTTAGAATATATTCAATTTTTTTAGAAACCTTAATTAAAGATGCAGTAACTTATTGTAAAGTACTTTAAATTTGATCTAACTAACAACAAGCAATTATGTAAAAGTGTTAAGGTCATTAATTGACAATTATCAAGTATATTGACAGAAAAATTTAATGCAACATGAAAAATAGACGCAACATTTTGACCATAATTTTATTCTTTTATAAATTAAGATATTTATTATTTACTTTCTTTCGTGACCCATTTTTTAAATTATTTCTTTTAAAGCTTCTAAAAATGTTTGCGAAAACTTCTTCAAGTTTAAATGAAAGTTTATTTTACTTTTACATAAAAGCACTGAGTACACTGGATAATGCCTCGATTTGAAACAAGATGAAACCAAATTTGACATTTTAGATGTAATCTTTTTGAGTTTTATATTCTAACTGCAATAAAAAGTTATCTTTTGAAATATTGAAGTAAATACTTTAAATTAAAAACTGCCAGCACACTAAAAAATTGAAAGTAGTAAAAAACATCTGTTCACATCGATTCATCTGAGTTCAAGAGCCAGACACACTAAACAGCTTTTATAAGTGAAAAGATTATCGGTTTCTTATCATTAAACAATTTTTTATTTAGGATCAAACTTTTTAATATGTTTGATCTTCCAAAATGATATTTTAAGAGTCAATAAACTGAGATAGGTGTTCATGAATAAAAAATATAAAAGTTATATGAAAGCTAGAACTAGAATTGAGATACATTCCAGTTACCATTTACAAAAATTCAGTAAATTAATCGATTTAAATACTTAATTTACAAACCTACCATGTAAACGTACAAGTTTCAAGTAATAAAATCTCAAGTAGATTTTTATCTTAATTAACAAACATTTGTGCTGATATTATAGTTAGAATTTTAAGTAAAAACTATTTTTATTTCATTTATTTGGCGTAAATAGAAAAGTGAAACTTATTCTATTTTTTGACAAACGTAAATTTGCCCTTGAAACAATACAAATTAATTAATTTAAATTGATTACTGTAAATTGTATTTCTTAAGTTAAGTTTTAATTTATCACACTAATAACATGACTGATTATTTAATCTTCAGCCTTAACTTTAAATAAACAAACAAATGTCAAGAAACCAGCTTTATATAGATTGAAGTTTGTTACTATTTCTCAACAGGTGCTTTATCAGTTCAGCTGTTTAACTTTTTTAAACTTAATTTTATCTTTGTTTATTTTATGGTTCTCTATCAAAACTTTGGATTCTTTAATCGCAATTTTCTGCGAAAGTTTTTAAATCTTTAAGACTTCTTTACAAAACATTATAGTTATAAACTCATTATTATATCAGCATCTTTATTGAAGAAAGATCTCCAAGAGTTTCTTCTCTGATGTCTGTATGGGATTTATTCAAGAAACTGTAACTATGTTAATGAAAATATTAGTTGGTAATCATTATTTTATGATTATTTATTTAATTTATGCTTTTTATGTTTTTAAGATATTAATATCTCTTAACTTTTTACTATTATTATAGTAAGTGTTTTCCAGAACGGTGCTAAAAGCAAGCGACTCGTCAAAATCCTCAAACACAGAGAATAAGATCTACAAATCAAAGTTTTTTTTCGATTCAGTTTTTTTGAAAAAGAATTCTATTATAGAACAAGGTTGTCAACCAACCATAACAACTCAAAGTTCTTTTTTTACATCAAGACGACGTATATATTTATTTCTATGGTTTTGAAATAAGTTATTTGTGATATTTCAAAATATTTAAGTGAAATGTGTTTTTTAAAAAGATATCAATTATTATTTTCTCTCTCACCATATCAATCTTACCGAATAGTTTATCCTTAGAATCAAATTTCAACTTAGACTAACAAATGAAATAACTCCAAGCGTTTTTAGGTTTTGTATTGTTTACTACATTACAAACTACTTCAATTGATTTTATCTTAAGAAATCTTCTGTTTGTATTACAAGCAAAAGAAGCAAACAAAATTTTTATATTTTGTGGTTTGAATTTAAATCAGTTTTAAATAAACGGAAAGGTTATTAAAGATACATCACTTAAAATAATTGTATTCATTACTGACTCTAAACTTTTTTCTTTATTCTGTTTTAACTGTAACTTAAAAGTATTTGAAATTTGCATTGATAATAGAAATGAAGTAATTTAGTTTCTTCTTAATAAGTCTTTCACAAACTTCCAAATAATTTCTAACAATTTCAATTGTGTTTCACTAAAACTTTATATTTTAAATTTATCCTCAGTATTTGACTTACTTTCACTTTGAGGCTGGTAAATGTAGGTAAATCAATTTTTTGATAAATTAGATCCCATAAAAAGTTAACAACCACTACAGTATAATAGATAACAAAATTCTTAAAATTACTTAGACATATATTTCTCAAAATTATTTTTGGTATCTTAGTAACCTCTGTTTAATGTAATAATAATATTAAAAATCGATAAATAACAAAGTAACAAGACCTCAAATTATAATTTTCGACGAAAGAAAAAGTTTAACGACTTTTCAAACGCTACAGCCAATACTCGATGCTGTTATGTTTGATTAGAGGAAAAGATAAAGAGACATCATCACAAACTCTTGAAATTTCTTCCACAACATTGCTTATTAACCACTTCTTCAAGTAAATAAAGATGTTAAGTCCCGTTTAGACAACAAACTCTCCAGCAAAGTCAACTAGAGTTTAAAAAGTTTTTCATTATTACTGAATGAATATTTTCTTTATACTGTTACAATAAATGTTCCTCTTTTTAATAACATTTGATTTTTTATTTAAAAATAATTAAATATGAAATATTTTTATTATATAAAAAATGATCAAAAATTAATAACAAATATTTAACTGTTTGATTTTAGAAATACTTAGATTAGCTCGACAGTAAATTTTTAAGATAATTTTGAAGTTGTTGAATCACTTTAAACACAAAATTATTTCAAAAATAAACCCAGCTTGCAATCTTGAAATATATTTGTAGATTTTCCTCTAAATTTAGACGATTACAGAGCTCTTGTAGAAGAGTTTAACTAAAGCTCTACATGTGAGATAAATAACAATTATCACAATTATAAGTACAATAAACTTTTTATGTTGCCTCGAATATTCTTTAAAAGAGGTGGTCTATTTAAATGGATAATATTAGGTACCACGTAATGATCAGCTATTACTCTTTATCAAAAATTTTCAAATACCCTCCGCTGAAATCACTTACATTTCCACCGCCAGAACAATTCTCAACAAACTTCACCTACTTATATATTTCGGAAAGTACAAAAGTTCAAATCAAATAGTACTTTGAGAATAAATAAGTATTCTCACGAAACCATCAATTGAATCACTTTGAATTATTCCAGTAGTATATTTGTTATTTTATCTTTGGTTAAATAACATTAAAAGATTTATGATAGCTAAGAGTTGTTTGCAGAAAATAAATATTTTCAATTAAAAAATTATTAAATTTTATCAAATAAAAATCAATAAAAAAGCTAAATTGATAAAAATAGAAGATAATTGTGCATTGTAAATTATGTCATATTTCTTTAGTCAGATTTTTTAACCTAATAACTGAAAACGTAAGTTTGATTCAAATGATTTCAAATATTCCACAATGGGCTTCAAATTAAAAGAAAGTTTTATGTTTATCTTCGGGTAAACAAATGCGGAATTATCAAAACTCAGGTACAAGATTCTGTAAATTTCATAAAACTTAGAAATACATTAAATATAATTATTACGTATAGCTTCGCAAACACCAGAAACACGAAACTGTTAAATTACAACTAAATATTATATGCTTAAATAAGATTTTGGAAAAGATGAAGAAAAGTATCTTTACTATTTGTGTGATTAAGCTTATAACTAGTTTATTGTAATAAAATCATTATTAGAATGAATTGTTTCATAAATAATGTTTTGAATGAACAGATGATTATATAAAAAAAGAAACTCTACAAGCAGTTGAAATTGTATGTGGCACTCAATTGTTCGATTACACATTTATTACATGATCATAATCAAACATAAATCTGATAGTTTAAATGTATAATAAGGTATTATAATAAGTAGGTTCTAAACTCATGACCATTTAAAAATAGAAAGAGGCTTATTTGGCATTCTAACATTGCAAAATCTTCTCAAAAAGTTTTTAAACTAGCTTAGTGGTTTAGAATGTTGAGGACTCATCCAAGCACGAAGCATCATGTTTCAAAGAGTACATACATCATCAATAAAAACTCTTTCAATGTCTATAGTTATTTTGTTAATCTAATCATATGTTTGCTACCACTAGAATGTTGAACAAACACGAACGGAAAAATCATGGTTGATCTGATTGAGACTTTTTGTTAATAACAGCCTTGACGTAGATGAATCTGTTCAATCACTCCGAAGCCAAGATCAAGTTATTAACTTGTGGTGAATTATAAACAAGAAGATAACTTCATTATTGGGCAGAATTGTTAAAAAAAGCTGATATAATTTATCGAAATTTACAAGGGTAGTTAATTTAAATATTTTCAAAACAATTTTAGTTAATATTTGATTTTCTTAGAATTTTAACAGATAACTTGCTGCTTTAAACCCACAAAATAGTTTCATTTGAGCCATCTAAATGTAAGATTATGTATACAACATATTTCTTAATCTATTGCTTCGCTCATAAAATTAAAAGAGAATTTTTGATGCAAATACTGAATACAATGATATCATTTGTATAAAAGGCTAGCAATAAAAACTGTAATTAAGTCATATTTTTAAAAAATTAAATATGTAACTTAAAGTTCATATAAACAGTATATGAGGAATTTGTATTACAAAATACTTAACAAAATTTCTGATGACATTAACTTTCAAAAACTGACTTTTTGTTATATATAAAATAAATCTTTAAAATGTTCAGTCGTTTTTAGCTAAAATATTTTTGAAAAAAATTAAATCAATCAAAATACTTGAAAGCAATAATAACATGGTTAAAATCGAACTTTATATTTAACTAACCATATCATTACTAAATTAAATCAAACTTTTCAAACGAGTTTTGAAAACATCGTGGTTATTAGTTTAGTATTTTCTTGTAAATGGTTTTATTGTGTGTGCGTTAAAATCAGAGTTTATAATAGAATGTATTTGAAAATATTTTACATAACAATATCTGTTGCTTCATTTGTGGTTGTAATTTAACATAGTAGCTATGTATAGCCAACAAACAATTAACTAAAACCATTGTAAAAATTTAATTTAATGCAATTCATTATAATCAGCAAGTTAAAAATATTTAGTGTACAAGTTGAATACTAAGTGGAAAAGCTAATAATTTAAAACTGAAAAATGTAGCTCTGACTTCATATTTTCTTATACACAAGCGTTTACAACTTAATGCATCTCAATAGAGTTTGTAAAGAGACGCAAACCTAGAGAAGATTGACTGGCGGAAGTAAATACATTTGAAAAGGTTTCAATTCAATCACTTTCCTGCAAAAAGCTGTTTGAGAAATATGATTTTCTCATGCAAGAAAATCATATAACATTTTCCCATAAAATATCGATTTTTAGAATATTTTTAGATTATATCACAATAATTTAAAAGATTTCATAATGATAATATAGTTTATCTAATCGCTTAGTAAAGTTTTACTAAGTTAATAATTTTAAAATCAATTTGATAAAAATTAATTGATGTATTTGATAAACTGATAATTAAAAGTTTATATTCTAATTATTATTACAAATGATGTTATATTATATATTATTTTTTAACTGTTTTAATATCTACAGCAAACTTACAGCAAAAAAAATTAGTCATATTATATATTTAATGGTTATGCTTAGGATCATTATTGTTTAATTTTCTTTAATAGATCTATTTGGTAGACCGATTTTCTGAAATTATAGAACTATTAATTTTAAGATGTATATAATAACTAAATTTGACTTTCTATAAGTTTTGTTCAAGTATAAAAGGAATTTTTATGATTTTTAAAAAGAGCTTTTTGACTTTCTTAAAGTGGATATTTATATAAAGTTTGATTCAAAGTATCATTTAATTTACTGAATATAATCTTAAACTACTAAAATTAAACTAATAATAACAGCTTGATTTAATTTTTTAATGAAAATGTATAAAAGTACAAAATTTTGAAAATAGTTTAGTTACATTTAAAGCTGTAAATTTTGATAGATTTATCTGATTATTAGATTAAATGTTAGGTAAACCCATTGACGTCATCAGAAAATCTTGGAATATTTTGGTAGTGTTACGGTTTTATTAAATTAATCTTTTATCTTCGATAAATGTTCCAGAAACAAAAACTAAAAACAAGAAACAACAATCACATAATTAATTGTTTAACTCGTGTATAGTTACCTACAAATAATTACAAAACAAAATACATCGATATTTTTAATGTCGTCATTTTTAAGTGTCTAGACTGAATTGCTTTAAAATTTTTTCATAGCTAAATAAATCTCCACTAGAAGTGCTAACGAGCATCTAATCAGCACTGACGTCATCAAAATTGAAATCCTGCAGAGAATTCTCTTATTAACAAGTCATGTCATTATTTTAAAGCTTAATAAAAGATGCATCTACAAACGGCAAGGGGATTAGAGATGATGACGTCAAAACTTGTATATTTAGAACGTGTCGACACGTTTTACTAAAAGGTCAACAAGTGCTTATGTAACACACTTGAGTCTGCTTGTGAAATACTAGATATTCCTGTTTTAATTTCTTTTAAGTTTGTTTATATCTCAATCTAAACATTAAAATCAAAGTTAAATTTGTTGAAAAAGTTCTAAATAATTTGAGTTGAATAATATCTAAGGAGAATATACTTTTCATAAACATTTAAACCAAAAGCTTGAAAGGAATCAGATCACCGTATCACATGTTCTTTATTATTTTCCAAACATATATTTTGATATTTACTTTTGGTGGTTTCTATATGGAACAATTTTAAACATGATTTTTTTCAAATGTTTTATGTTTTTATATAGCTACAGATAACATTGTTTGAACAATTTTACAATCATTTTTAATTCTTAAAATAATTAAAAAAGTATGTTTTATGTTAAAACTTTGTGTCACCCATCAAACAAACATCATTCTGAAAAATAAATTGGATTTATATCAAAGAGACTTCATTGAAAAGGAAATTTATTTGAATACTGAATTGTCTAAACCGAAAATTGTATTAAGAAATTTGAACTAATGTAAATAAGACCACCTTTTAAATGGTGGTTAATTTTTCAAAGATTAAAAACAATTTTTATTAGTTTTATATTTTCTACATAATTCTTGCCCTGGCCCTGGCTACCATAACTGTTCTGGGCCGAAGCAGTCCATACCATATTTTCAACAAGTATATTTGAAATATTGAAATTTTAACTTTAGAAATTAGCAAAACAAGCAAAGACTTTATTGCTACTGTTGTTCAAATATATTTATTTTTATTCTCTTTGTAAACAATTTCAAAAAACAATTTGAAATTTTTTGACAAAGACTATGTACAATGAATTAAGTCTTTTTAAAGTTTTCTATAATTGAAAGTTTTTAAATTTAATTTTTATGCTATTTAAGTAGAAATCAATACATTTTTTAACTTGTACAAGCGCTAAAAGTATAAAACTTATTTACTATATTTATTAAATTAAAAATGATTAAATTCGCATTTAAACGCTTACGTACTTTTGGTACTGGTGTTTCAAAAGTGATTACGACAGTAAAATTAGAAATAATATTAGCTTTGGCTTCGTTAAAACCCATTTAATCAATTTTATACGAAAACGAAAGAAAAATATTTTAATTTCTCATGGCTAGATTTTTCATTTTTCAATATTTGTTGAATTTTTTAATCTCTTAATTTAATTCCAACCATATTTTCAATGATATCATTTTTATTCTAAACTATTTTCGTATATCACTTCGAATTGCTTTTCAAAAATTAATATTTTCTTTGAATAAAATCATAAAGATAGTAAAGCTTTGTTGAAACTCATTTTTTCAGATATAAATTCTGTTTTTATCTAATGGTTTTTTCTACTGAAGCTTAATACCATCAGACGGTTGGTACAAAAGATTGGAATTTATACAAACAATCTTAAGTTTAATTTCATATTTTATTTTACAATTTAATAAAGCTAAAATTTAATGAGCATTTTAAAAGATTAAATTAAATTTTACAATTCTTCATAAGTTCTAAGTTTAGCCCAACAGCAAACATTTGGTAAATGATAAACCTTAACAGATCTAAATGGCTTTACAACAAACTTTCATTTCTACATTTCCTATTCAATTTTTACATTGAATCATTTTATCCATTTCAAACTTTGTAAAAATCTGCTGCAAATATCAAATGCTCTTTCAGAGTAAACTACTTGTTTAAAAAAATTAAGAAACGTTTTTAAAGCTGACTGACAAATTTAAAATAATTTATTCTGGGAATTAAGAAAAACATATTTTTCAAAGGCTTTTAGATAAACAAAAGATTTATTTTTGCTTTTGGTTTGATAACTTTTATCAGTTTTTATTTTTTGTAATTACTTTTAAGTTTTAAAAACGAGAAAGCTCAAGTTATTTTTCTAGGTAACTCTTAGTATTATACGTAAGTAATTGATATTCTTGATCTAGTTTATCAGAACTTTAAAAGTAGGAATTAAAAAAATAAAACTAAACGAATAGTTTTTCAAACTTTAGTCTGAAACTTTTATTTTTCTATTTTTTATGAGAGTATCTAGACACTATAATAATTAGTTTTTAATTAGTTTAATATTTTAAGTATACATTTTATTAAAAGAAAAACTTTGATAACTATATATCTAAAGTATAATTTGGGTTAAATTAAAATTTGGATGAAAAAAGTATAGATAGTATATAAGCTTAATCAAATGTTCTTTTTTAAGTTACTTATAATACAAATTCAATCAATTTGTATAGATAATTATCTGTATCTTAAAAGCCATTTTTATGAGTGCTATAATACAAAATGAAGTCAAGTAAAAATTCATAAACAAAAACATGGTAGAACATGATGTTTATGTCTTTTAGAAAGTTTCACAAATATTAGCAATTTACTAGCTTTTAGATTATTAAAAAATTATTTGCATGAAAACATCATTGTTTACTGTAAAATTTCATGATAAGTTATTTTGTAATTTTCATTAACTTATTATAACCAGTTGTGCAAAAATAAAACAAAGAGATTATGATAAGCTCTATTACAATTTAACATTGTTTGTAAGGTACATAGTTGTTTATTTTAATTTTTGTCGATTAAATTGATTGTTAAAAAACAGTTTAGAATGATATTTTTTAATCTTAAAGAGTAAAACTGAAAATTTTTAATATTAACACCAGCTTTATTACTTGCAACAAAGCCTCATAATTAAGCTTTTTATATCTAAAGTCAAAGCAAAGAATGTTGGTATAAATCATATACCTGCTGATATACTTGTGTCAAGCTAAGGGTTAACAATTTAATTTTATAATCTTACTTGAACAAGAATTGTTTGAAAACTTGTTTGGTAAACACTTACCATATAAAGTTATCGATTATTGAAATGTTTATATAGAAGTAAAACACCTTTTTATTTATTCTTCGATTTGATAACGATTTGATAAAATTGATTTATTTAGATATTTATATATATCTGCCTAAACTTCGGATGTTTGACTCTTTAAGGTATGATACAAATGCCAAGAACTAGTTCTGTAACTATTATTAAATTCTCCTTACTATATAAGAAGCGAGATGTTTTTATCAGAAGCAAGTTTGTTTTCAAAGTATATCCAGATCAAAAGCTAAATCTGTTGTTTTAATTTTTACTGATAAATACTTCTACAGCTTTTAACTTAAAACAAGAATTAACAGATTTTCAAATACTTTTTACCAAACAATATTATACTATATTTTTGAAAATATTTTTAACTATCAACATAATTATAAGGTTTGACAAAAAAGACAGAATAAAGAAACTGTGTACTTGTTGTTTTGATATCTTATTTTTTGTTTTTTACAGATAATGATTATAATTTACTAATTTTAAAAATCATACTTTTATTCGAATTTAACTCATTTATTTTCACAGAATTTATAAAAACCATTAAAAAACTACTTTTAACCAAAATTCTCAAATTTTAGATATAAAAATCTGAATTTAATTTTAAATTCAAAATTTATTTATCATCAATTTTTTAATGAAAAAAACAATTTTATTTTTCACATTTTTTATAGATTAGTAAAATTGTTATTCATGTTAATCATTTCTGATTTTATTTTAAATCCTAAAAAAGTTTATTATGTAATACACTTTTCACATTTAATAAAAAGAATTATTTTTAATCTAAAACCGTATTTTAACTTTGCAGTAGATAAGAAAAAAGCCTGGCTTAGTTTGTAGATCTACTAATTCTCAATTATAGAGGGATAGTTTTCAATTATATCTATTTAAAATATATATTCGAAACTTTTAATGTGAATCAAGTAATCAGCTAAACGCTTGATTAAAATTAAAATCAAGATAAATTTTCAAGGTCTAGTGAGCAAGATGGAAAAAAATATCTGTTGAAGAAAGAAACCTTTTTTCTTTTTCGTTTTACAGATAACACTCTATAACTATCAACTATATAAGATCTTATCACTAAGAACTGCTTTGCTGTAAATACTTTTGTCGTTCACTGCTATTTTGATTGTTGGTTGATCTAATTTTTAAACCAGATAATCTGTGCTGACAGAAACTACCTCCTAATCAGCTTGCGTTAAGTCTGAAGATGTGTTTTAAAAGTGCAAATAAAGTTCTATTAAGCTCTAAGTCAGAATTGAGTCTTATTTCTTAACGCTAATTATACCTCACAAAAAATGTGTGAATATGTGTTTATGTTAGAATATCCATAAAAATATCGATCTGTAAGAATAATCTAAAATAAGTTTGATTTATTGATAAACCAAAATGTTTTTTTATCGTTGACCTTTATAAGTTTAATTTCTGTTTTATAAACTATTATGACACTAATTACAGTTTTCAGATTTAGTTAAGGCTTCATCCTTATGCTAACAACTTTTATTTATTCTTAGATTTACTAAAATAAGAAAATGAAATTAAACAGAATTTTGTTTTTTTTCTTCACAACTACCTGCTTCTTGGTATCTGAAGCAGTCGATTTGAAGAAATCTACAGTTTCACGTGTAGCGGTAAATTCATTGATTGATTGTGATTTTAATAAAAATTACAAAGCAATGTGTGGCTGGAAAAAGGGCAGCAACCAAAAAACCAAAGCTGTCAACTTATGGAAACTTGTTGCAAAAATCAAAAATAGCAATCTTGAAGATATTTCTAGACGAGGTGACATTTTTATTTTAACATCTAATGTTCTTAAATGCCTTCCAGAAAGTTCTTAATCTTTTTCTTTAAAATTTGGTTTAAAAAATTATATTTTGTTTCACAAAAGTCGATGACTTCAAAATTTATTTAAATGTGTAAAACTAAAAACCATCTTTCTATTTGATAACTTTTTTGTATAACAAATAACTTCGATCTTTTAATTTGAAACAACTTAGCTTTTTACTTAATTAGTAAAACTACAAAAAGTTTTCAAATTATTTAAACTATTTTGTTGTTAGCCTAATGATAAAAAAGAACAGAATCTGTAACAATATAAAGATATAAAGATAGTATCAAGACGTAGAGACAATTTATTAAAGTATTTGAAGAACTATTATGATAATGTTTGCTTCGTATAGTATGTAAGACTCCTGGTAACATTAAGAACTTCTCCGCATTTGAAAAGATCTTGAATAACAGTAATTAAATCCCATCTCCTTAGTAATGAGAAATTAACTTGTTTATTAAAAAACCTGTTCTTATTCATAAATTGATATCGTATTTATATGATATATCACCATTCATGTTTTGTAGAAATATTTACGGCTGAGTAAATTTCTTCTTTTCAATATTCCCAAAAAATCGCCAGAAACATTTTAAGCTCCTGGAAGCTTTTTACTTCACACTAAAGGTTTCAATAAAAGATTTGAGAAAATTTTAATTTATAAAAAGATAATAAATTGAAAATGTTTTCTATGACAAAAATAAGAGTAATACAAACTACTTACATTAGTTTAGTAAATAACTAAGTGTAGTAATTTCATTCATCATTTTAGTTTCAAGTATTATTTCCTTGTGGGTTATATGATATCACCAATCAAATTTGTATGCTTTACAGCTACAGCTTACTATGTTAAGTTTAATCACTAAAATTTTAAAAAGTATTTTTTAGAAAGTTTATATTTGAAATTTTTCATCTTTAGTATAACAAGAAAAACACATGTACACAATTTAAATAATCTGTATGATTTGATTTCTATATAGAAAGAATTATTGAAAGATATTGTTAGCAGATGAAGCTTATGTATCTACAGATATTTCTTGACTTTTTACTAAAAGTATAATTAAGCGGCCAATTGATATTATCTAATAAATAAAACTTTAAATTTAGCAACGATTTATAAATAACCAGATAACATTATTCTTATCTACAAAATATACATTTTTGTGTTAAGTTTTTAAGTGATGGTTATTTTAAGACATGTTTTTAAAATCTAATTCTTTATCACAGGAGGAAAATTTCTCGTCTTTCGTCCACGTCATCAACGCACGGGAACCTCATCTACTTTAAGAAGCAAATACTTTCGGATGCAGAAAAATGTACAAGAAGTTTGTTTGTCTTTCTACATTAGTATTGGTGTTCATGGAAAAGTGAAAAGCTCTTTGGTATCAGCTCTATCTAAACTCGAAGGTTGTTGAATATTCCTTCCATCAAATAAGCAAGATAGTTTAATTTGAGATATTTCAGTTTATGTAGTTCCAAAAGGAGGTAAAAGAAAACATCACAACTTGGTGTGGAGTAGCTATCAGGTGGGTCAGTCTGAAAGGTTTCAACTTGTCACAATCAGAATCAATCGCTCTACTTTACGACCTATAAACGTAAGTTCTTGTTAATCCTCATAAAGTTCGATGTTTTATTCTAGTATCAAATTTTTAGAATATTTTCTAAAATTTTATCATACTTATATCTTTATAAAGTGTTTGATTTACAGCTTTCATAGTTTTTATTCTTAATGTAAGCTCCTTATCACCTTGTCCATTGCTAAGTAGCAGAAAATTGCTAGTTGAATCGTACTCAGTGAGTTTGTGGTTTTACTACAATGAGCTTAAACCTGCTTAGAGCTTTTACAAGTATGCAGACAGGTAAAAGTGATGTAAGTGTAAAATTGAAACTACAATGCTACAAATAACAGCAAACAAAACAGACTCATTTTATTAAATAAAATCAGTAATGAAAGCAATCAGTTTAAACTAAATAATAGTTTAAAATAATATTTGTTTTTATGAGATTTTAAGCTAGTTTCTATAGACAAAGTAATTTATCTAAATTATGAATGTTTTAATTATAACCCAAAGATTTATATAACAATTTTGTGGTATATTTAATTAAAAGCTAGAATATTTCAAGTATTTAGAGAAAAGTTATATTTAGATCTAATGTGTTGTTTTAATAATAAGTGGAACCTAGAATGGAAACTATTCAGTTTAGATGTAAGTATTTAATTATAAGTAGAAATGTAAAATGTTTAAACTTATATATTTTAAAGAATACCTTTAAACTCATTAATCAAATAAGCTATTAGTGAAACTAATATTCTAAAATTACCAGAAATAACATAAATTTGTTAAAATAAAAAAATATATTTATTGATAATGATTATTAAATGTAAAAAAAATCAAGTAACCACCTAGAAACAACAAGATGAACAAGATGTAATCTGTTCAAACAAACGTAATTAAATGACCAGATTGATTTTACAGAAATGTAATTATTTGCCTTTAAAATAACGATTAAGTAGTTTACTAGTAATTTAGAAATTTTTTATCATGAAAATAACTGAATTAAATTAAAAAACCATTTAAGATTATTTTTGATTAACTAACACGTCAACACACATATTTGAAATAGATCTTTGTAAAAAGTAAATTAAAAACTTAAAAAAATAAGCGGTTTTAAAAGATTATCTTATAATACATGACCAAATCTATTAAATTCAATGATTATAATCATACTAAAGAATTCTTGTAAAAATATATAGTGATTAACTCTACCTAAAAACCTAGAAAAAATAGTCTGTAAAGCTAAAAATTTATTTTTAACGAAATAGTATTTTTTAGTCTTATGTCATGTGTTTTAAAAGTTGATGACGTAATGATTGTTAAAACTAATGCAAGTAAATATAAAGTCGCACGAAAGCTAACAGACTGGCTCTTTGTTACGCCTTGTCTCGTATAACTTTGACAAAAAACAGGCATTTGAAATGAAATGCTTGCCAAGTTTTATATTCGACATTCACAAGTAAATCGACCGTTAATAATTACAACATGCGCTCACAAGCTCCACCAAGTGGCAAACAATAAACACAAAGTAATTTTTTCCCCAGAAATACATCGCTCCAGCCTCTTTCAACATTTAATTAAATCTTTCAGATTCTATCAAGACTTAACTTATTAAATCCTTATGTTCAACTCGAGAAAGAACTTAAAATTATCCATAAAAAAGATTTATAATGTTATTGTTAAATTTGTAAAGTGTTTGTAGATAATGATTTATTATGGAGATTTTTTAAACCAGCAAAAATCATTTCTAAATTCAGATTTACTAAAGAATTTTTTCTTCATTTTGCAATGAAACAACTTTAAATTAAATTATCAATATTACAGTGAAGAAAATATTTCTTTTTAGTGTTGCTAACGAATAAGTTTCACTTTTCAAAATCTATCTACTTGTGGTAGGTTGGACTCGAACTTTACTGTATTGTTTATTGTTCTTCTAAGCAACCACTAAGCTGTTATATAATATGATAGTCTGTACGTTAAAGAATTTCTATTTTATCTAGAAATAAAGTTGGCTTTACTATCAGCTTTTTAACCATTCGATTGAAAGAATTTCAATGTCTCTGTAAAAAATAACTCTTTTTATACAACAAAATTTAGGAAATTTCTTTAAAAATTTTAATTTTAGAGTTTATTAAAAGTACTAAAAACAAATAAATCTTCTTAGCTTTATAGTGAAAGTCTATGAGGTAAAGATTATAGTCAAAACGCCAGAAATACTCTGAATATCTTTGTCAAGATGTCTTTTATTTTGAATGAGTACTTAACCCAAGACCTAATACTTAGAAGATAGATGCGTCAACATGAAAATAAAAGATATAAATTTTTTAAATGGTTTTATCTTGAGTACTTGTAATTGTCTTTAAAAATTGTTTTTTTAAAAATTAATTCGATTGGATATATTTTTCTCGTGGCAGAAAAAGGAATTTTAAAACTTTAAAAAACATATTTTTATCACAAGGCCAATTATATTTTTAAGATTATTTTTATAATCTTTAACATTCTTACCATTGATTAAAGTTAGATTAAATACCAGTCTTTACATATAGCAATCACCTTCTATCAATCATTAATAAAAAACTCTTGATGAATTTTGCAAATTAATCAAGATATTGAAAATACTTGATCAGCTTTAACAAATATTAGAAATGTAAATATAAAAAGAGGTTTTGTTTCATTTTTTTGATTTTTTATAAGATTTAGAATTAATCTACCTTCAAGCCATTTGTATGTAATTGCATAATCAAAATTGGCTGCATTATATTAAAGTATTTCTTAGAACATTTTAAAGATTTATTCTTTTCCTTAATTACAAAATCTTCCAAATAATTTCAGTATTTCAAAGATATTTTTTAACTTTTAATACCAAAAACCTCCTTTTAAATTTTGATTTAAGATTTAGACAGGTAAAATTAAAGGAAAGTTTTAGGAGATTTAAAGGAAACCAAAAAAACATTTTTCAACTAGAGAATGGAAAGCTTAATATTGTCAAAGACAAAATTATTCTATTATTTTTTAAATTTGTGTTTTAAAACCTGATTGGTTTGTGTGATTATTACGAAAGTTATTGTTGTCATTGCAAATAATACTTATTTTTCTTGAAACCGACGTAAAACTGTTATGAAATCTGTAATTTACAAGAATGTCAGCATTCAGGTTTTTTCATCAAATTTATTTTCAATTTACAGAAAACTAAATTTCGTGTATATCTTCAAGCAACGAAGGGAACTTCTTCTAAATCTTATATAGCGGTTGATGAAATAAGACTTCGAAATTGTGGACGAGGTTAACGAATTTTAATTCTTTAATTTCAGTTTCACTTCTTACATTATTAAAACAAAGTCTATATAAGAACTGGCATAGTAGTCAAACGATAAGACTTCTAATTAATATTTGAATAGTAAATTTTAGTTTAAATTTGGTTGACGATCTTGATGTCTATTTTGGCTTTATAAAATAAAACCTTAACATAATTTAGCTCAACTTACAGATAAAAGTGTTATTACAAATTGGGAAATAACCATCAATTAAAAAGTATAAAGAAACTTTTGTAGTAGACAATCTACATGAAATATTTTTTATTTCTACAAAAAAATATTGTTAAAGAGTCTAATTATCAAATAAAAGTTTAAGTCGCGTGACTTTACCGATAACATATTGAAATGATGATGTGCTAAACCTTACAACAATAATACTTATTGCTAAGGTGAACTAATCGATTTTAAGGCTTCATTATTTATGATTTTGATTGTTTGAATTACTAAGCCTTTATAGATCTAACAATAATTGAAGAT
Source organism: Pegea sp. RAD2-039 (assembly GCA_034620365.1). NCBI lineage: Eukaryota > Metazoa > Chordata > Thaliacea > Salpida > Salpidae > Pegea > Pegea sp. RAD2-039. The sequence goes on from JAQGEQ010000023.1 coordinate 350,402, forward strand.
TTTAGAAATACTAAAATTATTATCTTCTCAAAAAGGTTTTACTGAAGAGAGTAATCAAGTCACTGTATCTCCTGGTATCATAACTTCAACAACATATGCACTTCCAGCTCAACGAAACACTAACATTTACACTCAGGTATTTCCTTTTATTCTTAAAGTTTAAAAAAATATTTAAGTGATTAATATTCTGTGCAGCTTTAAACCACTAATCTGCTATTTTTTAGTTTGTGTTCTTAATGATGATTTATATGAATAATAACATAATAAATGTTTATATTAATCGGTTTATAATAATTAATTATATATATATCAGTTAAAATACAAACAATTAGAAATAAGTTTAAGAATAAGACTTCCTTTTTGAAACACTTTGCACTCAACTAATATTAACACTTTTCAATCTTTATACAGCATAAAAGCTCAGAATCTCATCAAGCATTTAATGAAGATCGGGTTAATCGGTATGTTACAAGACGGTACAAGACCACAACTAAAGTAATTGCTGGTAAGCAATAAATTGATAAAGTAAAGTGATGATTTTAAAATATATTTTTTTGCTACAAATATTAACAAAATGGGTTTTTAGAATCTCAGCCATGTGAATTATTGGAATATACATCAAATCTTGCAAAGTGTCTCAGAAGCTTCTTTGTCGAAATAGCATCAGTACCAACTGAATGCAGGTTTGTTTATTTATTGTACTTCATTTTCTAAGTTTCTAAAGCTAAAGTTGAAATCTTATTGCTTCAGTATAATTTGTTTAATGAGTTTCGATAAATTAGTATAAAGAGAAAATACCTTTTGAAGATTTATTGCTATTTTTTAAATTTACCCAAAATATATTTGTGAGCTTTTGTTTACATAAAGAACAAATTTATTATTTAAAACGTTTATTTTCGTTGACATCTTCTTATAGTGAATAAAAATATTTAAAACTGTTTTATAGTTTTGTTTTTACGTTTATGAAAGCTTCAACTTTTTGTTGAGTTTAAAAATCAATAATATAATATCCTAATATCCTGTTTCCTGGTTTACAATTTAAATATCAAAATGAATTATTTAAACTAATTAATGTATTCAACTTTTCACAGCTCTCTTTATGAGGATCTAGAAGCATGTGTGAGTAAAGTTGCTGACTCATGTGTTCCATCATCTAACATACTGCATCAAACTGTTAATGATACAGTTATTGATATACTACGAAACAACTTGAAAGTTAAAAAAGTAAGCAAGACTAAAACAAAATGACATTTTTTATCTGATACATCTTTTCAGGTTTATTGTTCTGAACAAGGAGCTTTTGTTTATCCGAGTTTTACATCTAATCATTTACCTAGATGTGATAATCTATACTTGAAAGAAGTTCATAATTGTTCATTGACTTTTAAAAACACTTTTCAAACTCATCACGGACTTGACCTTTGCAGGTAAGTTTCAAGCGTTTATCTAGATTCAAATATTTTGAATATATTTTAATAAGTTCAATCTAAATCATTTCTAGTGAGTACTACAAAGCAAATGAGTGTCAACGTCATGTCACTGCGTCACGATGCAGATTTGAGCTACAAGACATGCTTGTGTTTGGATTACAACTTCAATACCAGTATTCTCATAACCCATTTTGTCAAGAAGTGCCTATTAGTGCCTGGTGGCCATCAGATACAGAAACTCAGCCATTAACTTAAACTGTATTCAAAAATGTTGCCTGCTTCGTTTACTTGTCATTACCAAGTACAACAAATAAGCAAGACTATTTGAATATAGAAAAAAATTCCCTATGCAATATTTACGTTTTACTTTCAGCAGTTTTCTCGTTTAGTGGTGTAAAAATTGACTTTATTTTCATTTAGTTTATTACTACCAGTCGTTGTTGGAAAGACTTGGAGGTAAAAACATGCTGTTTCGGGGATAATATTTTTAAGTTATGTATTTATTGTTAATAAAAGTTATCAATTTCATTCCTTGAACATTTTTTCCAATTATTTATTAAAGTATTTAGCAAATTGTAAAATTCATTTTAGAGTTTAGGAGTTTTGAAATTAAGTGTCAAGCTTTTGCTTTGTTTGCTCCAATGTAGACCTCATTTTTATTCAGTCAAAATTTAGAAGCAAAAACTTGTTATCAGGAAAACTTAACAAAACATAATAAATAATCAACTGAAAAGTTGTTAATTTTTTTAAGTGAAATTTTTTTAATTAATTCATATTTTTATCCAACATAAAATCCGAATAGTTTTTATAGAATAAAGAAAGTTTGTTTGTACTTATTAAATTAATTGTTTAAATATTTCAACGGTTTGTAAAAATGTTTATTAATTTCTCAAAATTAATTTATGCTTTCTGCCTGATTAGAGTTACAAATCCAAAATAAAATCTGAAAGTGAGATAAAAATCTATAAGAAATTTAAACTAAACTGTAAATATCGGTTAAAAAATAAAAACTTTAAATGCTTTTTAATAAAAGAACTAAGAATAAGATACTTAAGCAATAAAGATAATCATATCTTCAAATAAATACATAAAAGATCTAAAATATGAAAAAAACTGATGAAAGAAGTAAATAAAACTTTTCTAATTTTTATTTTAATAGTTTTAGTAGTTTATTCTACTTTTAAAGTATTTAAACTATTTTTCGTTTTCTAACAAATAATTTGGCTCATTTATGTCTGATGATATATATTTTTGACAAATTTATCTTATATACTTTATCAATTAAAGTATAAAGTTGTAAATAGTCAAGTAGAGTCTAATATTTAGCTACTACAAATATAAAGCGGTAATTAAAATTTTGAATTTAAAGGCTGACAATTTTTTATGGAAATTCATTAACTTAAACAAATAGTTTCAGTTGAAGTGTAAGTAATTTTTACTGACTTAATAAGTACAAGAGAGTATTCTTATTAATTTCTTAGTTTCAAATTTAAGATTTGATATTCCCAAAATGGCTTTTTTAAAAGAATTACTTAAAAAACTACAGCTAAAAACTGTATTAAAAGTTTTAATTACGATTATTTTTGTTTTAAACTTTTCAGTCAGAATGATTCTTTTAATAAGCTTTACAAGGTCGTAACGTAATCCGACCAAATTCGTTATCTACGAAAGAAAATTTGCTTCTGACCATATATTTGTTGAATAATAAACTTTTATGTTTACATGATATCTTTTTCTTTGCAACAATTTTCTATTAGTTTTTGATATTATATTTTCAATTGTTATAATTGTTATAACAAAATATTTTCTTTTTGAAATTGTTATCTAATACAAATTGGTTTGTAATTATTTAATTAACTAAATTAATGGTTTATAATCTAGCAAATTGATTCATGGTTGTTTTTGGTGTAAATTAAATTCTATTTAATTTTGTACTATTTTTATTTTGACAAATCAACACTATTATTCTAATAAAAATGATTCTAGTTTTGCTATTTTATTTTATATTTATTTTTATCAAGATATGCAGATAGTCAACATTTTTTGATAAATCTTTAAATTCTTTTGTTGCTTTTTAATCTTATAAAATTGTTTAGCAATTATAAAATTTCAAGTTTTTATAATTTTCTTCTTCTGTACTTATTAAAGAAACTATTTTTACTTTTTAAATACTAATCTTCATTATAAATAGTTGATTTGTAGTTGTTTATTATTAGACAATGATTTTAGTTTAATTTGTTTTCTTAAAATCACTTTAATAAAATTTGAAGTTTTCATATTAAGATTTAGGCTACATACAGATGTATAAATAATTTATTACCTTCTACTTATACTTAATACTATAATTTCTATACTAATGGCAAAAAATTAATATTTGATGTGGCTAAGACCTTATTTAAGAAAGACTTTATTTGAGAAAAAGATTTCTAGAAAATTTATATTCTGAAGTTCAAAATCATACAATGTATTCGAAAAAGATGCCTATCATGGTTTATTTTTTATAATAAATAATAATTTTAGCATTCATACAGTTAAAATGTTTATTAAGATTAAAATAAATGACTTTTTGTTTGATTACTTTGTTATATGTTAAATACAATCTTATATCTATAAGATCTTACTTAAAATTTGTAATATTTGATACATATAAATGATTAATCATTGCATTAACTTGATGCTTTGCATTATTTGAGTCATTAAACATTTATTTGTCATTTACAATAAAACATATTTTTATTAAAAGAAGCTTGATTAAAAGAAATTATATATATATATATTAGAGCAAACTATTTAATTCTAATTCTTTTTTTAAAGAATGAAAAGTATAATGTATAAGTTTTTTTGGTTGATGTATATTCATTGTTTGTATACATGGCATATAGTTGTATAGATTTTATTTCTATTTTAAGAATTTAGATAATTCAATTCAAGTTTATTAATAGATTTTAAAAATAAAACAACCAACTTTTCTTTACATTTTAAATTTAACTTTTTTTATTCAAAATTTCTATTTAGAATAAAAATTCTGAAATTATTTAAAAAAGTTGAAGTTTTTAGATTCTATAATGTTGCATCTATTATTTATTGTTTGAATAAACATTATTGTAAATAATTATGGTTTAAATGCTTGAATATAAAAATGTATATATCAAAGAAAAAAATTTTAAGAGTAAAACTTAAAAAATATATGACTCTATTCTTATCTATAATTAATATTTTCTTATTAAACTATATTAGTTAATAATAATAACTAGCTTATTTAAATAGTTTATTAGTCAGTATTTTTTAGGATAATTGTAAGTATAAAAATACATTTAATGATTAGGAAAAACAAATACTTAAATTTTTAATATTTTTAAAAAACAATTTTGTTGTGTGGTTCGTTAGTATTTGTTTTTATACATTTTTATAAACATAATTTTTGTTCTTGTTTATCTAGCAAGTTCTTTTTATGTTTATATTCTTTTCTCTATCTAACATTTTAGTTACAAACATCATATAAATTTAACTTTTGATTAAAAGTTGGTTAAGTGGATTCATCACCTTATATATGAACTTGGCATAATGTTAGATGTATAAGTCCAGCTTGAACCTTTATCTTATAGATATTGAAGGTTAATTTTAAGGTGCTAAAAACTCTTACTTAAAGTTGTATGTAACAAATCACTTCTATGATAGTTGGTTATTCAAAATTACAGCAATTACATTTTATTAAAATAGTAGAACCATAAAAGTTTTAATTTTAGTAAAACTAATGTTAACTTTTTCAAAAAAGTTTGTTTCCTGTTGGCTGTCAACATCTTTGACCAAAAGAAAAACTTATAAAAATAAAGCATCTTCTAAGTTGTTAAGATTTAATCTCATGCTTTAAAAAATTTATAAAAGACTAACTTTGCTGGTAGTTTATAAAAGTATATGCTAATATATAAATTATATTAGATGTTTTACTTTTAAAAATAAATTTTATTTAAATTTTTACATCATTTCTCATTAAGTTTATTTATTTTAGATATTTTGAATACTTTACATGGGTATCATATCAACTTTTAACATTTTTATCTAACAATTTATCAATTAAGTAATTAACCAGACAATGGCTGAGAACAACAAACCACTGAAAAAACTCAGTGAAGAAAGTTTAACTAAACAGCCAGATGAAGTTTTTGATTTATTAGAAAAACTTGGAGAAGGAGCCTATGGAAGTGTATTTAAAGCAATTTATAAAGAAGCTGGTCAAGTCGTAGCAATAAAACAGGTTCCAGTTGAGTCTGATCTTCAAGAAATAATTAAAGAAATAGCTATTATGCAACAATGTGATTCACCTTTTGTAGTCAAATATTATGGCAGTTATTTCAAGAATACTGATCTATGGATTGTAATGGAATACTGTGGAGCTGGTTCAGTTGCTGATATAATCCGTTTAAGAAGGAAGACGTTAACAGAAGATGAAATTGCTACAGTACTAAAAGATACTTTAAAAGGACTTGAGTATTTGCATTTTATGAGAAAAATTCACCGTGATGTAAAAGCAGGAAATATATTACTCAATACTGATGGACATAGTAAGCTAGCTGACTTTGGTGTTGCTGGTCAACTCACTGATACCATGGCAAAGCGCAACACTGTAATTGGGACACCATTTTGGATGGCTCCTGAAGTTATACAAGAAATAGGGTATAAAAAGTTGTTTTTATATCTTCTCAAATAGATGCCTTCTAATTCCAAAAACTTATTTTGTTTTTAGCTGAATAGTAACTTTTCATTATAAGCATCAAATGATATGAAATCTCTAAACACTTTTTGATCTTGCTTCAGATATGATTGTGTTGCTGATGTCTGGTCTCTTGGAATCACAGCTATCGAAATTGCTGAAGGCAAGCCTCCTTACTCTGATATTCATCCTATGCGAGCTATTTTTATGATCCCCACTAAGCCACCTCCAACATTTAGAGACACGGAAAAGTATATTTTAGTTATTTGATTAATTTATGTAAAATTCTTTAAATATTTGTTGAAATATTTTTCAATAATTTTTCAGTTTTTAAATCTATAATTGACAATAAAAAATTGAATATCTTGATTTTTAGAGTCCTTAAAATTAATCTTTTTTTTATTTTGATTTCAGATGGTCACCAGAATTCTTTGATTTTGTCAGCAAATGTCTTGTGAAGAGTCCAGCGCAAAGAGCAAGCGCTACCAAACTACTTAAACATCCATTTGTCAAGAATGCGAACGGACACAGTATTCTAAAAGTAAATTATTCAATTTGTATTTAGTCAGAAAATTATTTATACATTTTCACATTTTTAGAGTATAATTTGAGTATTGACATTAGTTTTTTTATAACAATACTGTTTCTAGCGAAAATTGTTACTTGTTGAAAACGTTTTCTTGGTTTAGTTGCCAAGTTTATTCATAACAACTTTTATGTTTATAATATTCACACTTTTATAAGTTTTCTTGTTTCTATTTTGGCCAATTTTCATATAAATCAGATATTTTAATGACATTATCATTCAAATTGTTTTATTTTAAAGTTTGACTTTTGAAAATGTTTACATCTGCCTTAGAAAAGAAACTTTAGTTGAGAAAAACCTGTTTTCGTTCATTCATATCTAATTTCAGTTTCCAAATTTAATAACTAATTATTCATGTTATGTTGCATCTCAAAAGTTAACCAGATATTTTACAGCTAAAATGTAGTTGATCAAATTACAGAAGCCTTAGATCAGTGATTTATCATAACCTCTAATCTTTATATTAGAATATTTATTTATTTCAATAAATGCAAAGGAGGGTACCTGAAAAGAGTACCTCTCGCTAACACACATTCTCTTTATAAATACCCTATATACTTCTAAGATGCCTTATACTTTTATTAACCATAACTACTAACAAACCAATTAGTTTTTGCGGCTAACTCATCACCTCTAAACACATTTGATGAGATGTTCATGTCTCTTCTTTCAATGATCTTTAAACTGGATGCTGATCAGCTGATTTTCTGCAGGAGATGATACAGGAAGCGATGGATATTAAGAGGCAAAAACAAGGAAATGGATTGGAAGAAAGTGAAGAAGAGGATGAAGAAGATGAGGATGAGAATGATGTTGGAACTATCCGAAAAGTCTCTCAAGGACCTTCAGATACAATGAAGTTTATTGTGAGTGGAGAAAACTCAGGTGAGAAAACTTCCTTATCTACATCTCATGATCTTTCAAAAGTCCTTTTGAATCTTTGACTTTATTCGCTGTGTTTTGATGAAACTTTAGAATCAGATTTGGCACTGAATGTAAATCGTAATTTTTCATTTTCTAAATATTACTAAAGGTTCAAGAAAATGATGTGTGAATATTCAATTTGGAGTTTTTTAAAATCTTGTAAACACTTTTATGGCAATTAATAAAACTTGTTGGTGGTGATTGACATTTAAACTTCAATATTAACACATTAGCGAGGCACTCGATGAAACTTGTTACTTTCATTATTCTTGTTAATTTCTACAAATTTATTTCCCTGGAACCTCACTAACAACCTCTTTTAGTTTCAGGCACCATGATCGACCACAATGTAGACTCAATGAGTTCCGGACTGGGCACAATGGTCATCAACCAAGAAAACTCCGGGACAGTTCAACGTTTTGATACTGGACCAACAAAATCGTCATCGACCAGTAGCGGGGAACGACCTGCTTTTATGCAGTACTTCGACAAACAGGAATCTACTGGAGGAAAGTCCTCAGAGTCTAGTGGAAGCGGAGGTCGTAGGAGAGATGGATTGCCTCCAGAAGAAGCTTGGAAGTATATCAAGAACATTACAGAAACTGATTTTTCATTTCTTCGTCAACTTTCATTAAACGAGTTGAAGGAGAGATACGCCGCTCTTGATCCTATGATGGAAGAGGAAATTGATGCTTTAAGAAAACGATATCAAACTAAACGTCAACCAATCCTGGATGCGATTGATGCAAAAAAGAAACGACAACAAAACTTTTAAAACTTCTCACAAACATCGTATTTTCAACTTTTAATATTTTCAAATCCGAACTTGCATGGAATCATCTACCTGATCATGTCTCTACAGGTTTAGTTCTTCTTAGCTCTTGTACAAAATAAGGATTTAGCTTCAGAAAGTTCACATTATTTTGTGTTTTGACGATTTTTATACCTTTCTTTGGTCGATACATATCAACTTCTTTATTTAACTATTTCTGAAAATCGTAAATTTTTCTCATTTATTTTGCCTCTATTAAATCATCATTAAAAATATAATCAGATAAAAGACTCGACCACAACTACGTTTTCTTCAACTCTAACACTTGCTTACTTACTTGATTGGAGATGACTTAGCACAAATATTCTCCAAAAAACTTTTTCTATACTCACTAATAAATGAGAATTTTCTTTTTGAATACAAGCTGAGGTCAGTATGCTTCTGATTACTATTTGATAACAGGTAAGCTGCTATACCCTCAATATTTATTTGTTGTGTATTATACTTTTACCGGAAGTTCTTTGCTCTTCTTAGACGATTAGAAACATTTTCGACTGAGCTCTCAAATAATGTTGTGAGCAGATTACTGAACCTTCACAGATAAAAAACTTAATATAAAGTTTCGTAACTTGACTTGAAATTGTAGGATTCTAACTTGATGGAGAATAAGAACATAAATAAAGATTTTTAAAATAAATAATTTTTATTGTTGTAAGATTCTATAAATTCGATCTAAGGAATAAGATGCAGCCTAAATCATCATCCATGTGTAGATGAGAGATGTCTTAGAAGTTCAAACAAATCAATTTAAGAGTATAAGATTTTTTAAGAAGAAAAACTCAGATGGTTTGTTGAGGCTAACTACCGAAAAAGACCCTACAAATGTTGAATGATTAGAGAAATGTCAAGCAGAGGATTGCATAAAATGAAAATTTCTTTTATAAAATTGCGAATCGCTGAACAGTTGATCTATCAGTCAGCAAATATCAGAGATAAATGAAAAGGTGAAATTATCAGTGAAATATCAACTTACAAACAAACATATCACGTCGACATTGAACTTTTCGCTTGCTCATCACTCGCTTCGTAAGGAGTTAGAAGATATTCAGAAAAGTTCTTCACCTTTTCCACTCCACGAACCTCCTCTTCAAGAAGAGGCATCTTGACTACGTGAAAGTCTTCATACAAATCTTCGGCCTGATGTAAATTCGTGATGAGGGTTAAATAGATTTAATATGATTACTGATGCGCACCTGAGCAAGATATTTAGCTTGAATCTGACATCTAGCTTTACACAGATTGCAAGGATCTTCATTAGGTTTGGGAAATATCAGTTGATTGACAACTACATTTCGAGTATCAATCCCAATCTTCATCAACTCTTGAACTAGACGTTCAGTTTCATAAACTGATAAAAACTCAGCTATACAAACACAAACAAAAGTAGTTTGAGTCTGAAAATTCAACAGTTAGAATTGATTCAAATGAGATTAGATGCAAGTACTAACAGGATCTTTAAATTGTTCGTTAATATTTCGAATAGTTGGAAGGATTCCCATCATTTTTGAAGTCATCGACTCGGTGTTAAGATCTCCCATTCCAACTAACCCACTAATCTGTTCAAATTAATAAACAGTTTTGTAGAACTGAAAAGTAATTGAAGGATGGAAAGACATACTTGAGATATGAACGGAGTCAAAGTGTTCTTTACTTTCAAGATCTTTCCCAAACCTTTTTCCACTACTTCAGGAAACTTGAGGAGACGCAAAGTGTGTCCCGTGGGAGCTGTGTCGAAGATCACAACATCGAAGTTCATGGCTTGAACAAGTCTGTAGAAGAAGATCAGCAAGTTGATTTGTCAGTTTTATGTCAAAACATCACGTGACCTCATCACTTCAGAATAACTAACAGCTTCATCAATACCAGGAAAAGAGGATGCAAACTCCTGGAACAACTCCTTGCTGATATTGAAGAGAGAATCTGAGGAGTTGATAAGAACTTGTTCAATTTGTGGGTCACACAAACTAACATTAGTTTTTATTATTAAATTTGTTGACAAATATCAAGTCTTTTACTTCCTGAATCTTCTGCTAGGAGTTCATCAGGGATATCACCAACACCAAGATTCGGATCAATCTCCATAGCATGCAAGTTCTCAAAACCATCAACTTTGGTTGGAACTTTAGAAAATTTTTGATTAAAAGCATCTGATATATTATGAGCTGGATCTGTAGAAATGATGAGGACACGATCACGGTGTTTTGCGAGTTGAACCGCCAAACTGCAACTATATGTGAATAGAGAGTTAGATTTGGTTGAAAAAAGCTTTCTGAAACTTTAGATCCTTTTAATATTCAAAAACAACTTATTCAAGACCATCACTTAGTAGTAGCCTCAAGTGCTTAGTAGTTTTCATCATACACCAACCGTCAAGCTCATGACTTTTGACTAATTTCAGTAATATTAAAATTCAAAATAGAACATTATATTAATTAGCTGATAACTTAACATACATCTAAATCATATATTGTATTTTGAGGTAATAATCAAGTTTATATTCAAGTTCTTCTTAAAATAGAAACAGAAAAAATAATGTAAACAATTTGAAACATAATTGAAAATGAAATAAATTAAAACATTAAGTAATTATTAAATTAATCAGAAAGTTTAGTTTTAAACATGAATTAGAAATCAATGAAGTTACCTGCATGTTGTTTTACCAACACCTCCTTTACCTCCAACAAAAATCCATTTCAAAGATTGCTGATCAATGATGTTTTGTAATGTTGGGGGTAAAGGTTCCTCATCAAGAGCATCAAAGAACTCATCGTCTGCTGCCATCATTTGTATTTTTGGATTAAACAAATTTCAAGAATAACAAACAAAAGCTGAAAAGTCTATCAAATACAGAAATCATCATTGTTAGAAGTGTAAACAGAATCATTTGTATAAAATATTAAAAACATTTCTATCGTATAAATTGCTATCTTGCTACACAGTTTACAAATACCAAGACCAGGGCTGAAGCACAGTTAAGATATATTAAATCCAAAAAGTCTAAGATTAATATTTTAGTCTTTAAGGTAGACAAATGATGAGGTTTTAAGATATATTGGTTTAAACAACAATTCAGCAAACCTTAAGATAAAAGACAAGTAATAATTTAAAAGTGTGTCTTCATAAATTGAAAGAGCAGTTTTATTGTAAGCTCAAAATATTAAACAATTTTAAGAAAATTATAAGATAACTTAAATACTTTAACAATGAAAATAATTGTAAAGTGTTGCTATTGCATAGTTAAACTAAGCTAAAGCAATTTGAAATAAAAAGAAGTTTCTACATTAGATCTTCTATAATAAATACAATTATCAAAGTAAGAAAAAATGTATAATTCTTAAAGTTAATACTTATTACTAGCACTAAAAATAAGTTTTTCATATAATGAATTTAAAAAGAAACAAAACAGCATGAACTGTTACACAAAACAAATATTGAGGAATCAAAATTTCAGGTCAACAAATTTCTCTGAAATTCGTTCACTATTAACAACACCCAAGAAGGCTTTTATCAGATCAGGCAACTCGATATATCGAAAGATTCCACTGTGTCCAAGCTCATGCGACTCATCAAATGACACAAAAGTAATAGATCTTGAAGAACATGATTGCCCTGGTGATCGCATTTTATCAAAAAGACATCTTCCAAGTTTATGGGGAACCTTTAGATCATCTTTGGCATGCAATATTAACACTGGACATATTATACTACTCAAACATTCTTCAGTGTTTAAATTAATATTCATTTTATTCAAAGCAACTTTTATTAAACCTATCATCCAATCTTTTGGATAAATTTGTAAGATGAGTTTAGTGAGAGGATAAGATACCATTATTCCATCAATAGAATTAAAAGGTGCTTCTAAAACTAATCCATCTGGTAAACGTCCAGAACATCTTTCATTATCAAACTGAAGATCACATATAGCTCTTGTAGAAAGTGCAGTCCCAAGAGAATGCCCCCATACAATAATATTGATTGCAGATGGAAACTCTTTTACAAGCCATTTATAAACTGTAATAATATCATCAACAGCTCCTTCTTCTGATACATAACCAGTAGAATCACCATATCCTCTATAATCAAAAGTAATCACCCAAAACCCAAGACTTCTTAATAAATCATAATGTTTTAATCGATGTCCAAACCCTCTGTGAAATGAATTACCATGACAATATAAAACAACTTTACATATTGGTAATTCTGGAGTATCGTAGCTTGGACGTTCACATAATTTTGGTGGCATTTTCCATAAACCAATTTTGCCGCTTTGTGGAGATGGAATATACAAATTATCAACTTCATATAGACTGTAAGCAGCTTTAGGTTGAGAAAGCTTATGAATAAATGAAGGAGAACAAAGTTTGTTCATAAACACACCATGTGATATAAGATGAGGATAGAATCTTATTATTATGGGAAAAGCCAAGTATAAAAAAAGCAAAAATGCCAAAAAAATAATCAAAAACGAAAATAAAATCATTTTTCTAGACCTACTTTAAAATAAATAAAGCTGTAAACAATTAAACTAGATTAATAATAAACTAAAAATAAATCACTACATTCATCTGATTGAAATTTATGAAATAAAATGTTTATATCTTTGTAAATAATCATTTAATAAACAGATCTAATTATACAATAGATCTCTTATATAATATGGTTATTAAAAATAACATTTAAAGTCTAAAAAAAGTATTGATTTATAATTTATTATTAAATATTTATAATACTAAATACTATTTAAACAATTTTTAAACACCCAAAAGGAAAATTATAAATATAATGAATGTTATAAAAATAAAATTTAAATAATAAATTCTTTTTAATTAACAAAATATAAATTTTTGTTTTTTATTAATACAATGAATTTATAATATCTTAATAAGAAATCTCAATAAATATTCAAGACCTAATTATATAAGAGATTAAATAAAGTTAATTGAAAAATAGAAAGAAAATCTATCAATTTTCGATTTCAGTATTTATATTTTAGTTTACAAAAATTCTTTATTTTGCAATTGTTCTTTCTTAAAAATAAACAAAAAATTTCCCATAAATATAATAAAAGAAACTTAATGTAAAAAAAATAAAAATATCTGCTCATAAAAACATTTTACATCAAAATAAACAATAAAATAATGTAAAATATTTCATGTTTTCATATTATTATTATTCAATGAAAAACTCTCAAGTTTATTTCAAATAAATAAAAATTAACAATTTAAATTTTTCAAATAGCTAAATGAATCAATAAATATTAAAAAATATTTTTACTGATCTAACAATTAAGATTTTAGATAAATAATCAAGTGGAATAACTCGGTATCTCACAGTGATTACAAGAAGATGAATTTTGCTGTGAAAATATGTATTTCGCACTAACAAGTAAACAGAATTTTATAAAACAATTTTTATAATCTCTAGGTAGATTTGATTTCTTTAAATATGATATTTCTTGCAAAGATAAGAAGTCAATAAACACATTAATTACTATTTTATGCAAAATCTTCTACTTTTAATTCCATAACAAATAGAATAATCCAACAATATAAAACAAAGCAAAAAAAAACAGTTTAATTTATGTTGTAGGCGACAAGTTTCAAAATAACTTAAGAATAAAAAAGCTTTTCAAATATTAGAGATACTTTAAATAGAATTTGCAGCTTTAAAAGGTAAGTTTTTATATGCAAAATTATTCACGGCTTAAAACAGGCTAAATTAAGCAAACGTTAGTAGTTCTTAAACTTTTCTGAGTCAAACACTCTTTGTGTAAAAGAAGAAAACTTAGGTCTTTAAGTAAAAAATTACCGACTTCAACGATCGCTAAAGACTCAAAAAAGAAGCTAATAAATTATCTTTTCTGATTAAGTTTTCATCCTTTTGAAATGAATATTACGAAGAAAGTAATGAAATTGATATTGATGCAAATGTTTATTTACCTACTTTTTATATTTATTTATTATATGAACAAATTTTTAAAGTTACATCTTTTTCGAATATTTGAAACACTTATCAAGAGCCATACAAAGGATAGTTGAGAGTCAAGTTTGAAACCCTTACTCTAGTCGGTACCTTAAAAATAAATAATTAAAGATATCTAAAGTTTAAAAGCAATGATTCATAGATTTGGTTACCTTTTACTAAAAGATGAAAGCATTTTACTTCTGTACATAGTTTTGGTCTACTTCTGTAAATAGTTTATTGTAGTTTTACCTTAGCTTAAACTAGAAGTTTGACATTTTCAGCAGAATCATAAGCCTTGGTAAGTAGTTATCAGGTATTACATTTGAGAAGCTTATACAAACTTTTTAGTTAAATCAGTAACATACTACGTTTAATAAACTATCCTAATAAATATGTACTTAGCCAATGCAATGAATTTAGCATTATTTTTATTCAGAGATTTTTAAAGCAAATTATTTTTAGAGATAAATTTATATTTACTTTTACAAACAAAGGCTGCTGAAACTAGTAAATGATTTTACATACTTTTAAATGAATTTGATTAATAAAACTCAAGTCGGAGAAAATAATTTAGGGGTATTTTCTTTGATAATTTGAAAATAAATTTATGAAGTTTAATTGAACACTTAAAATTAATCTATCATAGATTTTCATAATCATTCATTTTGACTATATAAGTATTGAACAAGTTATAAAAATCACGGTAAATGAAACGATATATTATATTTTATATATTAGTAATAAATTGTCTATCATAAACTAATCTTAACTTTAAACTACCTTATCTGGAAATATTGAATTTAGTTTTTTTTTAAAGTAGTTATAGATAAAATGTAATTACTACTAATAAATATCAATTTTATTTCTATTTCATGCGAAAAGTATAAAAAAAAACATTAATGTAAAGTGATATGTGACTATCAGTAAAAATTTAAAAAATTTAAATGAATGAAAAATAATCTTTTTAACTAATGATATCTAAAAGGTCTGGGTTAAAAGGTAAGTATCCTTTACAGTTATCTGATTTACATTTACATCTTTTTAATTGGTGGTTGGAGTCCTGTGTGGACTTCACAGATTCAATTTTTTCGCCGTCACCATAATCAAATGTTAGTTCCTCTCCAATGCCGATTGTATGTTTAGCAAACAAAGCTAGCATAGGAATATCTGAATCACAGCGTACTGGCAGCATCTTTAAATTAGAATCACAGCTATGATTGATAAAACGACCAACATTACCACGCAATCGTGGGTCAACTACACTTGTAAAAACATCTTTTTCAAAAGCAAGATGTTCTTTAACAACTATTATATAGTTCATACTATTTTCAGGTCTCAATGCAGTGCGAGATCTTGCTTCAGTTAGCGTTAGTACTTCACCAGCATATTGACAAACAAATTCATACTGCTCAATTTGTCGAAGTGACCTGACAATTGAACCCTTTACTTCGTCGTAATCCACTTTTAATGGAACGCCAATTCCGTGTTGGACTAATCGATTGGAACATGTTGAACTGCATTTGCACATTGTATTACATTCGAATATTGGTGGAGAATTACTTTGAAACATTTTATAATTTAATGTCATTTTTATTGAGTTCTTTGAACCAGTTTTAATGTAATTTAAAAGTTTAAATCTTTTTATACAGTCACATGAGCCGTTATCTTCACAGTTTGTACATTGACACCCATCAAAAGTTAAAATTGATGGATCAATACCTGAGCTTTTAGACATGACATTGACGGGTGTGTACTGAAAAATTTAAATTATTTTAAGTTTTTATTTCTATTTCGAACTTCTAGCTTGACTAAAAATAAACTGAAAAATCTATTTACTAACATTACAAAGATTAGTTATAACAGGTTATTTAAAAGTTAAAATTTATCATTCTAATCACTATAAATAGCTATAAAAAACTAAGAAATAAGAAAACTACTAAGTAACTCTGATTAAAAAAGTAATTATAAATAATTATCTAGAAAAGAATAAGTACAACTGATCAAAGTATAAAAAAACTGAAACAGAGGATTTAAAAACAAATTAAATCTACTTTAAAATAATTTTAGTTGTAATTTATTATTTTAGTTTAAATAAAATAAACATTTATGATGTAACTTCAAATCTTACTTGAAAGTTAATTTTGAGTAAATCATTATAAACTTTTTGGTGAACTTTCACTGGATGACTTTCAAGACTGCCAGAAATGTTTTTGAAACTCATACTTAGAGCTGAAAAACCTAAATATTTCAAAGAGAAATATTAATATATAAAAGGGTACATAATTGAATAAAAACACTTTTTAAAATATTTATAATTTATTTATAATTAATCAGCAATTTCATAATTAAACTATTTATTAATATTTAGTCTTAATTTAGAGGAACCAGAAAATAAATACATAAAAGTTATTTCTATTCATAAACTACATTTACAAATTAACTTATACTTTGTTAAAATCAAAAGTAAAAATAACTAAAGGTTTATATATTTAAAATTACAAATTAGTACAAGCAATTATTATATCTCTCATAAAAACTTTAGCAAAAAATTATATTTCAAAATAAATGGAAATTACTATACTTAAAAATAAATCACAAAACAATAATAAAAAATAATTTTACAATGTCGTCATAACTTACTTTAGTAAAACCATAAAAATAAAATTGGTTTATACATGAGATAAAATTTTATAGTTTTTAAAGGTATTGGTGAAACCCCTTAAATAAAACTACTAAGTTTGTACCACTCAAATTATAATAAAAATAAGCCTGCAGTTTTTAACTAACTAGAGATCTTCTAATTTTCTATAAGGGCCACAATAATTTCAAAAATATTTTATCAAGAAAAATATATAACATTAAATAATAAGAGACTTTTTCTATAGTGGTCATTTAATTTTTACAAATCAACAAATCTATTTTTTAAATTTCAGCAAAAAATTGATATTATTGACTGGCTATAAAATTTGTATTTATATTTTTTGATGGAAAAATTTTGACTAATAAATTGATGTTAAATCAAATACTTTGTATGAACTAAACAGAAAATTTCTTACCAATATTTTTGATTCTAGTTAAATAACAAGATTGTGTAATGACAAGAACAATATCTTTAAGTGTTTTGAAATGAAGAAGATACTGGAAATGCTATTAGAAATTGATCACAAAGTTTTATACGAATTGTAGCTCACTATCGATCATACATTTATTTTTCTCCAATAGAGAAACTAAACCGACCCAAATAATCTTGCTTCATGAAAAAGTCTCTACTGACTTTATGAACCAAGGTTGTAATAAAAACACGCCAACAACTTTTGCTTGAACTAAAAGTGATATCAATAAAGAAATATGATAATAGAAATGTCTTTAAATGGAACAAAATAAGATTACAAAGAATTACAAATTGTTTTTTAAAAGCTCTGTTATGTTTTTATAATATAATCCTTGATAAATAACAAATAATTTTGTAATTAAGCAAGCAGCTTAATGAGAATTATTTAGATTAATTAAGCTTAAAGATATATTCAAAATATCAACACAAAGCTGATCACTTAGAAAAACCTTGTTGTAGCTAATTTACTACAGTGAGTTGCAAGATAAACGTAGCAAAAACAGTTTCACAATAATACTACGGTAAATTGTTGTGGTATATTTAACAAAGCAGACTTAAAAATAGAATAAATTAAAAATATGTCAAATCAATTTCAAATTGCTTCCTTTAAATAATTTAAACTTGATTTGAAGATCGATTACGGAAGTATTATAGGTCTTTGATATTGTTAATTGTAATTATAATATTGCTTTATTTTCTTAAAACTTTTTATAATAAAAATTTAGCATAAACTATCAAACATAAGCTATTTTGTTATATGTAGAGAAATACACCTAACAAGAATATAGTTAAGCAAATGCAACTCCTACTTCTAACAGTATGATTTAAAAATTATAAAAGTTTTCAAACTTAATTGTTCAATAACCAACATTGTCATCTAAATACAACCTTATGTAAAACTTTAAGTACCCTATAGCCCTCTTATAATTTATTTAATTAAACTGGTAAGTTTTCTAGATAGTTGATTTTTGATGAGGTGTAATTCAAGGTTATTACTCAATGAATGAGTTAATGTCTCTTAATTTTTGCAATATTCTCACAACTTGTCTGGAATGTTTGTTCCCAAAATTGTTTGTTTTTAGTTTGATATATTTCTGTTTTTTTTTTTTATATTTGCTATCGGTATATTTACAAAGTCTTATTAATTGACAAAAGTTTAATTATTTATTATGAGTTCTGTTTTCATAAAATTCTGTGTATTCATGTTTTGAAAATTATTATTTTTTAAGTTTAATTTTCGATTAAGATAAATTTATAAAAGTTAATAAGTTTTAATTAAATTAGATTTAAATTATTCAAATGTAAAGGTTATAACAAAAATTTAATAAAAGAATTTTAAATAAACTAGTTTTTAAGTACACAAATAAATTATGTTATTCAATCAGTAAATGGTAAAATAAAACTTTGTAGATTTTATGGTTGTTTCAATGATTTTTCTTTGATGATACTGGTGTTACTATCATACAAATTTTTCTCAATTTGTAATGCATATGTGATTGAAATATTTTTTAAGGTGTTTCCATAACTTAGCATATATTTATCAAACAGTAGAGGATTAAACAGCGTGACAGCAAAAAGTTATTTAGTTTGAAGAAACTTAGAATTTTAATTAATATCTATTTTTGCTTTATTGACCACTACTGGCAGCAAAGAGTAATATTGAACTAATTTTAATAAATTTTCAATTTAGAATAAAAAAATCAATTATTTTCTCTTGGTAGTTTTTATTTTATCCTAATTTATAGTAGTTTAAACTCAATAGAAAAGTTTATGTTTTACCATATTAATCACAGGTATAGCTTAGTTCCGAAATAATGTTCCTTTTGTTTGTAGCAATCAAATTTAAGGAAAAGACTTTTATAGTTTTATTTAAAGAGTGTAAAATTTGATTTAAGAGTTTATAAAAACGTTTATTGTCTTATATCAAAGTATTTGTTACTAAACTCGATAATTGAAAAGCTTAAAACATTTTCCTTTACAAACTAGTATCTAATTGTTGAACTAATTCATTTGTTTGTAGATTTTTAAAAACAAAACTAAAATTAAAGAATTTTATGAGAAGGTGTTGGATGACGATACATCTCTGTTTGTCAATTTTTGATATCTTTCCGAGCTTCTTTCAATATAACTATCTGTGGTGAGAGCAAAGCAAATAAAATTCTTTCCTGGTATACAACATTTTAACTCAAACATTTTTATTAAAAGTATAAATGTTTTATGATATGATAATCAAGAATTGCTTCAAAAAAGATAGAATTATGGTACTTTGGATGCTTTATTTCTTAAAATGAATAAAAGTCTTATTTTTTGGAAAATATCTTCATTAAAACGTAATTTACTCTGATACATTAGCCTTTAAATTGGCGGTTGCCACTTCGATTTTGGCATAAAGTTTAATGTGACAGTAACTTAATCAGCTAAAGCAAATTTGCAAGTTGTAAACTGAAAGCTGATCCTGAAGAACTTCACATTTCATTTCCTGCACAGCCTTAAAATTAGATCTTAATTATAAGAAAGTTAGTTCGTTCTGTCAGATAAGAGTCAAAAGTAACAAAGCAAACAAAGTTTTTATATATTTCGAATAAAACCTTATTTCATATTGTATTTATTTTGAGCATTGCTCATATTGATATGTTATGCTTTTTGGAACTGATGCAGTTCTTATTTCTCTAAATCAAAATAATTAAATCTTTTTTTTGTGGAGCGTTCAAGCTACCATCTAGAATCAAGTGAGTCTAAAACGTCTTTGACTTTATCTTTGCAGACAGATTTTTCGTAGTGGTGCTAACTTTTTCCTCATTTGAAGACTTGGCTTTATAGGCTGATTGCTTAGATTTGTTTATACAAGGTGTTATACTTACGCCAATACCTGATTAGAAAAGTTTTCTTCTCCAAACCAATCTCTACTTCAAAGTAAAGCTTTTATCTCACTGGTAAAAAAGAATACAAACAATCATAAATTTTTTTATCAGATAATAACGTTTAACAGTTATGAAAATTAGTTTATTTTTGAAGTTTTATTTATTTGAATATTATTATAAAAATAGAGTTATAATCTAAGTTTATGAAAATAACAAACTCTTTTAATCAATTTAAAATTGATATCTAAATCTTTTGAAGATCTAATCTAGAGTTGAATACTTCTTATACAAGGTGGCCATAATGTTTTCAGAAATAGATTTAAACATCAAAAAACTAAGTAATAAAAAATAATAAAGTTGCCATCTTTAAAAAAATTGCTTTAATGTAATTTGTTTAGATTACATAGGTTTAAATTCGTCTTCATTTGATTCATAATATTGATATTACTTGACATTAGTTCAGGTAGTTATTCGTGAAAATACTTTCATAGATAAACGTTCGAAGCATTGATTAAATAATTCAATCTGATTTTGAAAATAAAAATCTATAATCCAATTTAGTTTTCACTGTGAAATTTGTTAACAAATTTTATATCTCCTATATTTTATTTTAGAAAGTATTTATATCAAAGCTTTTTTGAACTTACCTTAAGTATTAAATATAAATTGATTCATTTACTTCTAATTACATTTTTGCTAAAAAGATTCTTGTATTAGATCATACATAGAAATAAAACTAGAAGATAATTTTAGCAATAATTTTAATCTTTAAAAAGTTTAAGATAAATATCGAGTCTTACAATCATAAGTCAAATTTTATATTCATCTTCTATTCTAAATGCTTTATCACCAACAATTAACATGCAAAAACAATTTTCAGACTAAAATAACAGTGAAATATTTTGTGCAAATTTTTGTTTAATTGTTTTTACAAGACTTTTTTAGTCTTCTGAAATTTTGTATGTCTCCTTTTGTATGATGACTATCACCAAATTTGGTAGTAAAAAGTAATTTAGTAGAGATTAGAATCAGAGGTTGCTGGATTAACAATTATTAATCCTCGAAGAGCGAAATGTCTTTAAAGTTAAAGAAAAAAAATATTTTTGTAAAATTTGATTTTTCTAAAACTAAAACATTAAAGGAACAATCAGATAACATTTTAAGTCAAACTGAAGTGTATACTTTAAGGTTTAGATTCTCAACCTAATGCCAATTTCTAATACAAAAAAAAATTAAGCTTGTTAAAATAAATTTTGAGTATTTGGGTTTCTGAAATTTAATTTTTCAATTTAGTACAGAAAGAATAATTGAAGCAATTTATAGACGAGAGATGTTGACTGTAGAAATAACAAGAAAAGAAATAGAGAAGCAGAAGAAGAAGGAACATTTATTTGACAGCTGAATGCTCTGAATCTCCATGTTATTTTGTCAATCATAAGTTGTGTCTAGAGTAACAGTAAAAATTTCATTTCAAAATATTTTTTTGATGAAACTAACAGAGGTTTTAGTAGACAATTTTAACAAGTTTTAAAATCAAAAGATTCTGATCTTTATCTAAATCTCATAGTGGTTTAAAAAGCTTCTTATGCATAGATTAGATAAATACCAATTCAAACTTTATACTTAATGTGTTGTACCTTTAAATTTGAAATTCAGAACTGAGATTTTTACTGTAAATTTAATAAGAGTTCAGAAACTGCTCATATATTCAGTTGAATCAATTTTGCTTAGTCTTCAGCTTCTATAAAATTTGTTTTTCATTTGCAGCGGTGAAGGGATTTAATCGAATTTAAAGTAGATCTAAGTTTACCAGCTGCGATTTGATGCTAGTCAATCCTACTTTGAACTGAACTGACGAATTATCTCAGTCACTTGTTGTGAAAAGTTAAACAAATTCAAACTTAGGAAGCTCAATTTCAATCTTTTCAACAAAAGTTTGCTCTTATCTCATTTCAAAAGTTCTTAGGTTTTACAAGAACGTGTAAAACCTGCTAATATGAGCCGGATTTATTTCTGTTTGTTTTTTTTCTTTCGGATATTCGTTTTTGAGTCTGTCGCTTGCCCAGATCGATGCCGATGTACCGATTTTACGGTCGATTGTTCTGGAAGAGGACTGACACATGTGCCTAAGAACATTCCAAGAAGTACTCTCGACTTGTGAGTCTCATTCATAAGATTTCAACCTTAGGATTTGGTCTCAACACTTTTTATCTTTTTTCTACGAATTATTCTTACATCAATGTTTATTTTTACAGATTTCTTCAGCGAAATAACATCACGCAGATTTCGTCACGTGATTTTGTTGAACTTTCCAGATTGAAACAGCTGTACGTATACCTTTTTCCTTTTTATATGTCAATGAGCCAGTAGCTAACCACATTAATTAGGAAAAACATTCAAACTAGTAGTTAACTCGATTAAGAATATCAAAGGTTTGTAATGAGAATCGTATAGGGCGTGGCTTAAATGGCAAAAGAAACAGACAATTACAGGGTTTCCGACAAATTTTATAAATATTTCGTCAACTTTATTCCATCTGACAACAGACTATAGGACGCCCTTTAAGTAAACAAAATGAAATTCACAAATTTCTAATCAAATGCTTTTTTAGGGGTTTAATAGCCCATGTAATTTTTTAGATGTTTTAGTTTTCATAAATAGAGGCATCTTGTAATTTAAAGAATTGATTTCTGCTTCACTTAAAACCCTTTATTGAATCAGTAAGTAGTTTTCTCTTTTTATGTCGAAGTGAGTTCTTGAAGCCAATTTTTAATGTTTAATATCGATAGAAAATAGGAATTGACTTTTGAGTGGGTAAAAGTATCTTAGAGTTTCTTTAATGTTACCGAAATACTTTAAAAATTTAACGAAACTATTTTAACTATAAAATAAATGATTAACATTTGAAACTGATCATCAATAACTTTTCTATTCCCAGAAATTTGGAGAGCAATCAGATATCAATGATTCACTATAGGACATTTAATAACCTTCCATCTTTGAGGAGCTTGTAAGATTTTTTTATAGTATTGTCATACGAGAATATTAACAAAATTTAGTAACTATTATCTTGCATTTATATTAGATACATTATTCGGGGTTTTTATGTTTTTTTCTTGACATAAGGTTCTGTCAACTAAAATCCTTTTTTTGTTTAAATTTCAATTCACAATATTTGTTTTTATAATTGAAGTACGCTAGATTTAAGCTAGATTTAAGCTGAAATCTTTTTAATACACATTTTTTTTTATTGCTAAATATTTCAAATGACTTTTTATTGATGTCATTTTTTTACATTCAAATTGTATAAAATTCTACAAAAGTTGAATATGTGTTTAAAAATATCTTCTGTTTGCTTTCTTAGTTTTTCTAATTTTATTTTTATAGATTTTTGATCAAAAACGATAGATTAAGAGGCTAAAAAACTTTCAAATAAGCCAATCAATTTTGTTTAAATGTCATCAAAATCATCTGATTGAAATTTTAATGTTACTTACTATATAGAGTCTACTCATTTATTCAATCTTGTCACGGTTGACTGACTGCAATTCTTCTCAAATACGTAGCAGTATACAACCGTCTTTGTCGCGTTGAGTCCCGGTTTATTTTTCAACTTTTTTTTTTCTCCAACTATTTATGGTTTAAAAAAATGTAATATTTGTTTGATATTTTAGATTAAAATTTCAGATTTAAAGCTAAACAAACCACGTGACTACTTATTAGTTAATCTAACCGGATGTATTGTATCTAGTGACCCATTAACAAGTTGTTTGAAGTTCTATGGATTGGATTAGTAGTACTACAAACCTTTTATATCCCTAAGGTGAATTAAGAATGGTAAACACATTACAGAAAACCACGTGACTTCAGTTCCCTATAACTTCAGCTATGGTTCTTGAAATATAAATTCTTTTTCAACTAAAACAATTTTCTAAGAAATCCAAATAGATAATCAAAACAGGAAAGAACTTTCTAGTCTCCTTCAATTAATCACTTGATGAGAAAATACTCTTTAATCTGTGTATAAGCATCGTGTCATCGCTTATAAAGATTCAACTAATACTTCATATAATTAACTTAGATGACTTTACTAAAAATTCTTCCAGTTTTTTAAAGATTCAAAAGTTAGATGATTCGGCGATTGGTATTTAGTTTTATTAAAACATGAACGAGTTCGTTAATAGGCAATCCAAAGTTAAAAAAACTACATTTTTTTTGGTTTATTTTGAGAATTAACTGTTGCTGAGTCTGAACTGTAGTTTGTGTTTGCGCAATTTAACAGACGTCCAAATTACGTCACGGCGTAAATTATGCGAGAAGATGTGACTAATTTCAAATTATGATTAAATTTGCATTAAATTCTTTGCTATTGCTTCAAGAGAAGCCGGTGACTTGGTTTGATTCAAACTTTTCGGTTATTTGCGTTTTATGATATTTCAACACATTTGAAATCAGTTATCTCAATCCATTTGATAATTGCGTCAAGTATCAACACCTTCACTAAAACGACAATCTCAAGTTTGAGATCAATTTGAAACTTCTAGTTATTTTGTGAGTAATTTTGATTTAAGTGTTTTGATAAATTTGGTTGAGAAGTGCTACCGTTAGATCACACATCTCTTGAGGACTCTCAACTACCAAGTTCAATAATTTTGTTTTGGTGTTGTTGGCTAAGAGGTGTTACAAGTCAAAATACTAAACCAACAACTACTACTGTACCCGAGTTTAACAATTTAAATCCAGTGAGGTACAGGAAAAAGACAGATATTTGTGAACGCTTTTTTTTAGTAAATACGAATCAAGCACAAAGTTGTTTTTGAATCCAAAAAGTTTGCAATTACTAGATTAACGAAACGACTCTAAAGTAATTTAGTGAAATTATTTGTTGATGCTTTTGATAAATTTATGAAATGAAAAAATGAAGCAACATTTTGAACTTTGAATATTAAATAGTGATCTTGTTGTCTATGATACAGATGAAAATGACTCTTATTTAAATCTCTCCCAGTTAAACTTACAATAAACGCTCAAATGAAGAATCCGAATCTCGAAATCGATTTGCTCAAATATCGGTTTTATGGCAAATTGAAACTTTTTAATCTGTTTTTACTTTAAACAGCTTATAAGTAATTTGAAGAAGGTAGTCAATACTATAAATGAGAAATAATTTTCACATTGAAAGCTATAATTTTCACCAAATAACTCTTTGTAATGAGAATATAAAATAGATTTTTTGAATAATCTTTATTTCAACTTTACGCTGTAATTGTTAGACATCTTTTTGAATTTCAAAAATTCAACTTTTTAATCTTTGCAGTAAAAAGATCTTGTTTCAATAAAATAAGCAATTTTAGTGTGAGGGTATCTTCGATGACTTTAATCTACATCATTTTTATTCAGTTTATTTATTTGCAAAAACTTGAAATTGATTTATATTTTAATAAAAGTTGCATTTTTTAATTTGGTTTTCTCTATATTTCAAAACGGATTTTAATTTTCTTCAACATCTGCTAGGAAGTATTGAAGGAAAATAAAACAATATTTTGAAAATGTGAAAAATCTTTTGAGTTTTCATGAACAGTTTGAAGATTTGTTTTTGTAAGTTTACCCAAAATTCAAAAATTAAACTCTAAAAGTTAATTGTTTAAACCTTACAGGTCAATGTCTCAAAATTCTTTAAGTGTAATAAATTACAAAGTAAATAGAAAGTTTAATGACATAACATATTTACAAAGTGAGGTTTATTTGTGTAGTAATAACGCATCACAAAGTTTCAGACAATCTTAGAGCCTTATTCAGACCTTCATAACTTACATATTTTCTGAGAATGATTTCATTAAAAGTTCTCTGTTTACATAAATAAAAACTCTGTTCTTGATGGCAACCCTGATTTTGTATTCCCAAGATAAAGTCAAGTTTTGACGTTTGCTTAAAATAGTCTTTTGGTTAATTTATTGTCTTTACTTATTAATAAAACTTTGTTGTATTTGTTAACCTAAAAGTTCGTTTTTTTTTTATTAATAAAAACAGAAAGTTGAAACTGATAGTAAATATTATTTTAATTGTTTTTACAACCGTGTGTCAAGTAATCGTATTCCTATTAGCACTCGTTATATTGTATAAAAGAAAATATTTTCATTTTATGAATGAAACACTGATTTACATATTTTCAATTTTTGTTTACATTGTACATCAAATAAAGTCAATCAGTTATTTCTGTAAAACAGCTTAAATTGCTTTGAGCAAATATATTTTTAACAAAAGATTTATTTTCTAAATCTTTGAAAAATTTTCATCTCATTTTAGCAGATTTAATGGATAAGAAAATAACGAAAATGATAAGTTATCATCAAAGATACAATGACTCTATGGTCGGATTTAACAATTACTAATGTTGGCTCAAAGAAGTCTTCAGCTATTTAAATTGTTTCACTTTGATTCTACAAAATCAATTTGAATCAAATTTCGAATCATCTAATGACTAATCTTTTGATCTTTTAAATAAAAAGTGAAGATCAAAATGATTTTTTGAAACTTTATCACTGATAATGGTATAAAAGTTTGAATATTACAAAAGCCTACAAGAAAAACACAAAAAATGTCAATAGTTAGAGATTAACAAATTTTCCAAGCTCGTTTTTATAGCACCTTTCAGCCACATAAAGTCTTTTATTAGGCATCTACTTGACTTTAAAAAGCTTCTCTTAGATTTTATTTGATTAAAGGAAGTAAGATAACAAACATTTGCTTTAAGAAAATGAAAGCGCATTTAATCCAGATAAATTAACTGGCAGTCATGACTTGACCTATATAACTTCTTTTCATAAATGTGCAAGGTGTTCAGTTTTAAATTCTTAAATAAATCTTTTGCCAGCTCGATTTTTCTAGCTTCAATGACGTCATGAAACACTTGTGTTTCGATGTTATAGCAGAATGTAAAAAATCAATTTATGTCACGTGACGTATTTGTTTCATCATTCCCTAAGGAAGTTAAAACTAAAAAGTAGTTTCTACGTAACACAATTAGCGGAATAAATTAGGTTTTCCTACAAAGACTAGTTGCTAAAGCAATTAAAATCCTTCTACCGATTTTTTTTACTTCAAAACGTTCTTACATCTCGTTTGTATGCTTCAAAGAGGAAACAATAATTATTCTTTTAGGAGTTTATCTTGCCTAGCTTTGCAGGTTTCTTGAAATGCTCAACCGTCGTCTTATAACCAAACTTATATTATACTTTATAAATAAATATTATTTAAATTATTTGATAATTTTGAATGGGAGTCGATAAGATTAAAAATCCTTTTTTTTACTTCTTGATTATTTTCCAGAAACTTGGGTCATAACCAATTGTCTTGTATTCAAGATAAGACATTTAAAAACCAAAGAATGTTGGAAGTTTTGACATTAAGTAACAACAATTTGAGCACAATTGCCTTACAAACATTCAAAACGCAAATTCCTTACTTAAGAAGACTGTAAGTAAACTTGAAATCTTTATATAGTAAATTTAAGTTGTTAAAAAATGTAGAAATTTTTGAATGAAAAGAAAACTTCAGTTTCTAGAAACTTCTTTCTCACATAGCAGACTTTCAAATTACTCAAAAATAATCTTCAAATTTATTTTGTATATTTTCTATCTTTTCAAAAATTTGTTATTAATTCTTAAAAT
The DNA here is from genome assembly GCA_034620365.1 of Pegea sp. RAD2-039. Taxonomy (NCBI): domain Eukaryota; kingdom Metazoa; phylum Chordata; class Thaliacea; order Salpida; family Salpidae; genus Pegea; species Pegea sp. RAD2-039. The sequence goes on from JAQGEQ010000023.1 coordinate 378,492, forward strand.
TAAATTTTGTTTTATATTTAATACCACTTTAAAAAAAGTACAAATACTTAAACTAGTTCCTTTTCTACTATCTATTTTACAGGATTATCAATTTATAAATCGTAAAGTAAAATAAATAACAACATGTATACGTAATTCACAAATTGTTATTTTACTAGTTTTTATCCGTTTTATAGGATTACATTTATGATTTGTGGTTGAAATATGATTGGTAACTAATCTTAAGGATGACAGGTTTGATTAAAGTCTTAAATTAAAGTTCTTATGGGTAGAGATTACTTTACTAAATCTTATTTAGCTTGGTTAGAGTGAAGACCTTTTAATTATTTGGAAGATTATCTACATTAATGGATAAAACAATTTTCCTTCAAAGTCTAGATCCCATTTAAAACTTGACAAGACATGCTTTTCTTGTTCAATAGTTCTGCTTTCAGTAATGCTATTACAAGAAATTCATAAAACAATTTTTTCAAGTTAGCAAAAAAACAAACTGAGATATAAAATAAAGATCATATCGTAGATAATTGAATTATAGTTTTATGCTTCAACTCTCACATTAAACTGCAGACTAATTTCGTTTCAATTTGTTGTTCCAAAATCCATTTTTTTCTTCCTTTAAGTAATGATTACAAGACTCAATTGCTGGAGTTGTTGGTGAAATTAATGATGCGATGTAAATAACTTATCCTGATAATCTTTACAAGTTTTCTTAAGTCAATATCTTCCTTGTTATGAGCCACATTGTTTTGGAGACTATTAAAAACTATTTTTCTTTTTACTGAATACAAAACAACAAACAGATTTTTTTTTACAAATATAAAATTTTTAATAAAAAAACAAACGATTTCAAATAAATATAAATAACTAATAAATACATCTAAATTGAAATAAAAAGAAAATCTTTTTTAGCTTAGTTGTACAGATGAAAAAGACTTAAAATTTATGAAGCAATTTAAACTAATTATTTGCAAATTTTTCTAGACGTTTACACTCTAATCGGTTAGTATGTGATTGTCATTTATCTTGGCTGAAAGCTTGGCTAAGTCGACAAAAGCATAGAGGTTTGGCAACTCTTACAACCTGTCATGAACCAATTGAATTGAGAGGATCACGACTAGCTTCTATTGATAAGAGTTTGTTAAGATGTAATGGTGAGTTATTCAAACTTATCAAGTAATTATAAATAATAATAAAATTTAAATTGTTATTTTTAATTCTCTCATTTATAATTTATCAAAATATCATGTATTTAAATATTTCAAAAATAGATTTATTTTACAGTGAAATGTTTTTAAGTTCAAGTAAAAAACTACTAAATTATCGTAAAACGAAATGTTATCTCCACACTTGGCTCGCATCCATCTAATTATATACACATTGAGAAAATACAACAACTAATTCTGTATATTCAGCCAAAGCTCTTGAATACTTTGGTTAATTTTAACATCAATAATTGAAATTGATGTCGTAGTTAACATTTTCAAATTGAAGTTAATTCAATTTTCTTTCTTTATTACAACAAAAGCATTCAAATTGATTTATATTAAGCTTTATTGATTAGCTTGCCCAATTTCTTCATGCATCATTTTAAGTTTAGATGTTATTAAAATATTATGGTTTGGCATCGATATTGGAATTCACTAAAATTTTTTATCAAATGATGTTTTAGTTAAATGAAAAGTTCAACAGATTTATTAAAAACGCTAATTTCGAATTTATGGTTTTGATAAAACGTTCTCATTACTACAAATTTACTATAATTTAGCTTTTGATACTTTTACAGCTTAAATAGTTTAGATATTTACAACTAATGATGTTGCTATGAAAACTACAAACATTTGTATAAGGTAACGCTGCTATTTAGCATTTGTTTGTTTTTCCAACCGATATATTTATAAAATTTAACTTTATTTATTAGTGTGGTGTATAAAAATTTTAAAAGTAAAATACAACTTTGAGGTAACTCAACTTTAACTTTACTTAGTGTTACTTAATTTATAATTAATTTAAGTATTCGATTTTTTTGAAATTAATTTTATTATTAACAACATATTCTCAGAGTCTTTAGTTTGAGTCAAAACGTTTTATTAATTTGATTTAAGATTTGCTTGAAGAATCCGTTTCTGAAAATACAGTCACATAGTTAAAGGTTCAACAAAAAACAATTATGAATTATAACATTGAATTTCAATAAAATCTAAGTCAGCTGGGTACTTAGACAGGTCATTTTGAGTTTATTTTGTTATTTACTTTCATAACTTCAGGAAAATGAAATCAGCTGTCGTATCAACTCTTGTGAGGTCTCAAAATTACTTCTCTTAAAGCCGGAAGACGATGAAACTCTTCAACGGCGTCAACACAAGCTTCGTGACAGGCCTATTTGTTCTAATGTTCAGAAAAATTGCGTTTCATTAAAAGTCATTTTAGGATGTATAGAGGCAGCGGTGCGTATAGTCAATCTTTTTAGTTAATGACAGTAAGCCAAGCTAAAAATGTTTGTGAAAATATTTGCAGAATACTTTAAATATAGCAAGAAAACTTTTAAACAAAGATGGCAAGTTTTTTTTAATAAATAAATGGATCAAACGGTATAAGATAAATGATTTAATAACACAGATATTATACGGAATTCTTACTTTTACAGCTCATATAATAACAAATCCAATGTCAATATCAACTTAAAAGTATGTTTTGATGCTCGTGTTTAATCATATCTATTTAGTTACTTAAATATTATTTAGGGAATTTCAGTTGAACCCACGCACAAATATCAAAGATTTTTATCCAGCAAACTGATTTTTAAGCAAAGAAGCATAATGATCAGTGTTTAAAGAGACGTATTGTTTATTGAAAAGCTTAAGTATAATGACTTGCAGCTATATTACAGATTGAATGCTTTCGAGTCTGCAGAATCTTACAATCTTTAGTCACGTTTGCTTGTAAACATAGAGATAAGAGTTAAGATTTACTTCTTAAAAATCAGTCAAACAGCTAGGTTTAAAATTCCTATAGATATATGTTAGGGAGAAAGGACTTATTAGAACAAGTAGTGAACAAATCTTTATACTTCGTTCGAGTTCTCCAGAAGCCTTATAACCTAAATATTATTGCCATAATGGTTTTATATAGAAAAATATTTAGTTCGTTTTATCAAAAGTATTTTAATTAAAATGAAAATTGATTGTTGTAAAAGACAATCAATGAACTGACAACTCTGTGTAAACTGCGTTTTGTGATCTTTACAATTTCTTATAAAATGTCATGCCACAAAATATGCCACAAATACAATGTATAGTTTTAAATAGCTTTGAAAAATCATAAGATATTTAATGTCATTTCAAATTATGCAACATATTTTGTAAAATTTTGGTATGCTTTGTTTAAATTTTCTTATTTTGCCCTGTGCTGCTTGAATAGATTTGCGTTAAGTCTTTAAACGTGATAGATAATAATGTAGCTATAATTAGTTGTAATAAAAATACTTTTCTAACAAATGTTTGCTAGACAAGAAACATAATATATTGATCATATTATTTTTTAGATAAGGTTCGAGACTTGAACATCAACTTTCAAAACATTTTCATTGAAAACTGAAAATACTGATTTTGAAATGAACTCAAAATAAATAGATCAAACTTTTTTTAAACAAAACATTATAAAAGTTTGAACACCTCTAACACTTTCAAGTGTGTTCGACAGAAATTTTATTGAGTGTTTTTTTATCTTATTTTGTTGGCATTGTAACAAAGACACATTTGATTTGATCTTTCTAAAAATAGATGATGCTACCATAACAGACAAAAACACAAAAGTTTTATATCTATTGTAGAAAGTTTACAGCTCCAAAAACTAAACGAATCGATAGTTGATATTCAATTTTTTTTATTTTTACACTTATGACAGGATAAATGAGTTTGGTTCACTTACAGACTTTTTGCGTGCCAAAAGACCTCTGTGTCATTCATATTCCTGCCCTCTTCGTTGTAATTGTGATGTAACTGGGTTTGTGGACTGTCGTGAAAAAAGTTTGGAAATCTTGCCACAAAATTTACCTGAAAACACCAACCAATTGTAAGTGGAACTATTCAGTTTTTGAAATATATAAAAATATAAAAAGTATTTTGTGAAAATTTGAATATTTTATTTTTAGTTGAAATAATAATATTTAAATCAATTATGTGATAAAAAAATCATTTTAATTTCAGACGTTTCAGCTACAATCAATTAGATTCTGTTGCAGCATTTGCTTTTGCAGACTTTATCACTTTGAAAATGATGTAAGTAATAAACTGACTTTATCTTCATAAAAACCTTTTATAGGATGCTTGGCATCATTTTTCAGATTTTTATTGAAAATTTTAAGCTCATCGTTTGAACAGAGATCACTTTAGATCTTAACTTAAATCATTTTTGGTAGTTTTCAGTAGAATATAAAATTGTTTTTTATACAAAGCAGGTTTGAGCAGCGGTATAATTAATTGCAAAAAAAAAATAATTTTAAGATTATACTTTTAATAATATTTTCTTTAATTAAATATTGAACTTGTTTATTTATTTATTTGATAATTTTTTTTTCAAGAAATTTAAATTACAATGGAATTCAAGAAATTGATTGGCAAGCGTTTGCTGGAATGGAAGGATTAAAATCATTGTGAGTTTATTTAGAATTCACCAAAAACATTTTTCAAATACTTTTCAATCATTTCAACGTTTTTTCAAATATCGGAAAAAATTAAATACATGATCAATAAATGAGAAAATTACAGAAGATTTCAAAAAAGGTTATGATAACTAGAAGATATTTTGATGCAGACATTTACAGCATAACAAGATTACAACGATCCATCAGGAAACGTTTCAATCTCTTAGAAGTCTTGAAGTTTTGTAAGTTACTTTGCATTGGTTACAGATATTATTTGAAAGACTTTAATGGAACATTTGTAAACAAATAAGGATTTAGAATATGAAGTCTTTTACGCAAAGGAACAATTATTCTTGTTTTATCGCATTTGTTAGAAACTTCATAAATATTTATGTATTATTTCCAGATTTCTTCAAAACAATGAAATTACTTGCTTGAAAAGAAGTACTTTTCAAGGACTACATTCTCTAACGACATTGTAAGAAAGTTTTATATTATCAGAAAACGATTCTTTTTATTTAAAACTTAAAGACACCACCAAGTTTTTATATCATTTTAAATTGGAATTTAATTATAATAATACTCCATTAATGAAAATAAAAAAGTAAAACTTTTTGATTTGAAACTTTTAGTTTGAAAATTGCTTAGGTGGTTTTAGTGCAACGAATGCTAAAACTAAATTTGAATTTGTTCATTTATAATAAAACGATTTTCAATAAAATAGAAAAATAAAATCATTGTTTTCTGCTGAGATAGCAAATTTCATTTAAGCAATTTTGTATTCAAAGAAAAAATATATTTTTGAAAATGACAAGTAAATGAAAAAGTATTTTAAGGTTCTTCTCTTTTATTTCCTATTTAAAGCTATAGGGTTTTGCGTTTATTTACAATAAAAACTTTTTAATTTGTATATAGACAAATATACATAGAAAAACGCTTTTGAACTTTCATGTATTTCTACTACTTTTGAACATTTAATAACGCTTAAGACATGTATAACAAAAATTGATCATGAAAAACACCTTTTTATTGACAAGAGTTTGATACACTACAGATCACTGTATGGTAACAAGCTACAATCTCTACCAGAAGGAATCTTTTACCCACTTCGAACCTTATTTAACTTGTAAGTCTGTGTTATCAAATTGAAATTTCATATTTTGTGTTGTTAGTTTACACAGAGACTTAAATTGTTTTGTTTGTGTTTTGTATACATGTACAGAGCATTTTCAAATAAGTTTTGAATATTCTAATATTAAATTTTTCATTTTTCAACGATAATGTTTTTGCTACAATAAAATTTCTTTTTAAACAAGCTAAAATTTCTGAACTTAAAAGCAATAACAGCAAGTTAACTAGTTTTTCAATATAAACTTTTCAAACCATTAGCAAAATCCCCGACGTTTGTTACATCTTTATAGATTTGTGTCTTTTGTAGATATCTTGCAAACAATCCCTTACAATGTGATTGTCGACTTCGATGGCTCACAAAATATTTGCGACGAAAAGAAGCCATCGAAAAATCTGATGTCAAATGTTATGGTCCGCAATCAGTGGCAGGACTTTTTGTCTCAAGAGTAAAGAAACGTAGATACAGAAGTTGCATGCCAGGTAAGGCCACTACGATTGAAGTTGCTTTATTTTATTGACTGTTTCTATATTAAAAACAACATTTTATGGATAGTAGTAAGCTCAGTGATGCGAGACGAGACAGATGTGTGTCTAGCCCAGATAGAGTGCCCGGAAAATTGTGAATGTGAAGGCTCTAAAGTGACTTGTAGCGGATTAACTCAAATACCAACAGACCTACCAATCACAATATCAGTATTGTAAGTATCTTTAACGTTCGTCAATCGAATCTTATAATTAGCTTATTTTAACTACAGAATTTTACGCCTTAACAACATTGAAGTGATTTCGAATAATAGAGCTTTTCAAAAGTACGCCTCTTTGAAAAAGATTGATCTTTCAAACAATCAAATTTCAAAGATTGAAGACGGGGCATTTCAGGGAGCAGTTAGTCTGACTGAGTTGTAAGTTTAAATCGATTATATAAAGAAACACAAATTTGTAAAATTATTTATTTTAAATTTAACTGTCAAATATTTGAAAAGTTATTTGAGCAACTTTTCTATTTTCTTGGATATTTTGATGCAATTCTTGGATTAAATCCGAATATAAGTTACTAATATTACAACAGAAGCTAATTCTCAGTAAAATTCTTTATCACCACTTTCTGACCAAGAGCTGGTTTGATTAGAGTGTTGATGACAGATTTATTTTCAGGCGGCTGAATGATAACAGACTGAATGATATTCGAGGACAGATGTTTACTGGATTAAGCAATCTGCAAAATTTGTGAGTAATCATCATTTGTAGTTTGGTATCAATTGTGTCGAGTTGTTTTCAGGACGATACTTTTTTCGATAACAAAATCTGAAGTTGCTGTTTACATTCGGCTTGTATAATCAAACTATTTGTTTTTTGCTTACACTTTAATAACTAATCTGAAAAATGTCCCAACAATTTATTTGATCAAATTTGTTAAGTTGTATAAAAGCAAATAATACTTTGAATACTCGTCTAAAAGTACGGGAATGTAAACTAGCGACGCTGGTTTTAATCTTACGTAAAGATCAACAAACTTAATAAGAAAGTCTACTAGATCCTATCGGCATCTTAACCTTTGAAAACTCGTTAGTTAAAATGTCTACAACAACTTTAATATGAATGCTTTTGACAGCGTTTACTCTAATAGTTTGTAAAAAGCTGTTTTAATACTTTTAATTTAAATACTTTTATAGACAAATTCGAAACAACCGATTAACTTGTCTCGGTAATCATTCATTTGTTGGGTTGAGAAACATTCGTCATCTAGATGTGTTTTCAAATCATATTTCAAGTATTGATCAAGGAGCTTTTTCATCTCTTGTAAAACTGGAAACATTGTAAGACATTTTTTTGAAGTTTTTCATTTTAACATTTTAGGCGTCAAACTTTTTGAAGGTCTCTGTAACTTCTTTTTGAGTTATCACTTTAAAGTTATCACTTTTAAACAATTAGCAATCAAGAAATTACGAAGCTTCGAGAAAAATTACCGCCTTAAAACTTCAATCTAAAAGTATTCTTTAACGAAGCTGACTACTAAAGTGATTTTTGACGGAGTAATTAAATCTTTCTGACTACAACAAATTAAGAAAAAAAAAACTTCAGTGAAGAAGCTCTTTGTAGAACAGGATGTTTTAAGCATCGGAATCACTACTTAATGTTTGCTAAAAATATTAAAATCTCATTAACTATATTCTTCTTATCATTGTAGTCTTCATGCTAAAAATGAGAATCTTATATTTTTGGCGCCGAAGTTTTAGAATAAAATTAGAATTTTAATTTGAACGTTTGTACATAATGAACGTTGTAAATTTTCAAGATAGCTAAAAGTAAATATTGAATGAGATTGTATTGAAAAAAGTATGAATGAAAGTTTATTTACACTTGCAGCTCATTGAATTTCAACTTCTTCTGAAAGTTGAGTAAATCTCGGACTTATAAAGTTCATTTCAACATCTCACAAATATTTTTTAGACAACTTGATTTTAATTTACTAATTATCAACAGAAACTTGTTATCCAATCAACTTAACTGTAACTGTCGACTTCGGTGGCTACCTGTCTGGTTACAGCAGCAATCAGTTGCAGCAGGAAACCCTAGATGCTCTCATCCTTACATACAACGAAATATTCCGTTGACTGATATCAATCCAAATGATTTTCGATGTCCACCGTCAATGACATCGTCTCCTTCATGTACCCCAAAACGAAAATGTCCTTCTAAATGTTCTTGTGAAGGTAAGGACATCATGCCTTAGATCAATGATACATTGTTATGGATTTAGGAAGCATTGTTCGCTGTTCACATTCTAACATTCAAACTATTTCAATTGATGATATACCAGATGACGTGACAGAGATCTATCTAGACCGAAATAAAATTAAAGAGATCCCCTTAAAGATAAATAAATTTGAACGTCTTCAAAGGCTGTAAGTGATCTTTAAGCTTTGATTCTAATATCAAATATTTCAAGTGAATCTTGTACATGTTTGAAAGATGTTTTATCATCTATCTGTGCAGCCATTAATGAATAATTCAAGGCTGTATTAGCTAGCTCAACTGTCAAACGTAAATAGAAGCGATTTGTCACAATTAAAGTGGCTAATAAATAATGTTTATGTAGAAATGTAGTTTGCATTTGCATGACCGAAATGTTCTTTTTTGCAGTGATCTTAGCGAAAATTTTATAACTCGCTTAAACGCTGGTACTTTCAAAAACCTAACACAACTCACTGGATTAATTCTAGCTTACAATAAAATCCAATGTATTGAATTACGCTCTTTTAGTGGACTTCATTCATTAGAGACTTTGTAAGCTATCTTTTAATTGACATTGATTAATGTGAATTGATTAATAAGCTATTTACTATAATATATCTTTTGGGTTTTTTTTACAAACCGTTTTTAGTAATAAATATGTTTCTACAATTTCAAATTCATCAATGAAGTTGGTTGTTCCAGGTCTTTACACTCAAATACTCTCTCGAGTATCCCTGAAGGATCTTTCACAGATCTCACATCTCTTAGAAGATTGTTAGTACTCATTTAGCTAATTAGAGATTTCCGCAAACGATCTATTTGTATCATATTTTAAAGAGATCTTGGTGAAAATCCTTGGCATTGTGATTGCAATTTGAGATGGATGCTGGCATGGATGGATAGACAATCTGTTGATCCCGGAATAGCTAGATGTTCAGGACCTAATCACATGACAGATAGATTGATCATTTCAAATCCAAGCTTTGAGTTTAGATGTAATGGTATGAGCGCTTATTTAGAAACAGTAAACATCACCGCAAAATTTGATACTTTTGTAAACTTTAATTTAAACTTTTGAAGTTTGCTTTAAAACCCAATTAAATTAAGTGTAAGATATAAAACCACTGACGATTTGAAATTATACAAAACTTTTACAGGACCTTTAGATATAGATGTAGCAGCCAAGTGTAGTCCTTGTTTATCATCTCCTTGTCAATATGATTCAAGTTGTTCAACTCACAACACAAATATTTATCAATGTGAATGTTTACCAGGTGATTAAAAAACACTTTTTACTTTAATCATTAAGTTTTTCGATTTTGCAACCCTGTCAAGTAAAATAATTGTCGATAAAAGCGAACAAACCACATCAATTGATTTCAAACTTCATACTTTTATCTAAACTAAAATGATGAAGTAAAATTATTTAATGAGTTTAATTTGTAGGATTTAAAGGAAGAAATTGTGAGATACCAATTGATCCTTGCATCCTCAGACCATGCTTGAACGGAGCTAGATGTCATGCTCGCAATGAACATCATTTTGAGTAAGATCTTTGAACTTTTATAAAAGCTCACCGATATAATTAGAATATTTTATCTACTTCTTCACCATCTAGCAAATCACCTTCACCAAATTCAACTAAGTGCTTATGAAAACGCTTTATACATCATAATGGTTACTGCTGTAGGCCATGAGCAAATAAATAGAACTTAACAACGCCACTTTTCATCAGTTCACTGAACCACTGTTTTAAGAAGTCAATTTTATGTGGTTTTGAATAACTATCAACTTTAGAAAATACTTTTTACACTTCAAGTAATTAAAAACTGATGTTTGTACTTTTTAGATGTGCTTGTGCTCCGGGGTTTGAGGGGAAATTATGTGAGAAAAATATAGATGATTGTAGATCTTCCCCTTGTTTAGGAGAACATCAAGTTTGCAAAGATGAAATCCAAAACTTTACTTGTCTATGTGCACCTGGATGGTTAACAGTTTTTTATATTTTCTAGAAAATTCTTTAATTATCTTTTTTTGTTGTTTTGTTATTAAATGTTCCAAGTTTAGAATACTAAGTTGTATTTTATCAATACAGTAATGAGTTAAGAACATAGAGTTAATTTTTGTTGTTAAGATCTAAAAATACAAAAAACTTCTTTATCTAAAAAAATAGCAGCTTTACATTGACTTGTTCATTGTCTTAGATTGAATGTAATTAAATAATTACTCTTCAATTTTAAGATTAAATAATTTGGCCTTAAAAACAGGGGAGGGCAAAATTGTGATGAAAAGCTACTCGACAAATGTGCTGTTGACAGCCCTTGCCTTAATAATGGTCAATGTACAAATTTGTTTGATACTGAAGAGCCAGCATACAGGTTGGACCACTCTTTTAGAGTTTGTGCAATTAGTAATCTTATCTATTTTCAATTATAGATGTAGCTGTACAAGTGAATATAGAGGTGTTAACTGTACTGAACGATTTGAACCCTGTCAAAATCATAAATGTGAACATGGAGCTACTTGCCTAGAGGATTTTTCCTCTGTGTTTGGCTACCACTGTATATGTCCAGTAGATTACACGTAAGTACAATCAGAGTGAAAGTCAAAGTTTCATATTAGTTGATACAATTCTATTACCTAATTGTTGATGTTGAAATACAATACTTTTTGGTTTGTGTAATTTAGCTTTATTGGCATTTATGAATAAGTAAATGATGTTATCTGTGTTGTGAATAAACATATCATGAACATTGAAACTTGCTCAAGGAGTTTATCTTTACCTTTGTAAGTCTTCTCGACTCCTTTGTTTTGGTTGCATAAATTATAAGTAAATGCTTCAGTACTTTTAAGTTTCTTTCGATAAAAAAGGTTCTAAAAATTTATCGATAGAAGAATTTGGTAACAATTTAAACTTATTTTAAGATAAATTTTTTGCTTGCTTGGAAAAAAGCTTTTAAATAAAAATACAGCTGACAATTGTTCAAATGATCGACTAATTGAAACAGTAACTCAGTTTATTCTGTCGTAAGCTTTCGAAAGTGTTTTATTTGTCAAGTTTCTATTTTCATTAAAACTTATATGAAAGCTCTTACATTTAATCTTTGAATTTTTAATGAAAAATAATTCTGATATTTTGATCAGATATTGACTAGATTAGATTTTAATTTATCTTACTACTATTCGTGTTAAAAAATTGTTTAATATAAAGCTTCTTCACATACTTTCTGTTTTATATCAAGCAATAAGTAATCATCAGCATTCAGAACTGACAGTACTATAACGATAACTTCAAATAGATATTGAGATGTAATAACAAGTTTTCATACATCATATTTAAAACGGTGAACAGTTTAATTTCGACATAACATATTTTGACGTATAGTTGTAATCCAAAACAAGTATTTGAAAGAGCCTCAGGCTTTAGTAAAATTCAAATAAAATACAATGACAAAAAATATATTTTTATACAACTATTAATCACAGTTGTAACATTAAAAGCTCGTTTATACTGACACAATTTGGTTTTTTTCTTTGATATGATTTGATATTAAGAAAAAGCTTATTCATGTTCTTTTCAAACAATGTGTACTTGTATCTATAAGTATCAGATTAGTAAACAAATTTTCTATTTTTAAATATATCTTGTTCATAAATATATTAATATCTTCATTAAAACTGAATCAAAACGTAGAGGTGATTGACTTTAATTACGAAGACAAGCGCTAAAATGAAATTATTTAAATAAACAATGGGTTTTAATAAATCTACTCAAAATTCTTTTGTTATGCTAACCACACAATGATAAATCAATAAAACAAAACCTTGTTCTTACAGGGGCCAGTATTGTACTTTCTTCCAAGACACTAAGATCAATGTACTTCAAGATGATCCTTGTTATAATAATGATTGTCAAAACGGAGGTTCATGTCAATCAAGTAGAGGAAACATTTCTGGATATCAATGTCGTTGTTTGCCTGGATATTCTGGTCATCATTGTACTCAAGTAAGTTTTAGGAAGCTTAAATCTAAAACTACAGAATTAAATCACTTTTATTATCTTTAATCTGATTGCTTTGTCTGAATCTTTTTGTTTTAGTTGACAAGTTTACAATTTATTCAAAACGGGAGCTTTGTTGTATTGTCGCCGATAGAGCTACAAAACGGAGAAGTTTCATTCACGCTCCGAATGTCTACATTACAGGTTAGTAACATAATGAAGATTCTCACGACTCTACATTTGCTTGTTGAACATGCTTCATTGACTCTTAAGATCAAACTAGGATGATTTTACGTAAACTATGAAGGTATTTGATGCAAACTTCCAGGTGCTTAATCATGGCTTGGTAATTTGATATTTACCAGGAATGGTTGCAGCTGGTTGAGTAAAATTAAAACTGAAATTTGTTAATTATTAATTCGAACAGCTGATTAAACACCAACGATGTAATGTGTTTAATGGAATCACATAATCGTTTAAATTAAAATACTTTAGTCATGAATTAGATAAATTTATAGGATTTGTAACTTATACGATTTAATATCAATTAATTGTTTGATTTTAATCTTTGAAATTACTAAACTTCGTTTATCGACACATTTGCTGGTGATAGGAAAAAGGGATTTTTCTTTTTATGAGTCTGGAAACCATCATTGTGGCAGCAGAGTTTTTCTCTGGACATGTGAAAGTGATGTTGGTTAGATCAGAAGATGAAATGAAAAGCGTTTATAGTCCTGTACCTATAAATGATGACCAGCCACATAAAGTAATTAAATAAAACTTCAAATTCCTAATTACCACCAATACTAATTCAGATTCACATTCGAGTTAATGTGACTTCAATTTCTTTTTCATTGGATGATGATCGAATGATTACTGTTCGTCTGCATGGCCCACCACCAAATGGAGAGTTATCTTTTTCATCAAAGATTCATTTAGGTGGAATCAGTCAAGATATGCTTGATGACAGCAGCCGTTATTGGTTCTACAGCAACTTTACAAGTTTTAAAGGTGAGTTCTATCTTCATCTACAAACTATTTTGAATAAATAAATCATTATCATCGTATGAATCAATTATTAACTTTCTGTTTCAGTCTTACTTTAGTATTATGCTAATATATTGACTCAAAACGTCAGTAAATGAACTTCAACCTTTGTAGGGTTCTTCAAAGTTATCAATGATTGAGTTGTGGTAGTGAAGCTTATAAGTTCACTTCCATATCTCATATTTACTCTGTAAACTTGTACAATAACAAACGACCAATAATGATTAAAAAGGCAAGTGAAAAAATTTAGGTATCTAAGCTCTCAATCACACTTAACGGCAAAAGTAGTTCAATTGATAAAAAGTTTTCTAGAAAAGTAGAAAAAAAAACGTTTTTTGAAAACCTTTTTGTGAAAGAATTTTCATGAGAAAAGCAAACATTTAGTACACGCTTTTAAAATGACATCTTAATAAGTCTTATATTTACTTTGATCACAGACAAGAATAAGGTCCAAGTAAGTCGCAAGTAAAAGTTGTTTTGATTTAGGTGGTTTAGTAAAGTCATAGTAAGATAAGCATAAAATGGTTTTATATTTCTTATTTATTTCTATTTTCTTTTCAATTTCAGTTTCTTCTGACTCATGAAGTTTTGAGACTTTTCTAAGACTTTACTGTAAAGGTTTTACTGGATTCTTTTAAATTTTTACTTTTCTTACGACTTCAAAATAACAAAAACCTTTTCCAAAATACACAACATTGACCGAAGCATTCAACTTGGTTTAAATACTTAAGCTATTAAAATGTAGTTGAAAATAGACTTTTATAGCCTCATAAAATTCATTGCTAATTCAAACTGTTTAAGTAATTTTGCTGAGCTTTAAAACATTTCATTTTATGCCAACGATGCTAAAAGTGATTCGATAAATGCTTAATAAAACTCGTAGTAGTAACAAGATAATATTTGCTGAGTAATAAGTTTATTGAAGCTTTGAAAATACTTTCTACAAACACCATTTGTTTGCCGATAAACAAATCGGCCAATTAATGCCAAAGTGATATAAAAAGTTTGTCTATCTCCAGGTTGCCTCCTTGGACTGCAGATAAATAATGAGATTTACGATTTTCAATCAATTTCCAGTCTGCAAGGAAACACAGCAAGCATCTCTACAGGATGTGGAGTAGATGTAGTTGAGAGATCATGTAGCTTAGAGTGTCGACATGGAGTTTGTAGAAATTTAGCGAATGAAAAGATGGTATGTGAATGCGATGGAGGATTTACAGGTATAAAGACGATGAAGTGATATTTACATGATGTTGATGGAATACTGCTTCAGGTAAATTATGTGGCATCCGCATCATGTCTTCGATGAAGTTATGTCCGAACTCAAGAGCTTACTATTGCGTCCATGGAAGATGTGTGGCTGGAAGCGGTCAGAACACTGCAGAAGCCTTTTGTCAGTGTGACGCAGGTCTCGTCTAATCTTCAATCTCAACTTTGAACCCAACTGTCCACTATCTGTAGGTTACATAGGCGAAAGATGTGAAAAACCCGAGCAATGTACCAACATTGACTGCGGTCCAGGCAAATGTGTACAAGGACAAAATGGCTTTAAATGTTTATGTCCGAGGCGTTTCATTGGTTTACATTGTCAATCAAGTATGTTCGATTTTTATATTTTATTTTTACAGTCCCTTAATTAAGAATAAAAAAATGATGAAATATTTAGAATAAATATAAACCGGAAAGGTGCTGAAATTTGAAAGATTTTGATTAAATAAGTTTCGACAGAATTTCAATTAGTTGTTAATCGTTTACAACTTCAACTGAAAGTTCGAGAAAAGTTTTAATTTAGAAATTCGTTAAAATCAAATTTTTAATTTCCAAAATTAATGTTGAAAGTTTGATATTTTTCAACAAATTTTGTAATCGATTATCTTCTTCAAATGCTTCTACAGGAAGATGCCGTGGAAGAAAAATCCGTAAACATCTTCAGATAGATCTTCCACAGTCTGAAACTCTTCAAAAATCTTCAAACTCAACAGACAGCTGTCATAGTGTAAAACCCTTCACTACAGTTGTATGCAGCGGGCGTTGTGCTGCGAACCGATTCACACGTCGTTATGGTAACCAAAGTAGCGCATCACGTACATCTACTTCGCGACGCACACTTTGTTGTCAACCGTTCCGCATATTAAAAAAGAAGATTCGATTCCAATGTAGCAACGGCGAAATTACAACTCGAGTTATTAAGAAAGTTAGAAAATGTGTTTGCAACGCTAGATGTCAACCGAAGTGAAAATCGGAATTCAAATATTTGTGCCAAATTCTTTACAGTGTCTAAATCTTCCAGCAGAGATTGACTTCCAGATCTGAAGTTTGATGATCTTTTACTGAAATTACAAATTTTATTATGTGCCTTTTGTTGTAACTTTTTTGTTCGTTTTACTTCGTTTTCAATCACCAATATTACATGGTTCTGAATTTTTATATCTTAATCACTACGTCTGATGAAATGGACAGATTTGTGTTTATTAACAAAAACTCAATTAATAAAAACCAACTTATCAACTCCCAGTGTTATAGATACAAGATCATTTTCAGATTTAGTTGATGCAAGTTGGATTTTGAGACACTTTAGACTTGTAAACTATTTCTAATGGATCAAAAATTCATAATCTTTTAATAAATAAAATCTTTTGTTAAAAGTCTTGAGCATCAACTAAATAATTAACAAAAAACTTTTAGGATTTAATCCCTATCAGTTGATAAATCAATCTTCTTTAAAATAAGATCTATCACTTGTATTATATATGAAAGTAGAAAGCTAATCACTCAAACAAAGAATTTGTTATTAATGAAAGCAATTGAAACTTTTAAACAAAGATTACTTTTAAATTTATACAAGTACATATTACTAAAGATAAGATTAATATTTTTTAAAATACTTTGAATACTTTAAATTGTTTCTCTTTATACTAAAGCTAAAAGCTATTAATTACATACAATTAAATTATAAGGATTAGTACAGCTTACTTTAAAGCTATCTGCACCTATTAACAAGCAGTTTTAATTGTTTAGCTTACCTATGATTTGTAAACTTTTATTAAGATGAAAAATTAATCATTATTTATATGAATATTTAACATATTTATATAATTATATCAATTTCAAATTTTCGAAAATTTAAAGCTCGTTTAATTGAACGTATAGATAAATAAATCTTAGTTTGCTGATAAATAAAGCTTGCAACATAAATAAAAGCTTTCATGCATAATAATTAATGTTGATAAGAAATTTATTAATTTTATAATTTAGATTAATTTTGATGTAAAATTTAGAAAAATAAATTTCTGTAAAATAAGTAAACTGAAGATACAGAATCAATCAATGCTTTTTATATGAATCAAATAGAATTTTCTTACTACTACATCTATGAACCATCTTATGACTTGATGTTATTTTAATAGAGATCTTCTTAACTTTATTGTGAGTTGATAAAGTTATAGATTTTCTATAAAAATTTAGTAACAAGTTTATTGTGATCTCAGTTTTCTACAAATTTCTATCTCCTTACAACAGAATTTTTATTCGTCGAAATTGTTGATACTTTTACTTTCTAACGTTTGACGTTTGTTTATAAAAACTATTAGCTTGGCATAAAATATATCCAAAACCATCCAAGTTTAAATTAAACGAAACTTATTTGGTGATTACTAGTTTGATCAACTAACTAATTATTTAACTTATTAACTAATAAGATTTCTATTTTTATTCAAATAGAATAAATCTGGCTATTTTTAGGATTTTGAAAAGAATCATAATTAGCTGCAAATAATAATTTTGTTGAAAAATTCAAACTTTTTATATCTTGAAATAAATCTATTCACAGAAAAGAATCTTTTTAACTTTCAACCACGACTTGAAAAGATCCAAAGATGAAAGAAATGTTAAATCATGAAATATTTATCATGAATCGTAATTCACTTACAAAGCCTCGCTAGTTATCTTATATTAATTATTTCACTCAAAAGTTTTTCAATGACGATAAATGAAGTTAGTGTAAACATGAGCTGGTCCCCACCCTTAACGACTGTCTCAGTGACAAACAAATCATGGGCGGTCTACACTTTTTGTCATTATGCTTGAACAAAGTCGTAGACAGTAATTTACAAGAAACAATGACTCATATTACTTAAATGCACTCAAGCATGACGCACCTGCAATACTGCATGTAACAGTGTCACTAATAATTGATCAGAAACACAGTTTAGAGAGTTTGATTGTACCTGTGTCCATAGCTATAGTCCAACATGACTCTTCAAAAGACCACCAATGTAAAAGCAAGTGAGTTTGCTCAGGTGTTTTCAATGTTATACAAGTAAACAGTTTTCAAAGTGTAGATAGAAGATTTTAATCACATGATCTGATATACAATCAATATAATTATTAGCCAAGGAGAAAACTTATAAAGATAAATTGTAAATTGCTGATAATTATTTATTAAAAAGATGAACTTTTTTGGAAAATATTTTATTTGATTTTAAATAAATGATATTATGATAAAAAAATATTTAAATTATTTGCAATCATTTTATAAAGTAACCAATTTTATAAATTGAGCAAAAAAAGTATCAAAATAAAGAATATTTTCTCATAAAAATTATAGTAAAAGTAAAAAAAAAGATTTTTACAATTTTCACAAATTTTCTTGATAATTCAACCATCTTTTCCTTCTAATGTTCCTAAAAGCTCAAAAATTAAATTAATTTTCATTTTCTTCTAATATTCTTTTTTAGAAAGTAATTGCTAGCAAATTTCAAAATTTAATAAAATCTTTGTTTAGAACTAAAACTATTTATGATTAATAGAGTCAGTAATGATTTTGAACAATTACTATAATCTTAGCATACAGTAGTTTGCTCATATCTAGCAGAAAAGTTTATTTAAAACCCTAGAATTTTAGTTATGATTACTAAAAGATTAAAAAAATCAAATGAAAAATAACATTTACATTTAACTGTAGCTAAATTAAACTGTTTTTAACAAGTAAAAACTTTACCATCAAAATAGTTTCTTTGTCAAAGTCCTGTACAAGACATAAAAGTGATCTCAATCACAAAACAAAAAGTTACTCTTATTAGTAATCTTTTTTATTCTAGTTTAGTATGTAAATATTGACAGGGTTAGGTGTTATATTGACGTTTTAATGGCTTGATTTTAAAGTTAAATTATAATTTTTAAATTGCTTATAGGCTGATGTTTTCAAAATTCATTTAAAAACAACCAAATGTAATTTTGAAATGGTTTTTGACCAGTGTAAAATTATTGCCAAGTTATTTAGAATCTTATAAAATAACTACCAACTATTTGAAACATATTTATTGTATTATGAGGAAAATAGAAGATATTTTGGTAAGTGTTAATAAATTACTAATTTTCTAACTCACTTGCAACAAATCTACCATTTTTTTGATGGTTGTAGTTAAAGTGGAAATAAGAATACTCGTAAATGATAAGACTCACTCACTTTTTTCAAGGATTTTGTTGGATTTTTATTGACTTCAATCTTGTATTAAACGAAATCGACAAATTCAAATTCAAACTCAAATTTTATTTTCAGTTTCTCTTTGAGTGTCTCTTTGAAAACTTCAACAAATATCTAATAAATAGAAGAGTTTATCAAGTCATCTTCAATAGTCTTCTACACTCAGAGCTTATTTTATTATAAGTTATTATTTTATTATATATTTTATTATACGAATTACTACGATGGTTTTTAATCCCATTATATTTAATATTTACAAACTGGTTTGCTATTTATTTCAAAATTTATTTTGTTCCCAAAGATTTTGTGTAAATAATATTTGTTGTCAATTTACTGTTCGCAAACATTAGCTTCAACTCTACCTAAAAGACATCAATAAAATTTGTTGTTGTAAATTTCAGTATCATGTTACAACCACTTAAAATGTGTTTTGAAACTTGTTTAATAGTTTCAATAATTCATATAAAGTTATAAATGTAATTATTTACTTTGTGTCGTTTTATTTTTAAAACTGATTTATTCTTTCATTTGGCTCTTAAATTAAAATCTCTATTTTTAGGATTTATAAATGTTTAAACAACTTGACGAATGAAATATGAAAGTAAATATTTTTGTGATCTGAAAACTAGTTTTTCTGAATCATTTTAAGAGCTGACTCTAACATTATTCAAATATTTATATAAGTTCTATTAACTTCACCTAGTGACCTATCAGATCATTTGGGTCAATTCAAGTCTTTAATGGTTTTAAAATGACATAAAAAGTTAATGATAAATGACTCAGTATTGAAATGGAAGATTTTAATTTAAGAAATTTAATGGATCACCACCTTGCTTCTTAAACTTTAAAAAAATTAATTTTTTTGATCTATTGATCATTAACAATAGAAAATAGTTTATAAAATTTATTTCTAGGGACCTTTTAAGATCATAAATTTGATGAACCATGAAAGAGTCTTTAACTAGATGAAGAAGATCGTTTATCAAATATAGTTTTGTCAAATTGAATAAAAATTTTCAATTTTTTCTGTCATTTGTCAACAGGTCGGCAACCAAGTTGTTAAATATAAGTCAAGAGCTTTCAAAAATACAAGTTGCATTTATCGAACCAAAGACTCAAAAACTTCTCATCTCATAAGCGTTTCAATCTATCTCCACATAATTTTTGCTAATGGTTAAAAACCACACAAACCAGTATATTAACCATTTTGATAATCTATCGACAAGTTGCATAAGAAAAAAAATATTTTATCTTTCTAAGAAATGTTTGTTGATCTTATTCTATTTTTCTCGTTCAGTTTTGTTGAGTGCTTAGAGATCAGTATCATTTGCTAGTTGTCATAGCAACATACAAAAGAGACCGTTGAAGCCATTACGGTAAGTAGATGGTTAGTTGAAGAACGCAAGCAAGTCAATTAGAGTTGAGATTTTGTTGTGAGATACTCGAAGAAGTAGTGACAATTTTCAATCTTAGTGCTGGAAGCACAAGGAAATTGGAGCGTTCATCTAACACGATACTCAATGAACCGTGGCCGCTATTATGATATTATACGACGGTTTGTTCTTCACACGATTGATCAGTACGTGACCTTTGTTTGGTCTTCACCCTTGGACCCGTAAAGCAAACGTTAAATCTGCTTTTTATCGATTTGGTCAATATATTGAAAGGATTTCAATCTTCTGGAGGTTGTTGTTCCATCAAATAGATTCAAATAGATGGAAGAGAAACACGTGGTGAGTTATTTGATGCTAGTTGAAGTGTAGTTTCTCTTCATCTATTTTATTTTAAAAGAAAATAGTTTCTACATCCTTCTTCACATTGAAAAATGTCTAACAACAATTGATCAGAAGAATTCGAAAAAGTCTTTTAAAAATGCCGTTTTTTGATAGATACAAATTTTGGTGTTTTTTTTGCTTTGATATTAAATTTAACTTCTGATAAATTTTAATCATAATTTAATGCCGGTGTCGATTTATTGTTTTGATAATAAGTAAACTATTTTATAAAAACAAATATGAAAAGTTCAACTTCAGTTTTTTGTATTAAGAAATAAATAATATAAAATTGTAATAAAAAGTTTTAAATAAAAAGTATTTAATTTATTTACCTTTGAAAACCAAAGGTTTCTACATTTTTTAAAACCAATTAAAACTCAAATATTTTTTTAAAGTTAGAATTTATAGAATATTGAATAAATTGATAAAATCCAGAAAAAAAAGATTTATTTTAATCTAAATGATGAATAACTAGAAAATAAATAGTAATAAATTATTCTACAATAAAGTTATTCTTCGTACAGTTACTAAGGTCTTGATGCCGTTAGATTAACATGTACAAACATATTAGACATAGTAATTGTAAACAAAGTTTAGTTTATATCCATCATTTTCAGTTTGTACAGGTGAACAATTTTTAATTTGCTTTTTAACATTGTTAACTTCAAATAGCTTTGTAATTGGTAAAGAAAAAGCCGTTTTGTTAGAATTATTGATAGGCTTTACAAGATAGTTGTGAAGAATATAAGTTTAATGAAGCAAGTACTGATACATGAGCATATGTCTTGCATGATTTTATTAAATTATTCTTCTTGTTGCTCATAATATTGCAAGCTTATTATGTTGTATAAATGTTATACATTGTAACATGTCAAAATATTATAAACGTTTTGATCAGTTCAACACGAAATATTTTTAGTTGCTGCATAATAAACAGAAGGTATTAATCATTTTTATAATTTGAAAATTTTTATGTTAGACGATGACTTCTAGTAAACAAACATATCATTTGAAAATTGGCGTACTTCCCAAGTAAATATAAACTTTTCTTGTTCGTTTTATTCATTCATAAAAGATTTAAACTGTTACAGATAAAGCTTGAATCAATCAATAATAGAGCTGGTAAGCCTACTTTAACACTTTTTAACAATGTTGTTATATGTCTTATTGTTTTTTATCATAATACCAAACGATTTTTGTAGAGTATAAGTGACAGGTAATAATACTTTACATAGTAAACCCATGCTAATGATTAAGTGGCAGAAACTTTTCTATAACTGAAAATAATAAATTATTTTTTGAAATTGGTAGGAATGTTGTGTTTGATACTTTCAGTATTTTCATTCTGTTTGTGTACATAAGATAAAACAAAAGCATTCAAAATTAAACCAAAAGAAAACAGGAATTTGTTGGTCGGTAACCAAATAAAGCGTGAGTAAACTTCAATTGATTCTTAACTAATAATACTTCATCTTTATTAGAGTTATTCAAGTGATGTTGTATGAAATTAAATATAAGCTTCTAAAGAAGATTTAGGAGTTTTTTTTAAGGATTAAAAGATCTTTTTTTATAATCGTAAAAACACTTTAAACAATTAAGTTTCAACTGAAGTAATAAAATGAATAATTTCGACAAAATCATAGAGTCATTTGAAGGTATAACATTAGTTTCTAGCTTACCAGAAGCATAAAATCTTGTAAAATGTTACAAGCCAAGACTTGTGGCTCGTAACAGACGAGTATTTGAAGCTACTAACACTAGCTTTATTTATAATAAACAGAAGATCTAAATAATTACCGAACTAATTCTAAACGCTTTTTCAAATTTTGTACAATTCCAAAAACTTCATCCAAAGCTATTAGAACTTTAGCTACAAAACTAATTGAGAACGTTTACTAGTGACTAAAATTACAGTGAATATTACTCATTCTCTTTTAAAACATTTTAGGTAATTTATCTAAAACGCAAAAAATTAATTGTGGGTGGCAAAAGCTGTTTAATAAACAGCATATAATTGTAAAACCTTAAAACAAGTCAAAAAAGAAAGCAGCATGGCTTTTGTTTTGTTATCAAAATATTTCTTTGTGAGTCTAATGCTTAAATGATTAATGACTAATTTTGTGATTTCTGCGAAGTACTATTTTTTCAGGGAATGTATTCTAGTTTAACTTCTTGCTGAACCATAAACATAAAAATAGTAAAGAATAATGAAAATTAGACCAACATCAAAATATGAGCGTTAGATATTATATTTTTAGTATATTAATACCTTGATATAGTCTTTGAAAACAAGACTTAAGTACTGCAAACACGAAATTCATAAACTTAAACAGCTTTATTACTTTGTAAGTTCCTTTTTATAATTAAATGTATTGATGGACAAGTAGCAGGCTGTTTTATTTCACAGCTAGCTTATCTATAAGTGTATCAAAAGAATTTGTAAACCAAATAATAGTATATTTTAAAGTTTTAAATTTCAGTTTGAATTTTTATAAGTTGTCATTCTAAATTCAAAAATATCTAAAAATAGAAAAAAGTATCAAACAGATTTAAAGAAGTTTTCGAATTCAAATTTATGAGGATCGGAATAAATAAAGAAGATTAAGTCCCACGAAACGATATTTAATTCATTAAGCTTACAACAAAACGTGTTAGGATCAACAGAAGATAAATTTGAAAAGATTTTTAAACAACTATATTGTTTAATAGACGAACCGATATCTGGAAGACTACAGTAGAGTACGCTCATGATAAACCGAATACAAATGTTAAAAATAAGTATATTTAAAACTTTAATAAGTGGATTGTTTGTCAGAGCAGAAAAAAGTGAAAAATATTGATAGGAGTCTAAAGTAAAACTGATTTTTGAATAGAAACTCACGTTTTCTAACTTTCATGGAGTTTTTGGTTTCAAAGAAATTCTTTCTGATTAAGAATTACTGATAAGACAAATACATTTCAAAGAGTTTCTAGGTTTTAGTTTGAAAGCAATGAATAGAAACTCAGTCAATTTGTCAAATACTGATTTATCTAATCACGAATATAATCAAAATGTTTTTCAATTTTTCTTATGATCTGTTTACAATGGGTTAAGTTTACAATGGCCTTTTTTACGAATAAGTTTTTCAATTTGCAGTATTTTAGCAAATGCTAATTTAATATGTAATTAAATTATTCATTTTTTCACTTCCTATGCTTTTGTATTTAATAATCTTTTTTCTATAAATCATTATTTTGAATTTCATCACACAAAAAATCAATTTATTTTAAAAGAATATAAATAAAAGTTTTACTTAATGAGTTACTTCATACTTATAATCATTATTATTTAGTTTGAAAATTCTAAGTCTTAAGTCCTATCTTCCTAAATTTCAGATCTAACAATAGATAAAATCTTGAATTAATCTTTGACTTGTAAAGACTCTTCGATCAACAATATCGATCCAAAAAACTTTTTTGTTGACAGATTCCTTTCTTTATGATTCTGAGTGTTTAGAAAACACACAGCTGTAAGCTGCATCAATTTTGATGTCAGGCTCTATGCTCCTTAAATACCTAAAAGTGCTTCTTTTTACGGCATTAAGTTGTTTTAGAAATATAATACTTTACTTAAAGATAACAACAATATCTTTTTAAATTATCAGGTAATAGTTTTAAACAAATCATTTTACTTAAAATGGTGTGACTCAACCAACCTTAAAATTCAATAGATAAAAGAAAATTAAATAAAATGTTTATCATTTGTTACTTTTTCATAAAATATTGATAATTAAGGAGCAGAGATTACAGATTAAACAAACTTACTTCTTATCTTAATTACATTTTACAACATTGTTATCACCTCTAAATAAATCAATTTGAACTTTGTAAGTTTGTTTTCTTTAACTGAAGTAAACATTAAAATATTGATAATTAAGGAGCAGAGATTACAGATTAAACAAACTTACTTCTTATCTTAATTACATTTTACAACATTGTTATCACTTCTAAATAAATCAATTTGAACTTTGTAAGTTTGTTTTCTTTAACTGAAGTAAACTTAACTTATTTGCCTTTAAGCAGTTGGATAAATATGATGCCTAGAAAGAAATTCTTACCATTTAGTTAAGAACAGTTATTTTCAATTTTCTAAATTGAAAAAATGAGCATCATTTAATAAACATAATAGTATATTACAAGCAAATAGAATTCGATATTGGTATTCAAGTAACAAATAAAAGTTCATATTATAAAAATAAATGTAATGTTAAGACCAATTAAAATAATTTGAATTATCTATCTATATTATATACACAATGCTTGTAAGACCATTAATACTTTTGATTAAAATGCTAATAAAACTGTAAAAACTAATATCACTTTTATGAAATGCTGGCAAATAATTTAAAAAAAAAAGAAAATTAAAAAGTTGTTCATGACTTTAGAAAAAATTATTGGCAAAAATATAAAATATTTATTTCAATTTTTAATAAGTTAGACTAAAGAAAAGCCTTACCTTTATAAGATTATCTGTTTTAATGAATAAATTATGTTTAATTTCTAATTATAAACTTTAATCTTATACATTGTAAATGTACTAGTAGCTTTCAGTGAAAGTCATTACCAAGTTAAACTTCATATTACCTTTATCATTACTATATTGGTTTCATTTCCTTCTGAAAACGGTTGATTATCAACTAAATGAAAAGAAATTGCTTGCCTTATAACAATCATACACAAAATTGGATATGTTTTTAATCATAAAGATTGAAAAATTGTCTGAGAAAAATCTACTTTTCAAATTCTTCAATAATTTTCAATATTTTGAGTCTATACTTTAAAGTAAATTCAGCAGATGTTGTTTTAATTTTAATCACAATGTTTGAAACAAACTGTTCCAACTTTATTCACAGAATTTAGTAATCATCAAAATTGTTTTCAGTTTAAACATCTAAACTTTTGACTTTTCGAGAACTTTTGAAATACTGATGATATTTAAGGTGACTTTTTGCGACATAAACACCTTGATTGATAGATCTTATATGATTCAATAGATGTAATGAATATCTCTTCTGCGTCATTAAATCTAATCTCTTATGTATTAGAAGAACAAAGATCTTAAGAATCAGAAGAAGATAGTGGATTAAACTTTTCAATTGAACATCTTTTTGAGTGTCTTTTATCACTAATGATGCAGTAAAATCTTTCAGAGTACTCTACAACTAATCTTCAAATATTGCGGAGTTCAAATAAATAAGGAAAGAATTTTGCTTTTTACATTTATCTTTTTTATGAGCTTCAGAATGATTAAGCGTTGAAAAAGATTTATGAAGTTATAATAAAAACATTTGAAGAAGAAATCTTAGAAAAAAGATCTCATTCTTGTTTTTATTTCATTGCAAACAAAAGATTATGTTCTCTAGCTCTTCTTTTTTACATTTTCATCAATTTTCTTAAATTATTTTTTCAAGAAACTGTAAATATAAGAAGGCTTTGTTTTCTTTTTTCAATCTTTCTTACAAAAACATTTCTTAAAAAAATTTAATCAAAAGATTATTTACTTTTTGAAAAGTGATTATGTATTATTATTTAAAAGTTTAATAATCATTTAATATAACAGTTTGAAACTTAACAATTCTGTCAATCATTAGAACAGAAAGACACAACTTCTAGATTAAAGAACATATTGATCAGTTTAGACTTTAAAAGTATTTAAGCTTCGAACTTTTGTTGGATTTTCAATCTTTTTTTTATTCAAATATCATCTTTTTATTACTCTAATATGACATCTAGCGATGACTCTAAATACTGTTGAAATTATAATGTCTTTAACTAAAGAACAAAAAAGTGTTTTAAATTTAAAAAGACATTACTTGTTTTAAAAGATCATGATAGTTAGTTTTAGAAAAAAAACTAGATTAGATAAGAAAATCTGAAAATGAATATCAAATAATGTCTAAATAGATAAACTAAAGTTACCACAAATGTTTATAAGCATAAGTGTACAAAACTTTTTGAACTATAAACGTTTTATATTGTTGTAATGTAGTTAACATTGAAATGTTATCAAATAAAAAAGACACAAGACAATAAAATTCTCTGAATTGTTTTTACTAGTGCTACACGATTGTATAAAACCGTCAAAGTTTTCTGTTTGCTTGTATGACAAGTTTTTTGGCTTGGTGTTGTTAGCCAAGGAGATTTTACTAACCATCACAGTAAAATGACTCAACAAGCAAAATTTGTTTCGTTTTTGATGATTGTGTTTAAAATATTAGGTGGGAATTTTATGTTCTGTATAAATTTAATTCAAGTTAGAAAAACTAAACTTCCAAAAGTTAGAAGTTAAAATATTTTCTTGAAGTGATTAACTAGCTTCTGTAAAACTAACCTAAAACATTAAACTGTTTTTAAATTTATTCAATAACAACAAAGGTATCAAAGAATCTTATATTACTAAATGAAAATTATTTATTTGTTATATTTTGCCACTAATAGTCAGTCAATTAAAGAGTTTTAAAGCCTTCCTTAAAAGTAAATATTGCTGTAACAAAAAGTCTCTAACTGAAACTATTTTTAAACTTTTAAATATTTGTTTAAGGTAGGCGCAAGTTAAGTTACTTTTGTCCAAGAAAGTGATTCAAAAAATAAGAATTTTAATGAAATCAAATAATAGATCTTGTCGAATATATTTCCTAATTTTTTGATAAATCAAACAAGATAAGTTTTATATATACACAGGTATTACTTGACCTAAATGATATGTAAAGAATATTTGTAATTTAATTTAAAATATTTTATTCAGATTATCTTAACAAAAGTTATCGAAAAACATCTTGTTATATAAATACGTTTATTGGTTAAAATAACATCATTAAAAGTCATTTGAACATACAAATGAAATTTTAGTAGATTCTAAATAAACCAGAATCACTTTAACGATTTAAAATCTGGGCGATAAAGTCTTTATCTTATTGCTTATCAATATAAGATGTCCTAATGATTGCTGATAACATTACACAATTTATTAGTCAGTCTAAATACTTTCACTTTAAGTTGCCTGCAACAGTTGTTTCGTTGCTATTTTCTAAAAACTATTTTCTAAGATAATCGAAAAGTTTTATTCAAAAAAATTCCAAAGTTTTCATAAATTTAAAATCAATTATTTGAAAAACTCTCGTTAAAAATAAACAATTTTAAAATTAAACTTTAATATCAACAAAACTACTCATATGTTCAACAAAACAACTGAATAATTAAATAAGCAAAAAATTTTTGAATAAATTTTTTAACCTTTAGATATTTTAATTGATTTGAAAAGTTTATTTTTGTAAATTATACTTTCTAACTGTTTGTTTTTATTCTTCAAATTGT
Organism: Pegea sp. RAD2-039; assembly: GCA_034620365.1. Lineage (NCBI taxonomy): Eukaryota > Metazoa > Chordata > Thaliacea > Salpida > Salpidae > Pegea > Pegea sp. RAD2-039. Next base: position 406,661 of record JAQGEQ010000023.1, read on the forward strand.
AATTTAAAGCTTTGAATTTATTTCTACAGAAATAGTTCAGGTGTTTAATACTGTAATTACTAAGATTTCAACAAAAGTTTTATTTAAATAATATTTTGATTTAAACTCAAAATATCTTTGAAGAATTTGATTAAAGCTATTCAATTGATTGTTCTAACCAATAGCTCACGGATTTATATTTATCAAAATAATTAATATTATTTTTATCTACAAGTTTTATTCCGAGCATATTTTCGTGCCATATTGAAATTTCCCCATTTTGTGATGCCAAAATACTCAAAGGCTGTTACTGAGTAACAGTGCAAATAACAGCAACTGTAAGTCACGTGGGATTCTGTTCAGTCAAGCATGACAATAACCTGAATGTCTATCACAATTAAATTATTTTTTTTGCAATTTACCGGAGTTTGCTTCACTGGTTTTGTTTTACTTTTTGCTTAATCATTTTAAGGATTTCATGTGGCCAAGTTTATATCTTGAAGTAGATAATTAATAACTTAATTTTGTTAATTAGCTTGCGGTTTACCTAACCCAAAAAAATTTTCAAATTTCGAAAATTTAATTTTAAGTATTCTTTTTTACATTTTCATAACATCGCAAACAACCATCAACTTTATATCAATGGAATTTATGAGTTTGAAAAAGATTCAACTTTTAGAATATTCTGAAAAGAACAAGAAGATTAAAATATTCTAAATTGTTTTTCCTAAAAATTTTAATGATTTTACAAACTGAATCTGAGATTATATCAAAACAATCTTTAAAGCTTCTTAATTCTAACTTTACATTTTGCAATCGAAATTACTATTTTCATGTGATTCGGAAGTCAATGTCTTTCAATCAGCGTCAACAGAATCTTCAAAATATGCTGTCAAATATTTTAAGTGATTCTTTCAATAAATTTTTCTGACCTTGAAAAGATTCTTCACTTTGTTTTTCATCATTAAAAAATGTTGAAAAGTTTTGATTTGCTTTCGAAGAGTAGAAAGTTAATCAAATTAATCTTTAATTTATATAAAATTTAGTTTATTATCATCAAATAAAAACCAACTAGGTTCTTTGAAGTTTTGCTTGACATAAAATAGTTTGAAACATACAAAATACTTTTTACAAACTCTTTTTTAGCAATGATGTTTTTAATATAAATATGTTGTTTTTGCAGAAAGTGATTTTTAGTTGTAAAAACATTTTACTACAAACTTTAAAATAATCAAACGATGTACTTTTTTATATAATTCAAAAACATCTCTCTCTGCAAACTTCAGTAAAGATTAAATTGTTGTTTGTTAGAAGTATTTTATTAAGCAGTATTACGAATTTGTGTTGAATACAAAAATATTTCTTTTATTTTAATTTCAAAATAAATATTTGTTTAGGTAGCTGTCACAAATATTTAAATTTCAAATATTCCATACTTTTCACTTTTGATTTAACAATGTAACAACTGAACTAAATCTTTGTAAGCCTATACAGTTTATACTTAAATTACAAATTAAAGATAAACTAAAGTCATAAATAAAAAAAAACGTTTTTTCAATGCGATAAGCTGTTGATTTTTTGAAATAATTTTTCACTTAAATCTATTTTTTTTCTATTGTGTGTGTCTAAGGATTGAATGTTTGTTGTTTAATACATTTGTGTCAAAATATGTGTCACAAACCTTTTACTGTGAGTTCAGTGAATAACAAGCATGACAAACAAGTAATATGTGGATAGTACAATGCATAATTTCATGGGATTATTTGGAAAAAACCAAATTGCCAAAACTCAAAAACAGTTTATTCAAATCTTCCTTTTGTAGAAAATAAAAATTACTTGATTTGATCAGAATATTTATCAAACTTTTTGATAAAAAGAAAAGTATTTGAACAATATTAGCAAACTGTTTAATTACAAAACTTTAGATAATATTTATTTTCTTCAATTGTTTCTTAAATTACGATTAAAAATTAGTTTAATTTATATGTTTAAATCTAAATAACATAATTTGATGTTAAGCTTTTACTATCTGAAGACTTAAGAATTCTATTACTTATTTGTTTAACAAGATCTGTAAATTTTTAGGGACACACATTAGAAATGCATCTTCCAATAATCAATTAAAAGAATTTATTTAAAACAAATATTTAATTAAAAATCGTAGGAATAAGTACAATTGAAAAATTGAAATTATCTTTTCACAGCTAAAGAATAAATTTTCAATTTAGTAAAATATCGAGGTTACTAAAAATTGATAATATCTGAAATATTTTACATTCGAATTTGAAAAGTCAAACTTATTTTATTACGAGATGAAAATACCTTCAAGTTATTCAGCCCACACATATATTGTAATTAATTATCTTTTATCGATTTTATTTTTTATAAATAGCAATAAAAATTCAATTGTTTTCAATAACTACTTACTACTCTGTTGCGTTTATATACCTTAAAATAAAACTTTTTCAATAAATCTTTTTTGTTTATTGGTTGACTTTAATCTGAATGTTATTAGGTGGATGATATAATTTTGTGAATTAAAATTGCTTATTAGCTGCGTTAGATAATTTGTTACTCGAATACTTTTAAATTAAATTTACAAAATCACCTTAAATATTTGATAATTAAAAACTTTATCAGATTTTTATAAAAAGAATTCATGGAACCGTCCAGATTTCTTCTTCGCAGCTATATGTGTCTTCAGTATCTTCTTTCATTAGAATACTTTGTAGAATACTTTTGATTGGGTTAGTTTTTGGGTTTTGATTGAATCTGTTGACAGTTAAGTGGAATCAAGAAGAAGTACAACAGAATTAATTGTTTAAAATCAGAAAATATTTCAAAACTTTTCACTGAGACATTTGTAGCTATTTACAAATAACATTAATCAAGTAAAAATACTATTTTAATCAACCAAGAAAGATTTTAAGACAAAATTTTTACAATTTCAGTAAAGATATAAGAATTGTTTATAAAGTTTGTGAGTAAAAAGGAGTGTTGAAGTTGAATGTCATTTTACTTTTACTCAATTCAACCACTTCAGTGTTTTGGTAAAAAGTTTTTTAAGAATTGCTCAAAAACGAAAAAAATTTTTAAGAATTTTTTAATATTTTGCATGTAATAAAAACTGAATATTTTTAGGAAATATTTTAAAACTATTTTTTATAATAAAATTTGCAGAAATCTTTTATTCAGATTTACAGTACAAAAGATAAAAAGTATAAAAATTGCTTTTAACAAATTTCAGAAAAGCATTTTATAAAGAAGTTGAAATAATACTTTGTTTCAGTCAAGTTTAAATACCATCAGATAAAGGAAAATTACTCTGTTAGTTATTTAGCAATTTTCTACAACACCCCCTTAGGCTTTTTGCATAAAATGTCAATTTAACTTCTGATCCTAAAATAACATTGATAAATATAATTATTTTATAATTTAAGATTTTATATTATAAAATATTTTAATAATCTTAAATAGTTGTTCTAAAATAAATTAATATTTTTGGTAAAAAAATCATAATTTTATTGATGATGTTTTATCGAGTTAAATTTTATTTTAATTTAAATCATATTTATCTTGAGTTAATCATACTTATTAATTCAGTTGTAAGCTAAAACGTGATTTGATTTACTATTTTTATAAATAGTTTGAATCAAAATAGATTTTTAACTTTATTTTACTTGATTCAAGGTATTTATGAATTTTTAAAGTTTGTAAAAAATCGATTTAAAATATTTTCTCAAATAACTTTCAACTTCAGACTTTTGCCAAAAACACTTTTTTATACAAGTTTACGGTAATTTTCCAAACGGTCAATTTAAAAATAAAGCAAATATAGAAAATGAAAATAATGATTAAAAACGATGTTTTAATATTTATAAAATAATATAAACAACAAAGACAAAGCTAACAAATAATATAAATAAATTAATTTATAAAATTATGTCGAATATTACTAATTATAGTAAGGAAACTTAAATGAGTCTTAAACAGTGAAATAATATAATGAAAAAATATCATCAAAATAGTAAAATTATTGTTAATATAGAATACAAATTACATGAAATCTTAATTTCTAATAACAATTATGCTTTGGTTTCTGTTTAGAAATTTATTAACTCGTATTTAATGTTTAAAACAGGTATGTTTGGTGAGTGAATTTGAAATAATTTTGTGCTTACCTAATTTCAACGATCTTAAAGTGTCTTTACTTAAATTTATAATAAAATTAAATGATCAATCTAAATAAGCTTCAATGATAGTGATTGAAAGTACAAACTTTTTCTCCGAAAACTTCTTTATTTTTCAACCTTAACAGTTTCTATATCCTAAAATAAACTATAAAAATCTGAAACTTCATCTTATCAAATGAAATATGTCAGATCTTCTTAAATTGATAGTTCTCTTATAACAAGTAAGTCTTTGTTTCATTTATTTATAATAAATCACAAACTATTTGATAGTTTCTGATTCTTTTGCGATGTATCATCTTTATGTTTTGGCAAGTTGCTCTTAAAGATGTATCTTATATGGGCGTGACCTTGTTTAAAACCCAACTGGATATATCTAAGCACAACATTTTGATTTCATTCAGTGATGATTGGTTGATGATAAAGTTTTTGTTTTCATTCATTTTAGAATTTGATCTTTCAAGCTTACTTCATGGAAACTTACTGAACAAGCAAGATGGTTTATTTTTGTTGGCAAACTTTTTGTTCTTTCGTTAAGTGTTTACAAGATAACATAAGACTTAATTGTAGCCACAGGAATTCAGACAAATATTTCAAGAGTTAAAACAGTAGATTCTTAATATTCTTATTTATTTTATTGTTGAAATGATTTAAGAATCTTTTATTTTTTATACAGAAAAAAACTTTTCATTTTATAATTTGAAATTAAATAATTTAGATGACATATTTGTAAATGGCAAGTTTTTAAAATAGAAAAACTTGTAGAATTTATGCTTTTGCAAACTGATTTTTTATATAATAGATAATTTATTTTATAATTATTTACGTTGTTCTAAGTTTTTTCCAATTATTTGATTTCTTAGCATTTTATTTATAGTAATAAAAAAAATTTAAATAGAATTCTTGTTAATGTATCAAAAATACTTTTGTAGTTATCTGAAACATTTTGGTGAATATTCACAACTTTTATAACAAATGAGCTGAAAGCAATCATTTTAAATAATAAATAACAAAAATAAATTTATCAAACACCATAGAAAAAATAATCTAATTTTAGAAGCAGCCCATAAAAATTAATTTGACAGAATTTGAAAGAGTTTGAAAAAGTGATTAGGATTGGTAGGTGGGTGGGTGGTCGTCAAATCTTCTATTTTCCTAACTTCTTCATTGTGCTTCTATATAGTCTAGATATAGTGAGGAACGAATTGTAGCTTGTCGGTTTCTAATCATTCTTACATTTGAAATTATAGCGATTATAATCAAGTTAAAACTGAATAAACTCGAAACAGGGTTTCCAACAAAGATTTTTCACATTTGAAAAAGTAGAAATACTTTTATTCGAAATAAATGATATTTTAATATTTTTAATTACTTTATTTAGAATTATTGTAGAAAGAAATTTGCCAAGAGAACTTATTTGATATTTTCGTCTTTGAATATTTTAAACACAAAATCTTTTGAATATTTACAAATTAATTCAGAACCTAATTTCTAGATTTTTACCAAATAATAAATCATTTAATTGAAAAATATTTTTCTCGTCAGAATAATCTATATTAGAAAGCCAATGCTTAAAAGTAAATTGCTTCTTTAAAATATTTACTATGAAGTTGACACGCATGAGTAAACCAGTTTAAAATCACTTTTCATTCATAAAAATAGTCGTTAGCTGTGAGTATTTTGTATGCATAGTAGTATATATTCTTCATCTTCTGCTACTTCCAACTTATCAACTCTATTTTTTAAACAAGTAAGTAATTTTTCATGAAATTATACAATATTTTATAAACAAACAACACTGGAACATATATAAGTAAAATAAAATGAAAAAGAAACAAATGAAACGAAGAAATAGCAAGATAAGGACTCCAGACAAAAATTGTTGAAGATTACTTTCCATTTGTTTATCAAAATACAATCAAAGTATTGGCAGAAAAGAAAACATGAACCGCTTAATCTAAGCAAAAATCAGTAAGGAGGCCACTAAGAGAGATCTTTATTCAAATTTACTTGATCATTTATTCCGAGGCACTTTGTGAGCTTTAAAATCTCTGGCCAGAAAACATTAGAAAAAATGTCATGCTTGAATTTGAAGGCTTAGTCTGTCACTAAAAATCTCCAGTTAACACTAACAAGTCTTTAAACATCCGCATCTACGGATTTTTGAGATCTTTTGAGTGATAATTCTTCCATTTGAACATTTCATTTTTGCTTTTCGAACTTTTGATTTGATTGCTCTACAGCAAGTGGCACTTGAATTATTATTCACACTACTGATGTGGCAAGGACCATTACATGACATGGTCGTGTAAGATCGAAGTGACCGGCAAGTCACTTGATCTGTTGTCGAATTAGCAGCACCTGTAAGCTTGGTCACCGAGAAGTATTGACGTGATCTGGTGCCAGGACACTTCTTAACACCTGGAGACGAAACAGTTCTAGTTAAAAGCTATTTTTTTAGTAAAAAGGCCATTTTAGGTATTTGGGATCTTACGTATTTGGCAAGTTTTTCCAGTATACGCTTTTGGACATTTACATTGGAAACCGGACGGGGTGGAAACACAAGTACCCCGGATGCACTCCAAGCCTCCACATCCACCTCGATGCTGACATCGTGATCCTGAGTATCCTGGAAGATACAAAAAGAAGCTTTACTAAAAAATCTAAGATTCGCTTGAAAGTTGATGATCTAATGGAAGTTATTTTAAAGAGGAATTTGTTTATGTTAAAACTCGTAGTAAGTCATTAAATAAAGTTTTGTTAATAAATGAATCTTCAATTAAATCTTTGACAGCTAAGAAGAATCAGTTTTTGAAATACTCGATGACATTTAGATGACAAAAAAGTTTTTTTTTTCATTTCTTAAGATAAGTTTTTCTAAACAACGAGTAATTACAGAATCCTAAAAGGTTTGTCATCTGTAACTCATTAAATTAGAATAAACAATTTAATGTCTAAAAAACATTTGACTTTCAAAAAAAAGATCATCTTTTGGTAACCTGCATCGCAAGTACAGAACGATAGAAGAGTATCAGAAGAGATGAAGCATTTTCCATGCTGACAAAAACTATTTCCAGACGATGGTTGACATTCAATTGCTTTCTCCTTATTCGGAAGCTCACATAAGATTCCTATGTAGAAAAATGTCAATAAAAGAATAGAATTGAAATCTCTTACCTGTATAACCATTTTTACAAACACATTTCATTTGATTTTCAGTGCTTATGATACAACTTCCAAATAAACAGTTCAACGAGCAGTTCTTCTCAGTATTTCTTACAGTATCCCAACTTCCAGATTTGATTCCTTCAACATTTCCTCGCAAATCTTCTAAGCTTGAAAATTCAATCATCTCACCGTTGATGAAGATAGCTTGCATTGATCCTAGTTATTAAATAAAAGTGAAAATATTTGTTACTGACAAAATAATCAAACCTTTAAAGCTAGTGGTATCACTGAAAAACCATTTCCGTTTTCCGACCTCAGAGACTTCAGTATCAACTCCTCCAGCTTGAGCCACGGTCGAGTTGATACTTATCGGAGAACTGAATACTTCAAATGTACGAGACACAGTTCGACCATCATCAACTCTTAATGACACAAAACTTCCGTTCAGGTTTACTTCTACCTAAATTTCGGTATTAAAGATAAAAATAAGAATTTTTTCAGCAAGAAAATTACTTTATGAGTAATTCCATCGTTTATAGGAGCTGGACTGTATAGAGTAACTGAATCTACATCTCCAAAGTATCTTTTAAGTCTCACATGACCTGAGAATAATTCAATCGATACAAAGTTGTACATAGATCCTACAGCAGGTGAAGTTCCCCAATAAAACAGAATTCCATGATCCTATAAATATCAAAACTGTTTTTTAACTTTTACTTTTTATTACTACTTTTCAACGAGTTTATAATATGTACACTAATAGTTTGCAAATTGAATAATACGATTACCTAAGAAAAATAAACTCAATTAATCGATGTTTTCAGTAAATGCTTTATATACTAAAAAAAAATTTAATTAAGTTTTCAGTTTTGCTATTATACTAATTACCAAATTAAAAATTTTCATTTAAAGGCCAACGAGATGACTAACTGTTTGCATATCTTTAGTGCAATTGATAGCTTGCCCCTAAAAGCCAATTCTAATCTAATTCAATCTAACTAGTTTGTAGCTGAATAATCGAGTGTTATTTATTTTGCATTTGGTTGCTGAATTGACTTTATAAAATTGAGTTATAATTATTGAAACTTGGCAGCTTCTTACAGCACTTGTTTAAAATCATAATTAAATTAAACGTTTCAAAAAAACTAGATTTTCTTGAAATAATTTCTTTTATTAATTTTTTGGATAAAATTTTAAATCAAAAAAAGTTTATAAATTTGTAAACCAATTTTTTTTACTTGAATAAACGAGATGAACAAAATGATTGAGCTAAGAACTGATACTCCCAAATTACTTCTGGGATGAGATTTTAAATCAACAAAACTCCCATTTTGAAAAAAAGATATACTTGTCAACTGCAACAAAATATTTTTGATATCATTTTTAAAGATCGGATTAAAAGTTAAATTGAAAAAATTCAATTTTCTTTGTTTAGTAAATTGAAGTAGTCAACTTACAGATGCACAATCAATGTCAGTGAAGCCTGGTAAACACTGACATCTATAACCTGAAATAGTTTCTGAGCTTGCTTGGCAAGTGGCTCGATTTTTACAAGCATTATTTAAACATGGGTCATCTTGCAGAATATTAACTCTGGAGTCTTGAAAGATATTGCAAAATTGACCGCTGTAAAAAAAAATACTTGTCTTCAATACAAACTTATTTTTTAAGACTATTTTGAACTAAACACTTTTATTTTGACTTTTTTAACTATTAGTTCAGTAATAGTAGCTTGAAAATAAAGGCTCTCCAATAAACCTGTAATCTCCGACGCAAATACATCGATAGTGATGAGGAGCATATGAGTCCTCGACACATTCACCTCCATTCTGGCATTTATTATTTTGACATGGTCGGTATCGTTCATTACAAGTCTCACCACGATAATCAATTGTACATTCGCATCTGTTGTTGTAAGAAATCTTATAATTCATTCTTATTTTTGCTTGATAAGAAACAGTTAGTAATCTTACGCGCTGTTGATTTAATAAAAGGTGAGAATATATTTTAGGAATGTTAAAGTTTTTAAGTGGGTTAAGTGTTTTGATAAGAATTTCGGCAAAATAAAATTAAAAAACCAAATACGAATGAAACGGAAAATACATCTTTACAAACTTGTTTTATAGCTCTCGAATTTTATAGCAATATAAAATAAGTCGTAAAAAAAGTATTGAAATAAAATGGAATTCTTTTAACATGAAAATGACAACAAAATATTTAGTGTGAAAACATAAATGAATAAAGATCAAATCTTGCTTGCCTGTAAGGAGGATTTGAACCTTGTGGAAGACTAACACAATGACCATCATTTAAACAAGGTTGTTGCTCCTTACAAATGTCTTTAACTTCTTCTGTACAGTCTTCACCAGACCTGGTAGTTTTTAGAATTAACAAAAATATTTAAATAATTTAAACCATCTTTCACTGACCATCCTTGCAGGCATTCACACGTAAAGTTGTTGATACCGTCCACACACACTTGATTTACTCCCAGACAAGCTGATGGAAAACAATCATCTATGTTAGTTTCACATGTGTGTCCACTAAAACCAGGTTGACACGAACATCTAGTGGAAAATTGGCTTAGTTACAATAATTTCTTTCAATTCTTTCTCTTACTCGAATACTCTTTCATTTCTAGCATGACATCGGCCTCTATTACTACAAGGATTTAGTATGCAAGGATCAATTGGTGTTTCACAGTTACGACCTTTGAATCCTGAATCAAATATTTAAAGATTTAAGACAACAACTTAGCAACCATCTTTTTCATTTTTCGAATTTCAAACTCTTGTCAATTTTAAAGTTGTAAGTTGTTTCAGGAGTCACTTTTGACTCGCACTCGTCAATATTGAGATTCTAATCAATTCTCACCTAGCTTACAGACGCACTGGTAGATTTCTGTTGCATGAATATTGCAGGTTGATCCATACTGACATGGTGATGAAACACAAGGATTACACTTCGCTGCTACTGCTATGTCTAGTGGACCTTTAAAATTTAATTGGCGTTTAAATAACACGCAAATAACTTCACAAAATATAATAGCTGTCTAGTAAACACAATAAAAGTAAACTGTAGTCATCCTAACTCAGCAGATCAAAAATTTAGATTTTCAAATAAAGCAAATCTTAATAATAAGATTCTGAAAAGATATTTTGAATCAATTCTTAGCAACTGTTTGAAAGAGGACTTTGTCGAACTATATTCAAGAGTAAGACAGTGCGTAATGATATATCATCGGTGAAAACCAATTTGGTCGTTTACAATAAACAAAAGTTAATATAATAGTTGGTTGTTTTTGGTAAGAAAGCGAAAATATTTGTTTAAACCACCACGTCACACCGAGTCAGACTGTTTAATCGTTCATTACCTTTTAAGGAATGATGCCGACGTAAGCATTTGTGATATCGATCTATAGGAAGATCAAAAGATGAAATCAATTTTTCTTTTCAGTTTCTATATTTATCAGATTGGTATTAAAACAAATGATAAACTTATCATCAAGCAGAAAGTTCAATAGAGTTTCATTTAGAACTATGATAAATAATCTTTTGTGTAATGAATTTGATTTATAGAACAAGAATTAATAGGATAAGATTTTGACAAGGACTGGGTATTTGGTGAAAAATTGTGTCTAGTTATTTTAAAATTAAAGAGCGGTTTACAAAGAAGTGTTGAAGCTTTTCTTCAGTACTTTGTTCAGCTAAAACAAGTAATAACTTACCACTACATTGGAAGTTTCTTGGTTCATTAATACCAACAAGGCGATTAGCCATACTAGATGGTCCGGCACAACGGGCTATACCTGTATCGATACCGGCCTCTGACAACCAGCCAATTAACCACCTTAGGTTGCAATCACAGTGCCAAGGGTTCGCTCCTAGCCCACTGTTTGTATAAAAAGTCTTCAATCAATTTAAAATACCGACAAGGTTATAGATTAGGAAAGAACTTACAGACGACGCAGATTAGTTAAGTGTGAGAAGGAACCTTCTGGTATACTTGATAAATAGTTTGAATGAAGAGATCTATAAAATAGATAAGAAGATCAATTTTGGTTCGAATATTTTCACTTGCTGCACACTTACAATGTTTGAAGAGACGTAAGACCTGTAAATGCCCTTATCTGCACACATTGGATTTGATTGTATGCAAGTAACACAGACCTTAGTGAAGTTAAGTTAGCGAACTGGTTTGAAACAATCCGTGTAATATTATTACCGCTAAGATCTCTGTGAAAATAGATCTTGAATTATATTTGTTATCATAAAAAACAAGACATACAGTCTTTGAAGACGTGAAAGTTTGTTGATACTCAGAGGTATTTCTTTAAAAATATTCCCATTTAAATATAACCCAGTTACATCTGCTGGGATATCATCAATTGGAATTGTGTCAAGAAGAGCATCTGAACATCTCACGACTCTATCTGAACAGACAAATCAGGTTACAGTATTCAAATAAATCTAAAATATTCTTACCTTCACAAGAACATTTAGAAGGACATTTTCGTTTTGGGGTACATGAAGGAGACGATGCCATTGATGGTGGACATCGAAAATCATTTGGATTGATATCAGTCAACGGAATATTTCGTTGTATGTAAGGATGAGAGCATCTAGGGTTTCCTGCTGCAACTGATTGCTGCTGTAACCAGACAGGTAGCCACCGAAGTCGACAGTTACAGTTAAGTTGATTGGATAACAAGTTTCTGTTGATAATTAGTAAAGTAAGTTTTGTTTTTTTCTATTGAAGTTTACCTACAAAGTTTCTAAATTAACAAGAGGATTTAAAGATCCATCATCAATTGTTTTAATATCATTGGAAAAAAGATCAAGATGTCGAACAGATTTCAATCCAACAAATGAATGGTTTCCCAAACATGTTAGTCGATTATTTCTAATTTGTCTGTGAAAAAAAATCAAATGATTTAATCTAAAAAATTCATCTGGAATTATTACTTGGAACTAGTAAACATTTTACTTTTATCAATCATCTATTACAATTGAAGTATTACACTTACAAAGATCTCAAGTTGCCTAATCCAAGAAACATTAAGCCTCGGATATCATTAAGATGGTTTTCATTCAGTCTTCTACAAGTAAACGAACTCTATTATGGTTCTACTTATTTTTCAAATGACGCAGCACTCGTTGTTAAGTATATGAGAAAGACTTACAATTCTTTAAGATTAACTGCTCCTCGAAACGCTCCATCCTCAATCTGAGATATTTGATTGTTTGAAAGATCAAGCTTTTTTAAAGAAGAATATTTGAGAAAGATTCCATCATTGAGTATCACTTCAAGAGTATTTAGTCTCAAAACCCTGTAGAAATTTTTGGAATGTTTTTTAATTCTTGTCTCAGTGTTTTATTGGCAACTAAATGACTACAAAGTATGATTTTAACGACTATTCTAACAAACTTTTATTTTATTACTTTATTGATTGTTGAGTAGTCACAAAAACGTTTGAACATTATAGGTAATCAGATTGAAGTTCATACTAAATTAGATTAACAAAATAAACGATCTTATCAATTTTTAAACAACTAAATACTATTCACTAAACGTACTCGGTAATTGCAAAAAAATTCGAATAAATAGACCGCAAAAATATTTGGCCAAGTTAATTATTAGCCCGGTAAAAGCACTTACAGTTCTGATACGCTGGTCGGTATATTGTCGGGTATTCTGCTTAGTCCACTGCAAGTGACTTTTGAGCCTTCACATTGACAGTTGTCAGGACACTCGGCTTGTGCCAAACATGAATTTGCCCTGGCTCGTTCCGCTAAACTCACTGTAAAAAAGTAATTTAAATGAACTTTACATTTTTGAAATATTTTGAAATAGCCAGAAATTTCATGTTTACTTTGTTATTATATTAATCTCTGCTGCTACGTTTACAACGTTTGATTCTCTTTCAAAGTTATCAATTAAAACCATCACGGCGTATAATGTGCTGGCAAGTAATTTATCTAATAAATATTTTAGAACACTTGTAAAAGTTTTATTTTATGTTTGAATATAATCTATCGTTTACTTTTTGAATAAGAAACTCTTAATTTGAATGAGTTATTAATTTATCTTAAGAATTGTTTTTCTTATGCATTCTTGGTATTTCTTATCCTAAAACAACACTACGATGAGAAAACACTGTTTTTATTCAACAAAAAATAAATGATTGAATAGATAATAAATTTTATAACCAACAATGTTTTTCTTTTACTCTAAAAAGAGATTTTTTTGACTTTGAGACAACTGATTAGTCAATATCAAAATAAATTACAGATTGTTGTCAGTTTTGTTTTTCGCGGGCTGATAATCTCAAATTCAATCTTTTCTTTTTATCATTGAAGACAAATTTAAATGAGATGAAGCGTACAAAACGAGTAAACGAAAAAAATGACACCCGATTTGTCGTTTTCAGCTTAGCTGTCATTACTAAGTCTTACATCAAGTAATAAAGTCATGATCACCAAATACTCAAGACTAAATGGCTCATTTGCAAACCTAGGCTTACAGCTATGTATTTCATCTTTCAAATGCAGTCACTGATAAGAGCATGAAATGGCAGCAACACCTAAAACCTTAAAACCTCTGATAGGCAAGTTCTGTTCGAGTCACTCATTTATTATTCAACGGTTACTTTCATTTGACTAATCAATCTTTATTTGAAAATATTTTTGTAATTTACAAACTTACAATGAATGCTAGGAAACGAATCTATCAAGTACACTCTTAAGGTCAATTACACGCATCTTCATTATTACTTTCTACCAAAAAAGCACCAACAAATAAATTTACCTTGAGAGCAGTTTCGGTATCTTCTTTTTTTAATTTTTGCGATGAATTTACCAGTAACCGAGCCTGGTCCGTAGCATTTTACACTAGACTTCTCAACTGATTGCTTCTTTTTGAGATATTTAGTTAGCCATCGAAGTCGGCAATCACATTGTAATGGATTACTTGCAAGATGCCTGTATAGGATCAGCAAATAAATTAGTAATTACAAAAAACATTAAAAAGTAACTTAGAGTCAAGCTATCATCGTAAGAAGTTGTTTTTAAAATGCAGATAAATTGAAAGTAAAGCGAACTTTCGATTACTTGAATCAATGAAGTAAAAATGTTTGTTAAACAGAATCTGAACTTAGCCAAATCTGTCAGCCTGTCAATCATTCACGAAATTATGGTTTAAGAAGTTCAGCTTCTATGACAGTTATTAAAGGCTTATTTTTTGCAATGATATTTATCAAGACTTTTGCAAATAAAAGCTAGATATGCTAAAAGTAGGAACACAAAACTACTTATTGTCAGAAATAATTAAGCTAGAATAAAGAAACACTGTTGCTAATAACAATCAAATAAAAGAATAGTCAAACAAATTCCAATCACAAAGTATCTGAATTAATTAAATAGTAATTAGTTGAGATTAACTTTCGTAAAGTCAACTTGTAGTGATCAACTTTGTGAAAAGCTAACACTTTTCACTGTAAAAGTGTTAACAAAACCATCTCTAATAAGCTTGCTTGTAGCATATTATTAAAACTTGTATTCATTGTCTATGATAATGCTACTATTAAATTATAACAATATGAAGGATTCACTGACTGTTTTAATGGATCTAACCAAATTTCAAATATTATAATTATTTGGAAATAATTTAAAACTTTAAACGACCTTAATGCAACTACAAATATTGACAATTAAAAACTTCAATCTCTCATTTTCAAAAGTTGAAAACTTTAATTGAAAAACTGTTCTCATGAAACTTGAATCCCAAAAATGTTCAATGCTGAATGCATCTCGAAAGAATCGATTATGATATATATATCACCGCAAAATTAAAACTTGGCTAATTAGCAGCTTATTAGATAGCTAAATTCCGAAACTAAAGAACCACTAACTCAAGCTTAAGAAACTTTCGTTTATATTTCTGTAATTAATTATTTTGTTATCTCATAACCAGATTTTGTTTGTTTGACTTCTAACCTAAGGAAATGAGATTAAAAAGCAGCAGACCAGCTCGGAAGCAAGAATCCCACGCAGCAGTAGAAGCGAACAAATTCATTTCTTCAATGAATCATTTGTTAACGCTTCACTCTTTTGTTGTAGGGCAACCGGTGAACTGCTGAGAGCAACCCTTTGACACAAAAGAATGAAAGCTTCAAATTAAATGAAGGAAATCTAGTTAGAAGATGAATGACGTCAGAACATTTCAGGCAGACTTACAAGAAGTTTGAAGCTATAACATTAGAAAATAAGTCTGGAATTTCGGTGTAACAAAGAACTTGAATCAAAAACCCCTTAACAAGTATTCTAACTAATGCTTTGATTGTTCAATTAAATTTGTCACAAGGACTTTCAACTTTGAGACGGATGTTGTATTATTTACACTTACAGATTTGTGAGAGATCGTAAAGGATGAAAGATCCCATCTGGAAGAGTTTGTAATTTGTTGTTGTAGAGATTTCTAGTTGATAAAAATATGTAAGATGATTAAACATGTTTGAAAAAAAATCTCGTAAAAACTTACAGATCTGTCAAGTTCTTTAATCCATCAAACGTACTTCTTTTTAGACAGGTTATATGGTTTCCGTGTAAAAATCTTGATGTAAAAAACGTTTAAGTGATTTATTTTTAATTATTTGCTTTTATATTTAGGTACACCAATTTACAAGCAAAAATTCTTTTAAAATATTTCGGCATGTCGTCACATAGCAAACTTTGAGCTTTAATTGTTAGACATATATAATATCATGTTAAAAGACATATAGAACCAGGTTTAAATAACTGAAAAAACCATAAACAAGCAACATCCAATCAGTGAAATGTTTACTTATTTATCAATTTAACTTCCGTAACTGATACTACGTTTAAGTATCAACTTTATTGAAGTGTATTGATAAATTTAACAAGGTTTTGAAATTACACTTGAAACAAACACTTACAATACTTCAAGGTTCTTTAAGTGTTGGAAGGTGCCTTGTGGTATTACTACAATTTCATTGTGCTGCAGATGTCTACAAACAAACACATGTAAAAAGAAACTTTTTGAAACCTTCACTTTGACTCACAAGAACTTCAATTTATTGAGTCCGTAAAACGCTAAAGGATCAATTTCTTTTATGCCGTTGAAATTTAGAGTCCTACAAATATTCTTAGATTATATTTTTGTTGATTCTTGTCAGAATTTATCTTTTTGAAACTATTTTGTATATAAATTAGAGCTTATATAATCCTACAGTTCTTGATGTTAGATTAAAAACTTTTAATAAAAAGTCTCTTGGATTTTATTAAAAACTCACAGATAAAGTTCGCGGTTTGATCAGAAATTATTTCAAATATGTTTACTTAAACAAACTTTTCTTACAATATCTGTAACTCTTCAAAATCGATGAATGCATTAGCAGGCAGCAAACTAACCCTATTATATCCAAAGCGTCTGAAAAAGTAATTAGATGGTGAAGGATACTAAAAGTTGAAAGTATTTTCATTAATCAAACGATTCAAATATATCAGGTCAATTTATTAGGATCAAGTTTGGATCAGTTTTTAGAACTCACAGATGAAGAGAACCTCGAGGTAAAGATTGTGGAATCTCATCAAGGTTTTGTTCTGAACAATCAACATAACCATTTGTGTTACAATGACAGTTGGTAGGACACGAATAAAATTCACATTTTGGTCTTTTTTCTGCATTTGCTCCTAAAAATATATCCAAATTGATTATGATCAAAGAGTAGATGTTAAACCACCAACAAGTTTAAGTTGACGAATCAGTAGAGTCATGAGTTTTATAAAAGATTACAGAAACATGTTAACTTGGAAAAATTCTACTTTCAGACAAATAACATTTCTTTTATATTTAAATTTTTTTGGTTAATTTGAATAAATTTATATTACCTGAGTTAATTATTTATTTGAATTAAGATGATTAAATTGAAATAAAATTTGTGGATGATACATACCAGTAGGAATTTATAGATTAAAAAAAAAACATTTTTGAATACAAAGCAGCTAAACGGATATCAATTACATGATAAAAAAATTGATAAAAGAAAGAAATTCTAAAAAAATGTTTCAAGTTTTCATCGCAATATCTACATTTTTATATTTGAAGTACTTTTGTAATTTTTTATCAGTTAGAATTTGATTTTATCGAAACTTTTTTGTAATAGAAGCTTCAAAATGTTATTGCAGAAAGCTCTCTTTGCGGTAAGCGGTAAAAATTGAAAGGTGGTTAGCATTTGTAAATTTTTGTACACTATAAAACTAAATTAATCTTTTTGATTGGATTACTAAACCTTAAAGATTTAGAAATCTATAAAAGTTTGGAAGAGATTAAAATAAATTTCATCAAAAGTTAGTCAGCAGGTTTTGATCATAAAAAAAACTTGCGAATAATCCTTTGACATAAAATAGTTTTAAAAAAGTTGAAAGAAATTTATCCATCGCAAATATTTAAATTATTTGTGAAAAAATCAAATAATATTTATTAAATATATAAAAATATATATAATATATAATTAATCATAAGTTTAAGAAAAATTGATTTTAATGATCAAAATGTAACATTTTCCAAGAAGAAATAACTTTAATAATAAATATCTTGAAAGATATATAATTTCAAAATTATTTAGCTGCATCATACTAAAATATGATTATAGAAGTTTTAAAAAGTTTGAACTTTAAACTCACTAATTAATAGAATCTATTTTATAGAAGATATGCTGTCGAAAACGTAACCAACTAAGCCTAAATTATATATAAGGAATAACTGAAAATCGATAAAAACTTTTCAAACTTTTCTGAAGTTCACAGCTGTCATATTTTAGGTAACGTAAAAAATATGTAAAGATTTTTACTACACTTTAATCAGTTTATCAAATAATATTAGAGAAACCGTTGTTTGAAAACAACCGTTTGTTTTTCTCATTTAAATTAAACTACAAATCATCATTGCGTTGGTTTTTAATCTTTCTTGTCAATAATTAATACTTTAACTCATCGTTTAAATGAATCTAGCTTTTTGTTTGCAAATCATAAATTGCAAAGCATCTCACTTGAGTATTTTAATTGTTTGAACTTAACGTTTAATCTTTTCAAAATTAAAATTAAACTAGAAGCATAAAATTGCTACTTAAGTCAAGGATTAAACAAAAACTAAAGTAGTTAATGGTGAAAATTGTTTTAATTTAATTTAAAACGTATTTTAAAAGCTTTATTTTTAATTGCTTCTTTTTTCAGTTCATTTAATCTGAAATGCTATTAAAACTATGAAACAAAATATTTCTAATTTTTTCTGAGTTGTATTCGATGACTCGACTATCAGGTGTTATCCAGAATTATTGAAGTGCATCGAAACGCTTTTCTAAGTTCAGTTGACACTATTTGAGATCTTATATCATAATAACATGCCAAGAAAGATAGCAGAAGATGACATAATGATGGATAAGTGTGTGACAAGCGATAACAAAAGTATCTGGCAAGGTCACACAGTTGTAATAAGCTCAATTTCATATAAAGCTTGTTTACAGTTTGCTGCTATTTGCTTTACGTGATACTACAAAATTTTATATCTAATTAGAAAAGTTTTGCTGTCAGTTTGCATCAAAGAGTTTGTAAAAGCTTCGATATAGTCATTCTACTTTAGAAGGAAGTTTGATTAATAACATATCATCCTCGGATCAATTGTATCAATGCGATCTTTACAAAAACTTTTTGTTCTTAGAGAAAAGAATTTAACGAGCTATAAAAGCAAATTCTTTCAAGACGTTTATGTGCTCATGCACAAGCAAAAAGACTACGGATTCTTAAATCAGGATTAAAGTAAACTTGATGAGAATCTGAAAGCACAAATGGATGGAGGATTAACATACCAAAAAGTAAACAAATTGAGGTGTTTGTAATACATCCAAATCCGATGGATTTATTCGACTGACAGAGATCTTAAGGAAACTTAGAGTTGTAGCAATATCGTTTTTAATGATTCCCTTAAAACAACAAATAAACTCGTTCGAGAAAATGTTGAAGGTAGTGAAGTAATCTCTGCTTTGATTGAAAGGAATTTTGATATTACTTAAAAATAATCAAAATTATTTATTTTCTTTAATTGAAGCAAAATACCAAAAGCTAAATTACTATATCTATATCAGTTAGATAGGTTTACACTGGGTTTAGTAATAAAAGGTTATTTAATGATTTAACAACAACACATGAGAATTCTCATTTGAATAAGCTTTTGTATAAGCTGATCACGTAGATGCTTCTATCAATCTTGGCTTCGTTGGTGGTTATATTTCTACAATTTTTCATTTATTCATTTACTTATCCTTTTTCTGACTTTTGATCACGTGTTTTTGATTTGCTTTTTGTCGTATCTGTTAAATGAGTCAAGCTTATCAACTATAATACTTTGTGGCATCAAAGCTTCAACTGATGCATACGATTCTTGGTATTTTGATTCGGTTTTACCATCAATGTAGTACTTTAAAATTATTAGTACCATAAAGTTTTACTACAGTTTATAAAAAAACACTTGAAATTTATACAATTAACTATAAGCTTTATGAAATGACCCAGAGACAGTTAAAGCATTTAATTATTCAAAACTTAATTTTTTCAAGTAAAAATGATGTTAGATAAGTGATGCTGGTAAGTTGCATTGAATTGAAGAAAGTAATTTCATTTTTACCAAATGTACTTAAAGAATTGCAGCTGAAACTTTTTATCCAGTTCATATAAGTGTAAACCTCTTGACTGTTATGAAATTTGAATCCTATTTTTATTCTTTTCTGACACTTATCATAAATTGTTTTGTGTGTGTAATAAAATAAGCTTTGTGATATTATAAATTTTCTCCAGTCTAAAATGATACTTAGAAAAGTAAGTAACTTAAAGCTGATCTATTAATAAATAGGACAAAACTCTTGAACTTTTCCTTGAAAATTTTCCCAAAATTTCTTCGTCCTAATGATGTCATTTTAAAAGAGAATGCAGAGTGAACCAATAGTAATAAATTTTCTTTAAAAGCTTTCAATCAAACTTTTATCAAATTTACGTAATATGAAAACTTTCTGATTAAAATTCACCTTAAAACATTACCAAAGTGGAAAACGCTAAAGACATTGTTTTAGTTTAATGAAATGGATTTGATTTCTGTTTTCAAACTATCTATAATATTTTGCAAAACGATTAAATAGTTTATCATTTATTTCTAAGATCATTTTATTAGTTAAAAATCAAGTAGATAATTTCTTTTCTTATTGAATATTGAAAAAGTTATAAAGAAGAAATATTTTTGAACTGCTTTTGTTATTTCTGTCACTACAAATTTAATTTGTGTTAGTTAAATCCAATTAATGGACTTAAAAACAATTTTATAAATAATTTATCAACATCTTTTTAAGATGATATAATTTTGCAACTTTTTGGAATTTGTTTTTACAAATTGTTGCAAAGAATTTTGTGTTGAAAGAGTTTTTGTCTGAATAGTTTTATTTAATCAGTCACCATGTATAGGCACCATCAAGTTTTAGATTAAATTGTCCAATTGATGAATAGAAAATCATTCATAGATATTTATTAGTGCATGTTACCTTGTAAATAAACTTATGATAAAAAACAAACTCTCAGTTCTTAAGTCAAACTTATTTAAATCTATTAATAGCAATAAAGCAAATAATAGATAAACAAATTTAAAGTTTGATTTGAATTTAGTCTATCTTTTAAGAAATTTGAAAATTTAACAACATATTGAAGTTTTGAACACATACCATTACATTCAAAACTTGTATCCGCCTGAATGCTCAGCCCTCGTAGGTGGTATGGTCCATGACACACAGAGAGTACTGCCAGACCTCTGTTTGTCGATTTTAACCACTTTTGTAACCAGCTTAAATGACAATCACAATGAAGACGGTTAGAGTGTAACCGGCTGCAAAAAATTAAATATTTGATTATCAAACACTTTATTCGACTTTACTGCCCTATTTCTTGAAAAGTAGGTTATAGAAAGGGGCTTTAACTTCCTTTTTAAGTAACAATTATTAATAAATATTGTAGTCGATAGAGTTATCGATCACTACAAGTAAGCTTCAAACAGTTGACTTTATTTAAACGTCAACAAAACAGGGATCAAAATGAAACTTTCCAATGATTTGTCACAGCAAGCTCCCTGGAATTTTGAGTAAATTTACTTAAGGTTTTGCTGAAGAAAAATCGATCAATTTAGTGAAGAAAATCACTTTACCAAACTGAAAAGAACAACTGTTGTCATCAATAGGTCCGAAGGTAGACACATAAGGGTATAGACAAAATAAAGTGCTGAGTTGTAAAACAAGTTCTTATTTATTTGCTTTTATATTATCTTTAAGTTAATCCATTGTAATTGGCGTGGTTTTAACACTAGAAGACGTTAACTAGGCTCAAAAGCAGCTGCTTTCAACAAGTTTCAACAGATTATTTCTCTCCGTTATACGTTTAGTTGAACCATAAACAAATTGCTGTTTGTTTAGAAAGCTCATATGGGCTTTTCAGAGAATACTAAATCTATAGAAGTATTTAAACGGTGAATGAATTCTATATTAAATCTTGTGAAAAAAAAATCGTCTAAAAGATACGACAATTAACTACTCAAGAAAAAGGAAATTAAATTTTGAAGAGGTTTTCTAGAAATTTGTAAAATCGTACAAAGCCGAAGACAGCTCAGACCATTTAGAATAAACAAAATTACAAATCCCAATATGTTCAATGATTGGTTGGTTCGTTTTGCATGAAGAAGTTAATCCGATGAAATTCTAAAGGGAATTTTAGCAGATAAGAATACGAGCTTAACTAACGTTCAATGAATACTTGGAAGATGAATGTAGAAAAGTGCAAAGTAAGATCAACATTGATTCCTCTACAGACAGTTTTGTCAAGATAAGTTTATAGTGTAGAAATAACTTTCTATTTTAGATTCAGCTCAGAGAAAATAGAGCAAGTGATAAGTAGCTAGGTTCTAATTCAACTTATTGTTGCTTTTAAAAACACTAAATGCACTAAAATAGCCGAGTAAAAGCTATCCAAAAGTCAAAGGTACTGACACAGTAGCAAAAAACTATGATTATACTAAACCGTATAAGTCTTTGAGTAATGATTACATATAAACATTTACAAATAGTGTAAAACATCAAGCTTGAAAAGTTGAAAATAAATATATCAATTTTTTAGATTATTAAGATTATTTGAGCCGCACGAAGCAATAAAATTACATTTTTGGCAATTTTTTGCTACTTTGCACTTGAAGATATTTCAAGATAAATCTACATAGAATCAAAACTAAAAAAAAATTGTTAAACTATTGCCTCGTAAATATTTACAATTTTTAGAATTAATTGAGACAGCGAGATTAAATTGATAAATTCTTGAATTTGAACTTACAGTCGGTGTAATGGTGGCATTATGTTGTTGAAAATTTCAATTGCAAAGGTGCTAAGGTTGTTATAACTTAAAGTTAAAGATTCGAGTTTCTGTTGATGTTGAAAAGTAAGATCCTGGATACAAGACAGCTTGTTGTTTCCAAGGTTTCTGAAAACAGGACTTTGGTTAGTGAAGGAAGGACCTCATTTACATCAGTTTAGTCCATCAGATAACTTTTATAGTAAATTTGAACTTTGAACAAAATTTTGTTAAACTTCTTTATTTAAATTTTTGTAGAACTGAAATCTAGTCTGTCATACCCTGGTTTGAATCATAAGTAAAACATAAAATTGATTTTTTCAAATAGTTGCTTTAGCAACCTTACATCTTCAGTCCAGTTACCAACAACCTGTTTTATACTAAAATATAGTTTAGGGCGACAGTATTAAGAAAACAAGTAGACGCACGCAATAAGTCATCTACTTCAATCTTACAGTGAATGCTTAATAAAGATTAAAGTAAATTATTGAGTAAAATCTATGTTTAAATATCTTACTGAAAGTAAGTAGCAACTTGTTACAGTATGAAGTATCTTACAAATTCATAAAGAGTCGTGTTTTTAACAGAAATATTTCAACTATATTGACATCAACAGAAAAAATATCTTCAGCGAAATCAGTAGAATATCTTTTACCATTCAAAATTGTTGAAGGTAGTTTGTTTAAAGATAAATCAAAGAACAGATGCTGTAAGAAGTACTGGAAGCTTTTTTAATTGTATTTTGGGTTCAAATTCTGACTTTTTTGCCTTTATACAGTTGCTTTCTCACAAACTTGTCAACTAATCCTCTACGTTGAGCTAAATTGAAAGTTGTTTTTACAAAACATTTCATTCTGTTCTTTTTTTTTTCATTTATCGTATAAATGCTTCAGATAAAACATTTTTTAGTGATTAAGCTTCAATCGAAGTCAACAGTTTTTTACTAAATATAAATACAGTGTGAAATCTGTTAATATCAAATACTTCATTTGCATTTCAAATCACTTATCGTAAATTTCTTTAGTGTTAAATGTTTTAATAGCTTTTGTGACATTTTGTAGGATCAAAAACGAGAATAATTTAATTGGAAATAGTCAACAAATTTCAAAAGTTTACTCATTGTAATTGGTTACATTAGTAAGAAGAAAAGGTCAGTGCATATAAGCAATTAGTTCATCTACTTCAGTAAACTTTTAATAAACTTTAAATTCATATATAGAATAAAAGAAAGGTCTGGACGTACGAAAATTTCAACATTTTCATCTATTTAAAAATCAATTTTCACCATTTCCAAACTACCGTATATTTAGGCTCTATGAATAAACTTTACGATTACTTTGATGGCATAAACTTTTGTTGACTTTTTATTTTATGAATAAGTTTGTATTTACTTACAGCTTAAATCGTTATCTGAAAAATGAATCATTTTAACTTCTGTATATTTTATTGTGCTCGTATATTTACTTGTGGAATAATTATAATTTTTAATTGCTTAACGATTGATCATTTAGAATTGACTAACACTTTATAAATAAAGTTGTAAAAAGAGCATAAAATTGTCTTTTTCTTTCAATGTTTTGTTTAATTGTCAAAGTAAACCTTTTCTGAAATTAGACTTAAGTTTTTCAAACATAAGTATCTATAAACATGTAACTTCAGTTGCTTTAATTTAAGCTTGTAGTCACATGTTCATCAAATCAACAAGCCTCGTGTGAGCTAAGATTAATGATTTAAACTTTATTATTCTTATAATGATTACAACTGCTTATGTTAACCTTTTTTTCTAACAAACATCTAAAATAAAGCAAATTTTCATCGAACATGTTATCTTAACTAGTTAACAAACATCTCCAACTTAAATCTAGTCATAAAATCAACATTTATTTGTTGCTAGACAAAACGAAATAATAATTAGAGCACCAAACTAAAGCTAGTGACACAAGTTTTACTATTGAAACTTTTTATAACAAGTCCGGCCACCTACTATGCAGTCTTTTTGTGTAGTTTGTAGTGTAAATTTTGTGGTAACCTCTCGTAGTTAACTTCAACGGCAGGTATTGGGTGTGAATAACGCTTATCGATAGTAAAAATTACACTGTGTTTTATCAAAGGCATCTCAGGTCTGTTTAGTGTTGTAATAAAAAATGCATCACTACATGAAACAGTGCGTTGTTGTATAGGTTTGTAACTATAGATACTATAAGCAGGTGGGTGCTGTACCTTATCTTCAGAATTGTCGAATTTGAAAATCGGAAGTTATTTGTGGCTGAGATAAGAATGTTCATGACTCATTACGTCATCACTTTGATTTAGAGAAGACTTCGTGAAAGATACAATTTAAAACATTTAATCTCGATTTAAAATGTTCGGTTTATAATAGCTGATTTTGAAAAATTGAAGAACAAACAGTTTCTTTATGTTTAGTTTTAAGAAAATTATTTTGTTAAAATAACAAAAATAAAAAGATGAAAAACAAAGATTTAGTTGAAATAAGGTTTCTGTGTTTATTTTCAAACTATTTTCTCTGCTGTTATGAAGTTTGTGAACTAATTTCTTTAATCTATCTATTATCTATCATTAACAATTATTTCATTTTGCTTGAAACCAACTAACGCGAAGAACATGGTTACAAGGCTGTAAAAATAAACCCTCAGCCTTCTAACCCAAAAGAAAAAACTAAATATTCGGTAAAAATGAAATACTATTATGGTGGGTTATGAGTAAAGGTCAAATGTCAGAGGTTATGGTTTGCTAGGAGTATGGTGCGAGTGAAAAACATATTAGTTTCTAATTTGTGTATCTGTGAAGACATCACGTTTATTCAAAATGATTTCAAGGCAGAAACAAAGTAGTATCAGTTTATTTAGATTTTTTAAAGAACTCGAGCACCAAAAATCTTCTTCTTGTGTTTTCGATACGAAATAAGATTCTTAAAATATCTAAATTTTGCATCTGACTAAAAAAGATATAAACTGTATAAGAATAAATAAAATTATTGAAAATTCTCAATTATTACATGATGAATGAAACTTTGCTAACAGAGACAATAAAGTAAAATTTATGAGAATCTTAGAATCATTATTTTATCTGCCTATGTTGAAAACGAATCTTTTATTCCAGTATTTCGTTAACGGCAGTTTTTCAAGTACTAGCTTTTGTTTCATACAATTAAATCTCTGCTTTTTACAGATCTACTAAACGATTTACAACTTTAGTGTCTTGATTCCACATAAAAGACTTTTTTATTTAGTTGAATATTTTAATCGAAATCTGAAGGGTTTTTATATTTGTAACCCTTTTTTTGAAAGTCAATTATTGAGTAATTTTTAGATAAAATGATTCTAAAGTTTCTCTTTAAATGTTAAATAAATTAATAAAAATCAAATATTTACGTTAACCTATTTAAAGGATTTTTAAAGAGACAAAATTAAAAGTTATTAATATTGTACACATAATATCAAATTTGAAGATTGAAATCATTTAAAAAAATATCTTAAACCAGTTACTTGTTGCGATGAAGGAAGTATTTTTTTGAAACTAAGACTTTTAAGATCAATGTGGTATTTATCAGTCTTCTATCTTTAAGAACTTTGTTTACTATCTAACCATCTTACATTAAAAGTTAATTTCTCGGCAGTAAATAATCCTTTTTAGATACTAAACATAAAACTGAGTGCATGAGTGAAATAAAATCTTTATATCGATGCTAAATATACTAGAAATTTTTAATGACTAACATTTATGACAAACCATGTTATACAAAATAAAAATTTTACAAAGTAAAAAAAGTTTAATCAAACCTCAAATATTGTCTAAATATAGAAGTACGCCCAGTCTTAATTACTCAACACCACGATGAAGCTATAAACCTTTTCCTATTTCTTCACAAGTTTGACTAAAAATAAATATCAAACACTTCTTATGCTTGAATCAAAGCCGCGTTAATTAGCTTTCTAGAAAAATCTTTGAACCACGAATTTCTATCTATCAGATTTATTCTTGATAACATTTTCGGGTCGATTTTTTCTCAACAAACTTCAATCTTACAGACAAAACCAGTTTGTTTAATCTTGGCTAAAACATAGCTTTGAGGTTTTGGGCGTACTTAACACATTTGAAGGAAGTCTCTACCGTGATGTGAAAGCAAGATAGTTTTACTTGAAGTCCAAATTCAACTGTAGACTAATTTTCTCAGCCATTCAGTACCCCCCAATCAGGTTATTTTCTAAACTCAAAAGTTTGCTATTACCCTTCTACCTTGTTAAAGATTATTTTCGGTCTAAATCAAGCGTAGTAAATGATTCAAAAAACTGTTCTTCTATATCGAGATGTTGATCATGAGTCATTAGGGAGGTTCTAGCTTGGGACGTAAGCGTTGTATTTAATGAATTATGGTATATCTTAGTAGGGGGTCTTATGAGTGTAATTGAGTGATTTTATCCTGAAAATAAACCTAAGCTTTTCTTTAAGTATATTTTCTCCTATTTTACAATTTTTTGATTTGTTTCAATGATAAAAACAAATAAACATAAAAGTAAAACTCTGTAGTCTTAAAGATTAACAAAGCTTCAACAGTAGCAGCCACCAATTACAAATTACTGCAGATGGTTCTTGTAGGTAATTGAGTTGTAAAACTGCTTCAATAGTATGTTTAGCGACGGTATTTTGTTGTAGTAAGTTGCTTAAAACTTTCAGCAAGTATGTCACGGTATAATAAACATTTTTCATCAATAACTCTTCAACGCAACGTCTTGTTGTCTCACATCAATCTTAACCTTATTGTCCTGGCTTCTTGCGTTGTTCAAGTTGTCATGGTGACTTGAAAAGATTCCATCGTAGTGATTTACGGATCGAGTGTTGGAATGCTCAGTTTGAGAAATTTAATGTAATCAGAATGGAACAATCAAAACCGGTTTTGCTCATTTATCAAATTGAGTCCTTTCAAATCTTTTTTTTTCACTTTTAAACATTTGAAAAAGCAAATCACCTTTTAAATAACTGGTAATAAAAGTATAAATCATGTGAAAACATAAATAAAATCCATAGTTTAGTGAAAAAGTAAAAATACTTTAGCAATTTAGTGATTGTTATCAAACAACGCCATGTTTTATATCAGTTTATCTGTCAACATTCTGCTATATAAGCGGAAACAAAAAAGAGTTTTTCAAGACTATGTTTTTAATCTAAAAGTTTTTCATAAAAACTAAGAGTTTTTTGTGAAAAATTAATAAAAATAGAAACAATGTAAACTCCCGGACCTAATAGTTGCAAGCTATACATTACTCACTCTTATAATGTAAAATTTTATCTATAAACTAAAATACAAGCTTTATTTGTCGTTCAAATTTATTGTCTTATCTCATGACCAAAACATATTTTCTGTAAAAGTAATGATCATTAGTTTTTCAAAAGTTTCATTATTAATAGTTTTTTGTGTTATAAAAGTAGCTATTAAACAACTAGATTAAACTTATAAATTATCTAACAAAAGTTTTCTGTGTTCACAATGAAATGTTATCCAGGGTATTTTCTCATTATGGTCTACTTGTCTTTTGTTTAGTGAAAATAATCTTTCTTATTTAAAACAGATTGTTTGATTTTTGTGAAATGTCCTTTTTTCTGAGAGGAGAAACACGTTTCAGTTTGAGTACATATTTTTTTCTTCATCTTTTTTACGAAAGAAAAAATTAGAAGCAGACAATGTTTGGACCAACACCAGTTTGTTGCCAATTTCAATCTTCATAATTTTTGTGAAGATACATTAAGAAAATTTGCTTCGGTTTTTGTTGCTGATTGGATAAAATGAAATCAGAATTTCGGAGGTAATACAAGGAATTAAGTAGCTTTTCTTTTCCTCAATCGCTAATGAGTGATTGCTTAAATTAATTTCTCAGTTATTTAATTTCGATTTGTAATTTTTAAAATTTTTTCTGATGTAAAAGTAAAATTATTTGTAAGTAAAAGTTATATAAAACGACTTTAAAATTAACTAATCTAAACAGTCATCTCATATAAACAATAAGATAAAAAAACCAACATACACTTATCTCTTATCAAAAAAAAATAAAATGGTAAACTTCAGTTTAGATAATAGAATGATAAATTACTTGTACTCACAACTCTAGTTGTCAGAAAGTACTGAAACTAGCCAAGTCTTCATAAAACCACTTAAAAAATTTTTTTACAAATCTATCAATCATCAACTAGACTAAGTATTGACGAGATTCTTTACAAAATAGAAACATTACACTTCCTATCTACTGAAGATGAACCCAAACGTAATTCACGTCATTTATGATCAATCAAGCATAGTAATTGTACCCAAATATTCAACGTAAACGTCCAGTGGTTAGTACTGCTTGACCAGCTGGTAAATTGAAGTATTTAAAGCTTCTTATAAAAACATAGAAAGAGTTCAAGTAAGGTGAACTGTTTTAAGCTTCTTTGACATCATCTTACCAATTGTCACCTAAAATTTAGAGTTCTTGATGGTTGAAGCAATATTTTATAGCTTAATTCTGTTCTTGTAAATTTAGTTTACTTCTAAGTTTAATAAGCTGTATATATAAAAGCCTCATCATAATCTTGTGGAAAATAGCTTTTGTATAAGTATAAATAAAAATTGTAAACTGTCAACATTACTCACAGGTTTCTCAGGGCTTGCAAGTTGACAAATGAACGATAACCAATGAAGGAAATTTGATTAAATTCCAAATTACTAGGAAAAAAGAAAGAGATTTATTAGAAGTATTTTATTATAAGGAACACGTTGATTTTTTTCAATTTATTATTCGACATAATCTCTCTTTTATGAGTCAAATTAGCCAAGAACTTTAACATTAAAAAATCAATAAAATATTCATTCATAAAAACAAAAGAATATTTTGTGAAAATTGACAAAACTTTCTATATATTCACTCCAACAGACATACACACATATAAATCAACTTATCAACACCATAAACACGTTTTACTTTAAATGATATCTCTTTAATTTTTCCAACAGATTCTACATATAAACTAAAGAATAATTCTTATAAAATTACAGACAAATATTTATTTCCTAAATCAATTATTTTAAGTAGATTTTCATGTTAGTTGCATGTGTAGATACCTTGTAAGGTAATTTCTAATCATTTACATCTAAATAGATTGTTTCAGAGTGCTTACACGGACTGAAATAATTAATTTAATATTCTTTTTTTTCAAGTTCAATTTATGTATGCAAGTCTACATCAATATTGATTGACTAAAAAGATATCGATAACTTCTCTTCCAAAAGATTCCTACCATCTAGTAAATAATCGCTTTTAATATTGATGAGTCATGATCTTCATCTTCCTTTAGCTTATTTGCTTCATTTTAAAAGTAATTTTCAATCAACACAATGGCTGATATGATGTAGTCCACAAGATTTTATCCGCTAACTTTGTATGTTTGCGTAAAGGCGTGTGTGGAGGTCAACTAGTCAAGCTAGTAAGGAAAGTATCAATAAGTACGGAACAAAACCTATTTGTACTTGGATCAATGTAAAGGGCGGTTCTGTGTTTGATTGAAATCTCAGAGTAAGATCTTTCTACACAAAGTTTGTGTCTTTGATTAAATTAAACTTTAAAATTATAATTTCAGTTTTATTCATGTTTTGGTTGTAAATAGATTTCAAAATGTATATTCAGATTACACAAAAAATCTTTGAACTAATCCTACTTTTTATAACTTCTTTCTTTACTTTATTTTTCTGAATCATCTCAGAACAGTATTGGTTTTAGTTATGTAACATCCGCAATGATATAATCTTTTTGTAACAATCAAACCCCACTATTAAACCCAAAACAGAAAAATTTAACATCGATTCTTAAACAATCTAAATTTAAACAAAAGTCTACATTAGTATGCTTACTACTCAAACACAAGCAACCACACGAGTGAATTCAAAGCAAACCAAAGTTAAAAGATACAAAAATAAGGTTGATACTTACAGCTGACGAAGTTTCCCAAGTCCAACAAAGCTATGAGATGTCAGCTGGCTTATGTTGTTACGTTGTAGAAAGCTAAAACGTGATTAAATGTCAGGTATGTGATGAAAAAAGTGAACATTAGTCACATAGAACTTTGCTAGTTGGTATATAACCACAAAAAATTGTTGTTACTATATTTGCGTTTGACTAAACTGTAACCAAAGTCAATCAATCATTTATTTAGTATTTTAACTTTTAGTACTTGATAAAGACGTCGTTCTACGACAAAAATAAATACTGTGTATAAAATATTATGAAGTGATAAAGAAAGGTTGTTAGTTTATACAAATATAAAACGTGTTGCAAAGACCTATCTCACTACGTGATCTAGAAAGTCTAATATTAGTCAAAGAATTTACAGTGTCAAAATTGAGCCGTAATAAAGCGAATACTGATAGAAAAAAGTGTTTTGATTAACCGAGGCAATCAGCTTATGCTGCGGGAGTTAAGGACTTTAAAACCGGTGAAATTTTAGCTGAGGCAGCATAATCTAAAATTTCAACAAGAGATTGGTAAATTTGAATTGCAATCGTTAAACTTGAAAAAATTATTGTTTAAAGTAAACAGCTAATTTTAAATAAACATTAGATGAAGATACTTACAGTATTACTACGTAAGTTGGAATATCTCTAGGCACATGCAAAAGACCTCGTCCAGAGCAGTCGACCGTGACATCCTGGCATTCACACTGTTCTGGACAAGTAGATGATAGATGTACACTACCACAAGCGAGCACTATAGCTAGGTATACATATAACCACTGCATTTTTTGTACTTGCAAATTGTATCAAAATCAAATAAAAAATCTTATAAAAAATATTGACAAATTATTTTGCAATCTAAAAGAATAAAATTATTATAGATTTGATAATATTCTATTTATGATCTTAAATTCATAAAGTCAACGTTTTTATAAATGTTTTAATTTTTCAAAAAAATATGAAAATTCTAACAGATATTACACAGATTTTAGAAACTGAAAAAACATAAACACAATTTTTTAATTTCTGAAAATTATTTCAGTGAAAAAAAGTTTTCTGAAAGCGAAAAATTAAAATTAACACGTGTCTCAAACAAAGCTAAGAGAGGGCTTTGACTTTAGACCAGTCGGTTAACTATGACTGAACCTCAACATACATTGATAAACTTTCCTTGAGTCAAGTCAAAAATACTCAAATAAACTGAAATCTCATTGAATAGAATATTTTGAGATATTTTGTGAGAAATATTTTGATAGAAACTTCAAACATAGAGGCAGCTAGCTGATAAATATCCCTAGCTTTCTATCAAGTTGTACAAAAACTTTCTTTTTTCTTCTGCCTTCTCTTTCTTCAACTCTCTCGTTTCAATCAACTTTGTCTTTTTCTGTTTCAATAAAATTTTTATTTTCTATTTTTTTAATATTTATTATTTGTTTTTACATTCAAATATGAAAGTAGGACATTTTGTCAAGCAGCAAACTTAGGTGAAATACATTTGCTTTATCTAACAAGTTTACAATCTCAAATAGTTTATTCAATTTGCTCTTTTATAATTTTACTTTGGATGCTTTCAACAGACATAAAAGAACAACTTTCTTTCATTTATTTATCAAAAGATTGATTCTGGATAAACGATTAAAAATAAATTCAGACGATTAAAAATTCTAATTAAACAATAAACAAAGTGCAATATGATAATTTTAAATAATTCTTTCCTGTTCAAAATTGCAAATTGTTGAATATTTGACAAATTAAGCATTAATGAAGATTAATTTAAATATAATTACTTTCAGTGGCAACATTATTGTTCTACTTTTAGATTGAAAACTAACAATAATTGAGTATTTATTTACAAACTTTTATTACAAGTATTTACATTATAAAAAATATTTTATTTAAGGGGAAATTTCATTTTGATGTTAAATACTTTTACTTTAAGTACTTTGCGTAATTGGTTTTACTTAGAGTATGTGTTAGATTACAAAAGTTATGAATGCAACCCTATGATACTGGTTTTGAGTCACTTGCATTTACTTAGCGTTAAAATTATAACGAAAAAAGACTGTAGAAGCAATTTAGTAGTTATAATACAACCATTACAACTACAAAAACAAAAAGTACATTTAAATTTCTTTGATAAAAAACATTAAAACCTAAAGTTAATTCTTGATTTGATCTGAAATCTCTATTCAGTTATCTTATCAACAATTTCTTTTCTAGCTAAGCTACCTAATAGTTGCAACAGCATAAAGAATTATGTTTGTTGTTGAAGCTCAGGTAAAATATAATAAGCTGCAACCGATCAAAAAATTAGAAATAGGACAAAGAGCTTCTTTGGATGTTACACGGTTCATTAATTTCTGCTCTTTTAACGCTTTCCTCAAAACACAGGTAATTTTTTGCTTTTATCTTACGGTAGATGTCGCTCGTACTAATTAACCTTTTTTAAAGTTTTATGAAAAAATGTAAATTTGCGTCATTTGTATCAATATCGGATCATAAAAAAGCTACTCTCTGCTAATAAAGAAGTCAATTAGGATGTAATAAACAATCACCAGCAGTTAAAATTCTGTTACAAGTGGTTTAAATAGATATTATCCTCAAAATCTTTGTTTAAATATATCAGTAAATGTTTCTAAGTTTTACAGCTAAATTTTATTCATATAACTTTAGAGGTTTTCGAAACTCAAGAAGTATTATTTTGGTTGTAGATAAAATACTTTAACAATAATTTCTTGATTTCATCTTGTTTATAAACACTGTACATGAATACTTAGATATAAATATCTTCTAGTATTTTGTGCTTTTTCATTAGATCTGAAATGTAGCAAATGTAAAAAACATTTTTGTAAAGTTTATATTTTTAATTCAAGCAATTAAGCAATAAAAAAATTGATCGTCTAACTCAATTCACATATTATGGTCGGAATTGGTTTCTAGATTAAATTTTTTTAAACTAAAATGTAAGCAACATAAAATGCAAAAATATTCAACTAAAAAGTTAATAAGAGCAATTAGGATACATGAAAATGCTCAGCAAAAGAACAATAGATATTTATTATTCAATTTGTAACCGAAAATTATAAGCCAAGTTTTATTAAAAAACAAATTCAAAGTTCTTATATTGATTCAGTTTGGCAGAATCTCTCTAAGTAAAGAGATTTAGTTCTTTAACTTTTAATCTAAACTATTAAAAAGATTGTTTCCAGAATTTGAAAACAGCTAACAACTGCCCTTCAAAAACGATTCAATTATATCTGACATATTATTTAAATAGCATATATAGTTGGCTATTTTTAGAGCTTTGACAATAAACATTTTTCCTGGCAATTTTTTATTGGATATTTTTAAATGAGAGAAAATAAGAAATAACAACCATGAATTCTTTGCCAGTCAAATACAGGCTAAAAAAGGAAAAAACTCTTTACTTGACGTCATTCGTGGCGAGTTTGAGGTAAAAACAGAGACCTTTGATCAAAAGCTGAAAAAGCAAATAAACAAGACTTGGTGAGTTAATTATTGAAAAAAAAAACACTAAAATTCAGCACGTTTGGTACATTTATTCAAGTTGTTATGAAAATGGCGGTTACAAGTTAACTGAAGCTTGTTCAAACATCAAATTAACAAACAGAACACTGTCAACTAATCTCAATTTTAGAAAAGTTTCTCTACAAAGCTGAAAATCATCAAATAATTTGATTCAGCTTATCTGTTGTTATTAGCTCTAATACTATGCAGGAATTATATAATTTAAAGAATATCAATTTATACTTGTAATAAAAATCTTGAAAGCGTTGTATTTGATACTTACAAATAACTGAGTTTTGTCAGGTTAACGTTTAGTGCATTACGAATAATCTTTGCTGAAAAGATGCTTGTGGGCAGCTACCTCATATTTTTAATGTAAATCAATGAGTTTGAAACTTCAATATTTTGTTTAGAATAAGAATCAAATCTTTAAATAATCTGATTCGTAGTTAAACTTGAGATGTACATTTTCTCAACTTGTAAGAAAATTCTGAAATCAAATAAATAAGAAATCTAAAAGATTTGATCAATTATTATTTGAATTATCTGTATTTATTTTTATGCAAATTTTGAAACCTTCTCTGTTGCCGTTTGAGTATTTTATACTAAATACAAATAACTACAGATCAGTTTTGATTGGCTTAATACATTTATTCTAATTTCTTTCATGAAAACTTGATAAACTGAAATTTTTTATATTAATTTCAAATCTTAATTTTTAACTTTAATCAATAATTTTTTAACTGTTATCTTTTTTATCTCAAAGTTCAGTTCTTTTTGATATTGATTAACTAAAATAAACTAAGAATTAGTTTGTCTGACACAAATAGATGCTTTTTTATAAAACGAAATAAACTTGTTTTTAAAGTTGAATTTCGTTGTATTAGTTTCTGCCTCATCAACAAGACCATCAGTAAATCTACATCTTCAAACAGTCTGATTGGTGAATAGGTCTTAAAAACATCATATTTTACAACAAGAAAACTTTTCAAACATAAAAAGTAATTTTTCTTTACAAAGCTTGAAATGAAATATCACTAAAAAGTAAATGAAAATATATGAAGCATAATGCAATACTGTAAAGCGATGAATTGGAGAAAAGCTTATGCAAAGTTTTTAATCTCATCAACAACTTCTATTTACTTTTTTTGTTTTTCTAACTGATAAAATCCTCCGATTTATCTTTTTGGAGTTCATTGAAAATCTTAACTCTGAGAAAAATGCAGTTAAAAGATTGTTTCATGTTGTTTAGTATTAGTATCTAAACTGCTACCAGTAAATTTCAAAGAAGTTTGAATTAATTTACAGAAATTCAATCTGAAATTTGATGTTTAATTTTTAACAATCCTTTTAATTCATCAAAGAAAAGTTATTTAAAACAACTTCAGATTTTTATTTAATTAACTTGTTATCTAATTGACTAGAATTCTTATTTTTGAGATAATTCGTACAAAGCTTACGCAGAAAGTGTTTCTATCGTTTCTTTGATGGCATTAATAACTCATGAGAACAAATTTAGTTCAATCGAATAATTCTAAAAAAGTTTTTTTATGGTTATAAAAGAGAAACACAGAATGTTTTCTTTTAAACGTCTCTACAATTTTTCTGTTTTAAAACAAAACACTGATGATGTGACAAGCGCTTTACTCCCATAAAAACTTGATAAGATTTCACACTCAAAGAAAGCCAACTTTCTTATCTAACTTAAGAAAATAAAACAGAAAAATCGATGATGTGACGTCATGGTTTGTTCGTTCTTCTAAAGCGGAAGATGTGACATCATAAAAGCTATCACAAACTCTGTCAATAAATCTGTAATTTTAGTCTTAACTGCAAAGACACCTTCTTTATGGCTAAATGTCACTTGCAAGCAGAATTCATTTCAAGGTCACGTGATATATAGCTTGTTTTTTTAAATTTCATACTTTTTAATGAACAGTAAAAAATTTGATGTTTATTTCAACATAAGTCTGAGTAGTAATTAATCATTTTCTTCTTCAATTAAATCTTTCACAAATTTTAAAAACTACTTCTAGCTTAGAGCTGTGTTCGTTTATTGGACTATTTTATTAAGAAATCTCTTTGAGGGTAATTAAGATCTTCAGAAGTTTACTTCAAAGCTTCGAACTTTTCTAAATCTTCATCAGTTTAATCTAACAAACTTGTCAATAAATGTTCAGTTTCCATTAAAATGTTAAATCAAAGAATTTTTTAGGTAAACAACTTTGTTATAAGACTTGAAGCACTTAGATTAAATCAGTTTTGATCTAAAGATCACCAATGAGCTAAAAATAGTTGAAAAGCTATTGTACAGTAGCACAGATTAAGAAATATTACAAAAAATTTGCTAAAAGTTTTACAAGTAATCAATAAAAATTTGAAATATATAAAAAGTGAATAAGTTTGCGATCAAGCATATTAAAGAAGAGTTTGAAAAAGTTATTTTAGTACTTCTTAACATACTTGTAAATTTTCTTCCTACTCACCACGATAAAAGAACATTTTCTGAATACTTTTGATTCTGTGGCACCTTTTAAATCAATTTAGTTATTACCTGACAGAGCCAAACCCTAGACAAGGGTGGGGCATGATGACGTATAGGGTCTTAAGAATCAAGCTAAAAATTGTAGGTACTAAATTAATGTCTTTGAGATATATTTAGAAAACTGATGACAAATACTTTATCAAGTTCCAGCTTTTAGGCTTATTTATATTTATGAATTGAGCACTTAATCATGCTAAACATTTACAAAATATCTATAATATAAACAAATATATATCATTTCAAAAACTAGTATTGTATGACTAATTTTTAATTTAAACAGAAGAAAATAAATTCGATTATTTTAATCAGAAGTTAAAGCACAATAAATCTACTTAAGTTAAATAACTTCTGTAGAAGTATTTTTAGTTTTTTTGCAAAAGTTTATGTTCTAACTCTAGACAGGCAGACTTGAAAATATCAGATTTTAACAATAAAATACAAAATACACAAATTCTGGTTGAAGGTATTTCACTCTGTCTACAAAAAACTCTTGAACTTGTATAATTTAAATAATAAGCGATATAAGAGCATTATGATTAATATTTTCAACTTGGATAAAGTTTTACTCAATTTATAACCACAACTAACAAATATTTTGTAATCGAATTTGAAAAATAGGTTGAATAGTTAAGCAACAATAAAAGACTGCACATAATGATAGGCAGTTAAGTATCATAAAATATCCTCGATCATATTTCTTAGAATGTATTTAAAAGAATTCTTTTTTTATAGTATCGCAAATTATTCTTTACTAAATAGTTTTATTCAAAGCTAAACTTTTTTATTGTAAATTTTATGAATTATAGCTCATACCTTGGAAAATATTCTGAAAATAAACTACACTTTCTAACATTAACTTATTTATACACAGATTTTATTGAACTTTAAAATTTTCAAGTAAATCAATATATGCAGTAGTAAAAGCTAATTGAAGCACTGATAAATAAATAAATATTGCTAGTAAACAGTAATAAATTAAGCTAATTGACTTCTACCATATATTTATGGTATAAAAAAACATTTTTATGCAAATGCAACTAATTCTAATGCTCTAGACCTTACTTTCACATGAATGAAAGAAAATGTTTGACACTGTTAAAAGCAAAGATTAATTTTTCTATAAAAAACGAAGCACGTGATAAAGTCCAATAGATATCGTATAAAGTTTATCAAAACAAACTTCTGTATGAGATATCCATCAACTTTCAACGCAAAAAACTTAATCTAGTATAACTACTAAAAATGTGTTATTAATTATCTTAAATGATTTGTTGTAACCTGTGTATGCTTGCAAAAAGCTCTTATGCTTAAAAAACAGTTACCTAGCTTTAGGTTATATTTACCATTTATTCTTACAAATTACAAAAAAAAAAGGATTGAAGATAAAATCTATAACTAACCTATAATCGTTTATTTAACCTTTTATAAGCTGAAGTACAATTATGTCGTTTTACAATTTGTTTTAACTTAAATTTTGAAATTGTTAACAATAGGTTTAAATCAGCTATACTACAATTACAATGAAAAAAATCAAGCTGGTTATAAGAATTTTAGTTTAATGTTTACAAAAATCAAGTTATATTTTGTTAGCAACATTCCAACAGCCACAGTCTTTCAGCCATCCGATAAATTGTTTTTAATATCAAGAATTTATCATTTCATCACCACCAAGATGATCTCAATGAAGCATTTATTACTTATTGAACTTATAATGAGTATGTAAAAGACAATTTTAGTCTGTTGAACAGTTTTTATCAATGAAATCATTGGCCTCGTGTAATAGTAGTCATAATTATTACAGAATATTTTATCCATTCCTTTTTGACGATCAAGGTTAATGTAAAAATAAAAATAATACTTAAATAACAGATCTTTTGATATTTTTCTTACTTAAAAGACTTAATTATGTAGCATAAATTGTTTATAATAGAATCCTTTTAACGTATTTTTTTTTACTTTTAACATTAACAAATTTATTTATTTAACGTTTGACTAACTTTATACATAACAAATTGACTGAAAATTCTTTTGTTATTTGTGTATATTCAAAAAAGATAGAGTCATAAACCAACTACTTTATTAATCTTAATTTAATCGTAATGATGATATACAAAATTAATGTATTTTTTAAAATCAATCAACGTTTTACTTTAAGTTGAAGCTTCAATAGTTCATTAAACATAAATCAAATCATCAAGTTTTTCTACATGAATTTGTAATTTCATTTAGTTTATGCTTTGTTTTAAAAATGAAATATTTTAAAGTTATATAACTTATTAGATGATT
The DNA here is from genome assembly GCA_034620365.1 of Pegea sp. RAD2-039. Lineage (NCBI taxonomy): Eukaryota > Metazoa > Chordata > Thaliacea > Salpida > Salpidae > Pegea > Pegea sp. RAD2-039. Next base: position 445,802 of record JAQGEQ010000023.1, read on the forward strand.
TTCATAACCATACTAATTTGCAACAGCAGTTCGACTCTAAGATTTCTTCTTAAGCTTAAACTAGTTTATAAATTAATAAATAATGATATTTATCAATAAAAATATTATTATATTTATCATTATAAAATATATTTATGCTCTATTATTTTTTACATTAAGAGATTTATTTTTTGTTTCTAATTCATGTTTATTATACTTTTAGAAGAATTTTTTTTTTAGATTTAAATAAACAAATTGTTTGGACTAAATTAATGATATACTTTGAACACAAATAGCTATCATAAATAGTTAATAGTTACAGCAGATAGTGGTTTAGTTTTCAGATATCTATTAAATTATAAGTTTTTTTTTCATTTATAGGTTAAACACGCACTTTGTATAGTTTGATTTATTTTTAAATCTAAAAATATCTAAGTGTCTAACTAAATTGAAAGTCATAATAAAAAATGATTTTTATATAGCTCGATAAATTTAGTTGAAAAAATACTTTATATGTATTTAAGTTTATTATACTTTTGTTTTTTGTAAATTTTGCCAGTGATTAAAAGTTTGAATTTTTACTGATAAATCCTTTAAAGACTGAAAATAAGATTGAAAAATAAATTAATTTTTTAAATTAACTTTTTTCTTCGTTTATGTTCTAAAGTTGCTTACAATATTATCGACTCTGTTATTACCTTATATACTTTTACTTGAATGTATATTTTCTTACCTTATTCATCAAATATTAATTATTTTTATTCAAACTTATCATTTCCAAACTCTGATAACCTCAATTGTATTGACTTTTTTTCGATTTTATTATAATCAAATATAAAAGTCGTCACAATTTTTGTCAGATCAAATTATATAATTATCACATTTCTTAATTATGGTTATCTAAAAAACGTTTTTAATTTAAAATATTTAATATATGTTTAAATTTTTTTTAATTTTATTTATTTTTGTTACTGCTGTTTTTATATTAAGCAGCTTTCTTTATATGTTTCAACTTTAATTTTTAAGCTTTGATCTTTGAGCTAACTTAATTTTACGAGTTGACAATAAAAACCTTCAAAATAAACAAAACCAATTTTTTTATTTCCAAGTGAGTAAACTTTAAAACTCTGAATTTGATTAATTTAATATATTTCACTAAAACTTCAATTAATTAAAAGACTATTAACATTTTTTCTGGTTATAAAACCGCTAATTTGTTGGTCAACCTTTTAGACTATCCACATTAAATTCTTTTGAAATTTTATTTCATTCTCTAGATTTAAGGTTAATTTATAACTTTATTTGTTATAACTTTTGAACTTTACACATTAACAAAAAGTTTATATTCTCTTGTTGTATTTTAAATCATTAAAAGCTTTTGTTGATAGATTGTCTTTATATATTAAATCGAGTAAAGGGTGACAGTAAAAAGCCGAACCTTTTCTGTTAATAAGCTGATACCAGATAAAAAAGTATATTTTAGAAGCCTAGGCAGCAGCAGGTTAGTGAATTATTATTGAAAATTATAACTGCAAATAAGTTTTTATAAACTCATATCGCTTAAAGCTAATTTATTTGTTTTTGTGAAAGCTAGATGAGTTATTAGAGCTAATTTTGTTGAATAACTTTTACAAGTTGTGTTTGGAGTTTTTGATATCAATAATATTTCGAAAATACCACAAATAATTGTTTTATGCTATAAAGTTGATTTGGTAATAGAAATTATTTGATCTTTAGATTTCTTAGAAAATGATTTTTCAAATATTGACAAATATTTGGAAAAAATTTTTCTCTATTCAAAAATTATATCTGTTAAATAAGGAAAGTATAAAATTTGCAATTCTAAATAATTTAGAAAAAAAACTAGCACCAAATTTAGTTTGAAATATAAAGAAAAAGTTAAAGAAAAAAGGCAGAATGTTAACACTTCAATCATTGCATACTTCTAGTTCTTCTTCATCATTTAAGATATTGCAATAAACAAAACAGTGATCAGAAAAAAAGATGTTGCCATCATAGAGGGGTCGAGTACCAGTGCATAGCCCGACTTGTAGCCTTTGTCCATTTCTTGAATATTGGTTTATAAGTTTTGAAGTTTTCTTCATCTCTTTGAAAAGTCCGATTAGTTTTAATCAACTTTGAAATTTCTTTTTTACTCTTCCAAAATCCAGTTGCAAGTCCAGCTAGAAAAGCGACACCTAGTGAGGACATTTCACTATCACAGCGTTGTTCGATTGGTCGTCCAATCATATCAGATGTAAGCTTCATGATAAATTCACTAGCAGTTACTCCACCATCACACACAAACTTGCCGATTGGGAGGTTAGTTTCTGATATCATTGACTGGTAAAGTTCGTAGTTTCGAAAAGCAAGTGACTCTAAAACTGCTCTTGAGATCTGATGAGGATTTGACTTCATAGTCAAACCAAAAAGTGCGCCACAAGCAGAATAATCCATAATAGGCGCTTGCAAACCGTTGAAAGCCGGAATAAAGAATATATTGTCACTAGTTGGTGCTTGTTGGGCGAATTGGTCAACTTGACTTGCTTTTTCAATAAATCCAAGATTCTTTAACCATTCAATCGCTCCACCACAAGTATTCGAGCAACCTTCGGCTAAATGTACAATTTCATCTTTGATTTTCCATCCAATTACCGGATAGAAACCTTTTACAGATGCATGTGCTTTAGCACCTACGTTGAAATTCATAAAAGCACCTGTTCCAAGGGTTAACTTCAAATCACCAACTTCAAAACAACCTTCACCAAACATAGCAGCCTGTTGATCACCAGCAGCTGCGCGTATTGGTATTGAGGAACCAAACAGCGACTTATCACAGCAACCAAAGTCACCATTTGTATCTAAGACTTGTGGAAATATTTGAAGAGGCACCCCGAGTAATCCACATACAAATCCACTCCAGTTAAGAGTAAACGGATCATACAATCCAGTTGAACTTGCATTTGAGTACTCGCTCACCCATGTCTGACCGCCAGTTAGCTTCCAAATTATCCACGAGTCCAAAGTTCCGAAGCAAAGTTCACCTTTTTCAGCTCGCTTTTTAAATTCAGGAAATTTTTCAAATAGCCACACTAGTCTCATAGAGACCTTTAAAAAAAAAGTTTGATTTTAAGATCTTACTTGTTGCAGAGTTTTAAATTAAATAAAAAGTTGATGGATTGTTAGCTGGTTACAGAAAGTTTCATAATTTCTCAATTTAAGATCAATTTTGAAATAAGTACAATTGAAATAGATTTAATTTGAAGATACTCGTAGCGAAATACAACGAACTTGTTGAGGATGAAATCTGAGTACAGATGATGCTAGAAATTTGTTATTACGTGTCACAAAATGAATTCCTTTTGAAGCAATTTGAATTAAACGAAATAAGTAAGAGGAATTCCACCTCTCAGAGATATTATGTGAACGTGTGTCCTACAACGTGTATAGTCCATGAAAATGGTCATTAAAGTTCACGTAACAATACCTACCTGCCATACAATGAAATTGTGAATTGGTTTTCCTGTTTTTTTATCCCATATAATAAATGTACCGCGTTGTAAGGATATTCCAAGAGCTTCTATTTTATCTGGTTTTATTCCACAATCACTTATACAATCCTTAAAGTTTAAATTTACTTAATTTAAGCTGTTTAAATGTTGTACACTTTTAATTTGAAAGTTATTTGTAGTACCAGCTTTCATCGTTGCTTATTAGTATAAACTTTTGATTAGAAAATGTTTATTTTGTGAAACTAAAGCTATCAACAGCCAGCAATTATGTAAACACAAAGGTTCAGTTTTTTAAATTGTCATCGAAAAATCGGTTTATGATAAATATCAGTCGTAAACAAAATTGATTATTTCAAACTTTAAAGTATATACTAGCTAGAGTTTCATCAAATCTTACAGTAATCACTTTCTTTACTGATTCCCATAATACTTCTGAATCCATTTCTACAGCATTTTCTTCAGGATATTCTAATTCCATTTTTTCCATACTTCTGCAAAAAATCATTTGTCAAAAACAATATATTTGCCATTAAATAATTGTAATTAGTGGCAGAAAATATTTCTACAGAATCAACTGACCTTCCTTCTATAGTAGCATCTTTGTTGTACAAGAAGCACCTTATATTGCTTGTGCCAATATCAAGTGACAATATATACTTTTTACTTCTATTTTCAGTTAAGTCCATTAGCAGACACAATATTTATTATTACAAATAAATTAAACAAATTAACAATAGTAAAAAAAATCTTTAAAAAACACAAAATTAAAATTTCTTGATTTTAAATGAAATTTGAAAAGCAAATAAATTATGATCAAAACACGATGACAACATCAGAACAAGTTCCTTTTCAAACGTTTATGATTAATGAGATTAGTTTTGAAATCATTGAATTTCTTTAATTAATAAGTTAATAATTAATTAAGAACAAACTAACAGTATAAAATAAATAATGATACAACAAATTTGCAGTTTTAACATAGTGATTTTACAAGTGTAGTCATACAAGCACCTAGCTTGAATGTATCTTCCAAAGTTTGTAATAATTATTTTTTTCAGATTTTCTCATTAGACCAGCAGTTGTTGAGTATCTAGCTAGAAATAAAAATGGTTCAGATAATTTGTGCAGGGTATCCAAAGACAGGTACCAAATCATTACATGAAGCATTAAAAGTTTTGGGATATAACAACAGTTAGTTACATTTCTTTACTTTTAATCATTTTAACAACAAATCGTTCTCAGTTTACGATTTTATCGAACATGTTGACTACTTTATGTACGATTATCATAAAGTGCTGAATGGTGAAGAAAAGGTCAGACATATTTTAGATAAATATCAGAAAGCAGATGTAGATTGTGTGATTGATATGCCACCCTCATTTCTCTTCGAGCATTTCTACAATCGATGGTCTGATTCAAAGGTTTTAAAATATTTTCTTTCAAAACATCAATTTCATTTGTGTCTTTAAAGGTGATCCTTACTGTGAGAGATGAAGATGCCTGGTTTAAAAGTTTCCAAAAGATGAATAAAGCAATGGCTAGTAGAGGTGATTGGATGACTTTCTTTTCAAAGACTGCGAGGGCTTTTGAGAGTTTTATGAGAAAGTTGTATGAGTGTATGTTGGTAGGTCACATTTTCACGTTTATCTTTTTGTAAATGTTGTTCTTTTAGGGTTCCAGGTATGAAAATGAATGGCTGTGGAAAATGCATTATCGAAAACACAATTCTTATGTGAAAAGTGTAATACCTTCTGAAAATTTACTTGTATTTGAAGTTAGTGATGTAAGTATCAAAAGATGTCTTTAATGATTATCTTACAAATTGTTCATTGATTAATCAAATACATAAAAGAAAATATTTGTGAAGATTTCAAATCTGCTTAAATAATTGAAAATCAAACTAAAGATTAATAGTCTAGTAATGAAAAGAAGAAATACTCTCGATATAAAATTGATGTCAACAAACAAAAAGACGATTTAATCAAAATGCAAATTTTTAGTAAAATAGAAACATTTATCAACACCTTAAGCACATAACTCAACACAATTCCTATAATTCATATTTTGATAATTTGGCTTCTAGTAATTCACTTCGATTAATATTTAATTTGTGTCAGACCCTTTATAATTCGAAATATATTCTGTAAAAACATCATAAAGTTACAAATTGATTAACCAAATTTTTCTAATTTGATCTTTTTAGGGTTGGGAGCCTTTATGTAAATTTCTAAACAAGGAGATCCCTGATGAGAAGTTCCCAATCGTCAACGTGGCAGGAACAAAAGGAAATATTATCAATCGAATTATGAATGAAACAACTTTAGCAGCTAATGCTTATAAAGAGGTTGCTTTCAACATGACTTTAAGCAGTCTTGTAATAGGAGGAACTTTGTGTGGTGTTTGGTACTTTTACCAGCAAAATAGTAAATAATTAGATGTAGTAGATGCAACATTTGGATTGTTGCATTTCAAATAGTCGAAATTTAATCATTCAAATAAAAGATTTACTAAAACTGAGAAATATCTGTAAGCTAGCTCAGAAAATGTGAGACGAAAGAAATTAGTTTAGAATCGTTTAGTTTTATTACAAACCAACAAGATCGATATACTCAGACATTTTCCACAAGCAAACTAGTGCAGGAGTAACAGAGATATTTACAATTGTTAGGAACTACTTGACAGAGTTTGTTGATGTTATCATAGAAATCAGTTGCTGTTATAAAATGTCGGCAGCAACAAATATCACCTGATGAACAACATTCTACTCGTTGAATCGCATCAAGTTTATCATCAATCCTACTATCATCTGCATCAGTTAAATCCGCGTGGCATAATCCACAGAAGGAAGATGAGTCTTCTGGATTACGTCTTAGTTTTCCTGATGTTTTAGAGATGGTCATTTCTGTAGCTGGGAAATTGACAGCTAATCCCACAATAAAGTTTTCAGTGAGAGTCTGTATGCTATCATGCTGGTCTTTAAACGTGGACAAGTTTGGGATGAAAACTGTCGGTATCTGTAAAAAGATTTAATAACTTTAACCATCGAATTATGGGTTAATAATACTGGGAAGCAAGTAGTTACTGATTTACTAATAGACGAACCACCAAATGTCAAATATTAGTGATATGAAATCAGCTTTGGTTTTAAAAAAGTCTTTAGAAGCAATTTAAGATGATTCCAAAACGTAATATATATGTCATAAAACCTTGTGCAAATTGACATAAGTCGCTATTTCTCTTGCTGATGTATCTTTCATAGGGCGAAGTATATGGACACCACCAGCAAATCGTGCCCGATGTCCATCACTAAATGAACAATCTTGTTGTAGACAATTTCCGTCACGACCCATTGTAACTGAACATAATGTTGTCACAGCTAATCGACTATTATTTTCTCCGCTTATTGCATAACTGTATCCCAGGTTTTTGGCTTCGATTGATATTAGCCGAGATCTAAAAAAAATAAGTTTTGATAGATTAGATTCAACTCATGGCAGCAAATTAGTTGGATTTTATGGAAAATACAGAATAACTAAAGAGAGATAATGAAAATTGTAGTTAACAAATAGAAAATCTGGTTTATTTAGATTTTCTTTATGGTCATATAGTAAATATAGATGATATCTAGATTGAGTTTACAGACCTCTTAGTGATCTTAGAATCACGCTGAAACTGCTTAAATTGAAATTTAAGCTTTCAATAAAATGAAATCTATTATAGGAATTTTATGAAACAGCGCCGACTAGCGGAAATAAGAATATTTTTAAATCGGTAAAATATTTGAATAAATTCATTTACTAAAATGTAATTTATAAAAATTTTACTTCAAAACAAATATTTTAAAGAAATTTAAAACTAATGAAAGAAAAATATTCTTCAGATTTAAGATATTCTTACAACGATGTGTCAACAAATTTGTAATCAAATACATCATTAAAAGTAGAAATCTTTTAAAATTACTTTTAGAATCTCATTTCAAACAAAAAAAAAAATTGCTGAAGTAATTAAATTGCTGAAGTAAAGAGAAAAATACTTCACCAACTGTTTTAAAAGTTAGTCATCAAAAAATGAGTTAAAATCAAAGTAAAAAAAATCTTCTTAAAATAGAACAAACCTCAAACGATTTAGAAGTTCTTGTTTAGCTGTTAATGTTTTCAAGGATTCAAAGGTTTGTTGCAAACTGATCTTTAACTGATCTAAATCTTCATCATTGTTAGATGATGAAAGTTGGCTGCTGTAAGAAAAAGTCAGAACCTGCAACAAAAAATTAGATTCGAGAAAAGTTGTTAGAAAATTTTAGAATATTTAGTGAGATTTTAGACACATAATAGCAGAAATTTAATCTTTGTGTTAGTTTGTTGTTATGAATAACTTTGAGAAATATGATACGGGGTCTTGAGAGATTTATCAGAAATGATGTTGAAATTTATTCAAGTTTTCATTTCAAAGTTTCCAAATATTAATTTGAAGATATTTCAGTCATTTGGGACTTCTTCAAAGTATTTACCAAGTAGTAAAATATACTTAAATAATTTTGGAAATTTCTAAAGCTGTTATATTTAATCAAATGATTGTTGTTTGCTTGACTTCTAAATATGGAAATAATTTCTTTTTTCATTTAACTCTTTTTAGTATGTAGAAATTTCTACAAATTTCCTCAAATGGTAAAAAAAATCATAAAAAAAATTACAAGTAGAAGACAAACTAACTTTTTCTAAACGAACAATATGGTAGGGTAATTGGGAATTTTTCATTAGTGTTTCCACTTCATTTTGTTGAAATTGAATGTCATGATTTTGTAAAATAGCTGATTCATCAATAAATATCAATCCTACATCAAATCTCAGTTTCTTCCTGGTTTCAGCTTCTAGGCCCTGACATATTAAAAAAAGAAGTTATTTTGGTAAATAATCCATCAATAAAAACAATACTCTCTATACATTAATTATAACTTTTTAATTATCTTCAAACTTAAGTTATAAGCCATTTTTCAATAAAAGTAAGTTTAAAGGTGGATTTATTTAATTTACAATTCTAAATAAAATACAATTTTAATTGAAACTGAATTTATTCTAAGAATCTAAAACAACTACGTTATGTAAAAACATCAACTTTTATTGTCTCATGAAAACAATGAATGTATGAAACAATTAACAAACCTTTTTAACTAGATACAAAGAAGCAGCAGAACTTTTACCTCCAGAAAATGCCAAAGCTACTTTTGAATTTCGTCTTATAATTGGATTTTTGCCTATTGTTGCTCTGAACTTATGAGCAAAATAGTCATTAAAGCAATCTCTAGAAAACAGTTTTAACTTGCTTAGATTTTGTACTTATAGAAAGTCAGTATATTACATCAAATTTTTAGGAAAATAATAAATTAAACAACTAAAAACCTGCAGTATGAACCACTTGTACCAATCATTATAAAAGATGAGTTAACTTTACATTTACAGCAGATTGTCTCTTTACTGAAAAGATACTTATATTAATAAATTTTAGAAATATCTGTTCCAATTTTATTCTATAAATTTATTTAAAATAAATAAAAAGTTTTAAAAACTCATTTTTTATATTTATATTATTTTTGTTTAATTATATACATATTTTATTTGTATTAAATTTATAATATATAATTTTCAATCTAGTAACATTATGATAATTAACCAATATATAATAAATATATATCTATTATTTATATACTTTAAAAAAAATTACTTTTAGCAGAAATTAACAAAATTATCACATGTTTTATTAACAGAGAAATGCTAGAAAAAATAAATGCAATATTTTATAAAAATATTATTCTAATTAACTTAATAAAGTAATATTAAATTGTTAAAGCAAACCTTTTCTTTGGGGTAAAAAAGGATAATTCCTCTTGTATACTGCACATTGTGAGACTTAAAAAAGAACAAATTAAATCATAAAAATCAAATAAAACTGAAAATATAAAATAAAAAACCTTTTAAAACAGTATAAAACAAAAGGAATACTTTGGAGAAAAATAATAACTTTGAATTACAAAGTAGATTTTTTTGAATAAACAAATAACAAAAAAGTTTTCTGGCAATTAAAAATACAGATTAACATGATATATAAAGCAGTGGTAAAACTAAAAATTAACTTAAATAGAAAACTTTTTACTCTGAAAGCTATATAAACTAATTTTAAATTAAATTAAGCTGACAACATTATTTATTTTAATAGTTTAATCGAAAAAATCTCTAAGATATTTAATACAATCAGCAAAAATTATTAGCCAATTCTTATGAAATATTCCAATTACCGTTATATAAATAATTCTAATCAAATTCTATTTTATAAGTTTTTTTTTACTTATATCTAATGATAATTATTAAAATATATTTTGATAATAACTCAAATGCAAATCAGTTCACTAAAATATTAGACTATTAAAAAAATTATAATAACTTTTTAGGATAAAGTTATAACGTACATGCTTTTACTTAATGGGAAAATATGGTCTATTTATTTTAGGCAGTTTATTTCAGCACAACCTTATCTGGTGCTATGCATTTATTTGTCACACCATACCGAGGAATATAAGAGTTTCATAGATCTCTGGTGCTCATTGGCAGACGATAATTTATGTAATATAAATTCTGTCGTTCTTTGGTTCAAATTATCAGACAAATCCTCATTCAACACTCAATGAACAAATTACCATCATGTAATAAAAAAATCAAAAATATACTAAAAAAACCTCAAAATATTTGGAAAAAAGCGCTTCAATAAAGGTCTCTCGGACGTAGAGTTTATCCAAAAATATTCAGAAGCTCAGCAAAGATGATTATAAGTCAGACAAATACTACTGTGCGGTTACAAATCAAATTCTTAAAGCTTAGAAGCAAGCTTCTCGATTAAATAATTCATCTTTTGTGAATTTAATTGCACTATTTTGCTATAATTCATAAATTTATGGTATAATAATTAATATATAATCATGTGAACAGATTTATCAAGTAAAATAAAAACATTTACTTTATTTTGTTCTATTTTCATTTCTAATATATCGAAAAACTAACGAAAAATAAAAGCTTTTTTTATTGATTTATTATATACAAATTTATATCATCGAATTTTATACAATCAATTTCTATTTGAAAGTTTTTCTTAAATAACCAAAAAATGCTAAGTAGCAGAAAGTTTATGAGCAAATTGTGCCGATCTGCTATAAAAATGAAACTTTTAAAAATGCTATGGTTGCATAAACTTTTTTATATTGCAAACATTATAAATTATAAAAATTTTAAAAATTCATAAATATACAACTGCTTTTATTGAACTTAGATTTTGTAAACTACTTTTTTAAAGATTATTTGCATAAGAAAATGCCAACTATATTTATATTTAGCTTTGACTTAAATCATGATAGTACTTAGCATCGCTTCTTTTAAAACCTTCTCAAATAATAATTATTTATACAACCTGTGATTATCGAGTGATCTAAAGATTAAAAATCAAGAACACAAATCATCAACTTATATATTGTTCTACATGTTTTGTTTCAACGCCATTATAATCTTTAATTTTGTTAGTTTTTCAGTGATAATTAAGATAAGAAAAAGATTTTAAAATGAGTATGATTTATCATTTGAAGTGATAAAACCTTAATATTAATCCAATTAATCATAACAACACTGAACAATTGAAGTTAAAACAATTTTTCTAGCAATACTTTTTAATATTTTGTTACATTTACTTTTTTAATAAAGCCTTATGATGTTTTTATAAAAATTTATAATTATTATAGAGTTGCACAGTATAATCTAGAATATTTTGCGTGACTGCAAAACATTTTCTTTTCTATAAATATAGAAGAGTTTTCATTTGAAATTATTGAAAAAGGCAAAAAAACAACAATTTTTTGGAATGTGCCGTTCATAATACCTTACTAAGATAAGCTAATAACCTGAAAGCATATTAAATATTAACTCATCATGCTAATGATAAAAACAAAATTATTTTTAATTTTAGTGTAACAAGCTTTATTTGAAATTATTTTTATCAAACTTTAAAAAAAAATTTACGCAGATTAGTAAGAAAATTTTGCAAAGTTGCTATGCTTATAATATTATATTACATATAATATTTATTAACAGGCAATTCTATATTAAAAAATTATGAATCAATTTTTTGATAGTCTTTATTTTTGAGTCATAATATATGTAATCAATAAAGTCATGAGAAGAATTGATGTAGTGAATAGTAAAGCAAGAAGTATTTAAAAATTTAGTAAACATATGAAGAGGTCAATGTTCAGTGATAATATTTTGATTTACAACATTTTTTGCATCTACAGAACAAGTTTACTAAATTCTATTTATCATAGCTGGCTTAACAATTAAATGACTAAAATACAAGTTTAAAAATAAATTTAAAGTTAATAGTTAATTTTCTTACTGAATATATGAACCTTATAAGCTTTGTACTTAATTTTCTAGGTGAATTTAGTTTATCATCGAAGGAAGAATTTGAAAATTAATAACAAGCCAAGTATCCAATGAGTTAAAAATCTTTGTTCAAATAATAAATTTAAATAAAAGGATGCTAGAGTCAGAAGAAGAAGAGCTTGAAATAGAATTTGGCGCCTGTGATGAAAATGATCTTCCATCTTTAGAAGAGGATCAAACAAGCTACTCATTCTGCTACCAACACGCCAAATCAACTCCAAAGTTTCTTTTTGATCATAAAAAGCAACTGAAACATCTCGATCTAAGCCACAACGTCTTTCATAGTCTTATCGAGCTTCATCAGTTTCGATCACTTGAACATCTAGTCCTTGATAATAACATGATAGACGATGAAACAATCTTTCCACGTTTACCCAAGCTAGAAACTTTGCAATTAAACCACAACAACATCTCAAAGCTTGTTCCATTCATCCGTAATATTAGCTCAGCTTTTCCAAAGCTAAGATGTCTGAGTTTATTGGGAAACAAAGCATGCCCTGGAGGTAGCTCTTTAACAGGACTACTTAAGAAAGAAGAAAAAAGAGACCACCAGTTGTACCGCTGTTATACTGCTTCAAGGATTAAGTCCTTGATCTTTTTGGATTGGACTGCTATAAGTGATGTAGAGAGACTCAAAGGTGATTCTATTTACAGATGGTCAGACTTTTTACCAGGAGCATTAAGTAATGAAGAGCTTTCATCTTCTGTAGTAAGAGTGGAGAACTCATTTGGAAAGACATCTAAAGCAAGCAGGATTGTATATCGTTATAATGGTAATAGATCAGAAGGTAATAGATTTATAAAAAACGATGACTTATGATTTTAAAATTATGAAAGTTTTTAAACTTTTGGTATTTATTTTTTCTATATTACATTATAATCTGCAATATTTATCTTTTTTTAATTTTCTGAAATCAATTTGATTTGTTATTTTTCGATTGAAATTATTAGAAGATTTTTATGTGTAAAAAGTTTGAAATTTGAAGCAATAAAGTTTTAAATCTACATGAGTCTAAAAGATTGGCAACTTATTTATTTATTTATTTATTTATTACAATAAATGTGAAGGAGGATGCCTAAAAAGAGCACCTCTCGCTAACACACATTCTCACAAATTAGATCTATTTGACGTGTAAACGAAAAAGCATATGACAATGAAGAACTGCACAGAATCATAGTATTGTAAAAGAGAAAAATTCACAGTTTAGAAATGGCAATGTTGGCGATATTATAACAATTCAGCTTTTTCTTGAACAGCACAAGTGATTTTGACATGACAATCTCTGATGGCAGATTGTTCCATGTACTGATTGTGCGGTATGAGAAAAAACTTAATCTGGTTAACGTAGCTGGTGGAGTGGGCTTATTAAGATGTAATTTATGTCTTCTAAGTTGATATAACTTGAGGGAGGGACTAATGGAGAAAAAGTCATATTTAAGGATAAATAAACTTTATTTAAGAAGTTATATAGTATTCTAAACTTTATATATATCAACATCAGATAAAACAATTTTCAGTTTATTAAGCATTTTGTTTTGAAATTTTGTTGATTAAGCTAAAATTTGTACTTAGAAAAAAAATAATCAATAATAGTTAATAAATAAATCTAACAAAATTTATTCATCAATGTCATAGTGGTTATACTAAGATAAAAAATTACTTCCTGATTCTAGCTAAAATTTGAATAAAGTTCTTTTGTATCATGATGGTTTAAGCAATAATTGATCAAACTAAAAAACAGATAACATTTTCTACTAAATAAAGTATTTATGGATCCACGTGATTTTTGATCAAATTTAAGATTTATTGTCTATGTCACCTTTCTGAGCTAAAATGTTCGTTTTATTGAATAATTTATTTTAAAATAAGTTTCATAACTACTTATAAAAGCATTTATTACTATCAATCAAATCTGTTTCAGTTTTCTTTGAACCAAGTTTAATGGAAAACTAATTTTGAATAAAGGTTGGAATTTGTGCATTTAAAAGTTATCTAAATTATCGAGAACTGTTTCATTAAACAAGAAACTGGTAGCTGATTTTACGAAAATAAACAAAAGAAATTGAAACACTCAAAGTACTTGAGACTAAAGCCCTGTGGCAAAGGACAAACTTGTTAAAACGATTTTTCAACTAAGGATTTTATGAAGATGTAGAAATAAATAAATTGCAACCAGTTTTTAACTGACGATTTCCATTTAAACAAAACAAAGAGATTACAATTCAGCTGCTAATGTATTTATATCTTTTGTTGCAGACATACAAACAACAAGTCATTAATTAATTTATAAAAATATTTGAGTATATCTTAGAAATTAAAAAATAATTGATTCTAAAGATTTAATTTAAAAGTATTTACCACAAATCTTTTTTCTAAGAAATTTATTTATTTTTTATTCAAGCAAAAAAAAAACAATTTTAATTCGACTAGCTTTAAAAGGCAAAAATTACTTATTACTATTTTTGGAATATTATACAAAAACAATAAAACTAAAAAGTTATTTACATTTAAAAAATAGCTACAAAAGTATCTAAGACATAAGTTTGTTGAACATTTCTTTAAACACACAGTGAAACGCACAGAAGATTGAAACAGTTTAGAATTAAACAGTAAAATACTTAAAATGGAAAATGAACAGTTTGAAGTAAACACTTGTTTTATAAATCTAACAAAACCTTCAAAGAAAATTCAGTTCAGGGGATTTTGTGAATCATTCTTCGATGATGTTATCTTTCAATTCAATCTGAGCAAAACTTTTCAGACATTCATCAACTAGAAGAAAAGAAAGAGGATTAAGAAAAGAACATTGATGGCATCTTATCTTTACCTTTATCTGTGATTCCAACAAAATTACTTGATTCAGCGTCTCCACAATCCTCATCTTTCTTCAACTTGGAAAGTTTAGTATTGGAATGAGACATTGAAGACATATGAGAGTTCTTGCCTACTGTGATAGATGCTGATGCATTTGCAGCCGCACTTATTCTATTGCCAATTATTTTTACATCAGGTGGATTTGTCACCTAAAACAAGCTGCTTTTGATGTCATTGTAAATACTCGATTGGAAACTCACGTGCAAATGAACTGCACCTTTTCGATCACGTGACGCAAGTTCACCAATTGTTGAGTCCTCATCATTGAAGCATTTAATTTCATTATTTTCCAACAAACCTTTTGAACCTTGATAAAACTCCACACCAGAACCCTACATTTGATGGTTTTGAGGTTGAATCAAAGATAGACTTAGAAACTTACGCGGCATCCAGTGATTAAACTATTCCTCATTACAATCTCAGCACCTTCACATACAACCAACCCGCTTCCATCACACTTAAAAACACAATTTTCTATTTCCACGTTTCCACTTTCTACACGTAGAATACCTTCCGTGTTTTCAACCTGTACAAAATCAGTAAATAATTTGTCACATCGACAAGTAGGAAGTATACTTGACAAAAAGTGAGGTTTTCCAGTTTGACATTTGGTGAGCAAACATTAACGAACAAGTCATCACATGCCACAGCTTCAATCAACACCTCGTCACGGTTTCCTCCACCTAGTAATCATAGTTTGTTTGCTACTGAGCAAACTTCTTTTATATTGGTACCTTTGATAGTAACAGATTCAGTTAGCTCATGAAAACCCTCACCGCTGTACACGCCAGGAAAAATTAATATCGTATCACCACCGTAGCAATCGTGTATAGCGCTTAAGGGTGTGCTGTGTTGTCTGAAAAGAAAGAAAAAAACAAAATTAAACTGAAAGAAAATTGGAAAAATGAAGAATTTAGGGGTATTTCTGTAAAGAGAATAATGACTTAAATTAAATCTAGACAGATTTAAAAATAATTTATCAAATTGTAAGCGAAAATAATTCGAGAAAATTAAGCAGAAGTGATTTGATGAAAATTCGAGGAAACGCAGATAGCTTGAATAAATAGAAGTTGAAAAAAGCAAAAGATTATATCTAAGTAAACTTACTTGATGTTAATATCGTCTGGAAAATTTCGGATCATTTTAGCTGTTAGTTTAGTGCAAACAATATGAGTAATTGTTAAATTATCTTTCCGTTGACCTTTAGTTCGTCTAAGAACTCTTGGAAAGCAGGGACCGTCAGCTCTAATGGATTGAAGATTAAATAGAAGATTTGGAATTGTGATAATTTATATAATAACAAAATACCGAAGCTGAAGAGCTTCCCATATTTGAAGTAATCCACTCAACATCAGAACTTCGTAATAACGCTTCCAACATTCAACTGCTTCGCTATTAGATGGTTCAGTGTTTTGTTGAATTTGAGCCTGTCAAGTTGTAAATGTTGAAACAATTTGTTCTTTTCATAAAATGCTTCAACGATTATTTAAACCTGAAAATCCAAAAGTTCTTTTCGTCTACAAATATATTTAGCCATGGTTCGGTTATATCTGTAAATCAATAGTCCGTTTTTCAATTCAATTCTCATAATTTTATATTCAAACATTCGGAGAGAAAATGTTTACCTGATAACAAGGCGCAAAGGTAACACACCATTAACGATATCATAATACAATCGAAGTCTGGCTCGTAAATAAGTATCAAAAACTGCTTCACTATCATCTTCATCATCCCAATCTCTCCTGATATGCTCGAAAAAAAACCTGCAAGATTTTAATTTCTTAGCTTTCCTGAAGTAATCGAGGACTTCAACTATTTTATGATGAGAGTTTGAAAGAAAATAAACTGCATTTGCTGAAGGTAACTGGAAATAAATCTAAGTATCTCTTGATGCTTATCAGGTATTTTTTCAACACAAATTTTGTTCTAACAAATAAACTAATAGAAGTACCTGACATTATCAACAACACGTGCAATAAGGCTTTGTTGAGTTTCTTGTTTCAAGCGATCTTCCAAAGAAGAGTTTTTAGGATTTGTAGAGCTTTCACCATCATCATCTTCTTCATCATCTTCATCTTCGTCATCAACATTATCAAGAACAGATACTGGATAAAGCTCAGTAACATCCAAATGATAGCCAAGCTCATTTAGTTGAGCTTCAATTACATCAAATGGTAGTAATGCTTCACTACATACTAATGGTTCCACTAAACTAACTCTTGCCTGGTCGCCTACTACGTCATTCACCTTTTAAATAACAAAAGTAAGGTTAGATTAGATTAGATATCAACATCCGTTTCATTAATTCATAAATGTTTATTTTCAGTGACAAGATGATTATAAATAAAGTTTTGTTGAAACTATGGTTACTTCAACAAGAATATCGATAGTTCGCATCACAGATGACTCATATGGTCCTTTCCATAAAGCAAGCCATCTCTTATCACTTAAATTTTCTTCCAAATAAACTTGTATTAGGTTAATTACCTGTTTAAATAAAATATAGAAAAAATACAAGCAAGCTGATATATGAGATAAATATTACCGAACTTGGTTGACAATCAGATATTTTTACTTCATTACAATAAATGTCATATCTTTCTTGACATGTAAGATTTGGTAGACTAATAATTTGTGGCATTCTCATTGCATATGGCGAATATCTATAGTCAACATTTGATGAGCACGGAATATCCTGAATAAAATCCTAAAATTTAAAATTACTAAGAATTATATAGAAAAAATGACTAAATATATCAGATACAAAGATGATTTGCAACATTTAACTTGATTCAAGTATAATTAAGTTTCAAACTTACTTCATTTTGACTCATATCTCCGAGTTTGTTTGCTGAAGATGTGCTAGCTTTAGCCATTGGAGTGGGGTCAGACATTTTTAAATTTATAAGGTATAAAACTGTTTTGAACAAAATATTTCTGAAAAAAATTGTCTTGATTTTAGCATAAACATACATTTGATAAAAAATATATTTAACAGTTTATGGTTAAGTAAAATTATTATAAAATTAATTGAATATTATCAAAATTAAAAGTATAAAAACTATTTAGAGAGATAAATCGTTCATACAAGTTTACTTTTTAAGAAAATAAAAAGTAAAAATTCAAAAAAGTATTTATCAAAAACTTAATATAATGATTTAAATGAAGTTTTACCTTAAAATAAAATTATCCAAAATAGATTTAAAATCTTACTCTAAAACTGAGGTAAAAATAACATACTAATAAAAAATTTAAAATAATTTAAAATTAATCACAAATTAACAAGAAAGATTTACTGTTAATAAGTTAGTAAAGTTTTATATTAAAAATAAAGATATAACAAAAAAAAGTTACATCTGTAGTATGAAAAAACAAGATACAAAATATTTTCAAATTCAAAAATACAGAAACGATAGTGACGGTCAAAACAATAATTTAAAAACTGCAGTTTTACCACATAACGAAATTTAAAAATCGACAATTATGGCACTTTTTTAAAGCTTACCCCTCATTTGCCTAATTTGAACGTTCAATCATATATTTTTAGTTTTGAAATATTAATTACGAAGTATAAACAATTCTCTCATAAAAATCTAATTTTGGTTTTATTCCCAGTAATTTCTAAAATAATAAAGAGTAAAAAAGTCGTTGAAAGCCTGTTTACTTAAGAGTCTAACAGACACTACTACAGTTACTTAAAATGATATTAAGAATACAGAATAAATATCTACTAATACTTATAATGAAAATTCAGCATGATAAAAGACTGCAATAAATTGACAAACAGGTTTAATACTAACACTAAAAAGTAAACATTTATTTTTCTCATCGAGAAAACATAAGTGTACAAAGTTTAAAAGGAGTTTTTGTCAGTATAAATAAATCAGGTTGTATATTTCTTTTCTATAAACAAAAAATCAGTATTGTTTAAGATTTGCGGTATTATTTGCCAACTATATTATGCGCAGCTTTGAATATAATAAAGTTCTGTCAAAGAATTATAATTGGTAGTAGCTGGCAAGTTTAAAGTAATGACTACAAGATTTATAAGATATAAATTTATGATTGATAAGCTGTCTCAGAGGTATGACTTCAACCAAGCGTAAATAAAAAAGAGAACACTATCCTTACAAATTTAGTGCTGCATTTAAATAAATTAGTAAAGCATATATAGCATCAAACAAAAACAAAAGCTAACTTAGTATTTAGTAGGATTTTTAATTTTATATTTTGTGATTGGTAACTTATTTCTTCTTATCGTTTATAATAATACCATTAACTAATGTAATTAGTTTTTCATCTAGTTGAGATTTGACTTTTATAGTAGGCTAAATAAACAACGTTTATGAATGCTGAATTACAAATATTTTCATGTCAACGTTTTCAATCATATCGCTTATAATCTTAAACTACATGATTTACTCAAGTTTTCTAAATAATTGCAGTTTTTTGTTCAGAATATATTTTACAGTGTCTATTTTTCTTACTGAACTATTTTCGACAAACAGCCATAATTGGGTAAAGTTTGTTATGTTACATAAAAATGTTCAGCGTATTTTTAATAACTTTCTTATCAACTCTAACATGATTAGAGGATATTTCTTCGTTTTTTTTAATAAGGTTCATTCTTATATTTTTTATCAATACTTTTAGACAAAACAGCTTTTTAGAAATATTTATCATAATTGTTTAGGATGAAAGAAAAATTAGGTGGTTATGAATTTTATTCAAAAGTATTGGGTAATCCAACAAAAGTTGTTGCACCTATGGTTGATCAAAGTGAGCTTGCTTGGAGGATGTTAAGTAGAAAATATGGTGCTGAACTTTGTTATAGCCCCATGTTTCATTCTTCTGTCTTCTTAAAAGATCCACAATACCGGTTAGTTTATATCTTATAAGATTTAATGAATTTCTTATCAGGCTATAAATATTTACTGATAGTACAAAGTTTATACTAATTGATATATGTTCTTTTTTCAAACTATTTGTCAAGCTTATTTCAATTTATTTTTGAAGGTAACATTCTTTTTATTATTATGTTTCATAAATTGTTTATAAATTTATTTACTCTATATACAATTTGCTATTATTGAATAGATATGCTAATAATTAATAATTTCTAAAATATAGAAAAGTATAACTGATATTTAAGTTTTTGTTTTGTCATTTTTTAATTTGATCTGTAGAGGTTTTTATAAACCATTTTATTTATTACTATTTGCAATAAATCAGTCATAGTAAGAATGCTTCTTAGGTAATTAATATAATTTTAATCTGACCAGCTGTATGAGTATATAAATCATTTAATTATATATTGTCTTATTTGTTTAAAGCTTATGAAATAAATTGAACCAATAACCATAATTCAAATATCTTGTTTTTATCACTTTTTAAATTCTTGTTTTACTTCTTTATTATCTGAGATTGTTAAAATGTACAATATTGAAAGCTTTTTTCTACTTATATTTTTCTACTTAGTGTACAATTAAGGTTTTTGTTCAAAATGTAAATTAAATGTTGTGGCTGAAACTTATTGTGTTTTTAGCAAGTTTTTTTTAATACTTATTTCAAAAAAATATTTATTTAAGCTTATAGTTAGTTTATTTTTGTATATATTTATAAAAAATATATAATCTCAGTTTAATTTCAAAGTTTTGATTTGA
The DNA here is from genome assembly GCA_034620365.1 of Pegea sp. RAD2-039. Classification (NCBI taxonomy): domain Eukaryota; kingdom Metazoa; phylum Chordata; class Thaliacea; order Salpida; family Salpidae; genus Pegea; species Pegea sp. RAD2-039. The sequence goes on from JAQGEQ010000023.1 coordinate 466,308, forward strand.
AACTTTTTTGATGGTTTTATTCATAGGAATGATGCCCTGGCTAGCTGTAAAGAAGACAGACCTCTTATAATCCAATTTTGTGGCAATGACCCGGACATAATTATTAGGGCATCCAAATTGGCTGAGAAACATTGTGATGCAATTGATTTAAATTTAGGATGTCCTCAGGTTGAAACTAATTTAATATTTTAATATTTTTCAAATAGTTTAAAACTCCTCCTGTGTTTTCTAACTTAAGTTTTTGGGATAAATTTTTGAATAAGATGAATGATAAAAAAACAACTCAATTTTCAACTCCTCATCAGATGATTGCTAAAAGAGGATATTACGGAGCGTTTTTAGAAAAGGATTGGAAATTGATTGAAGAGATCATAAAACGTTGCCATGAAGAACTTGATGTCCCTATAACTTGTAAAATTCGTGTATTTGATGATATCAAGAAATCAGTGGAATACGCTCGTATGATTGAAAGGTTACAACTTCTTTGCATCTCATTTAAAGTCTTAAGAAGATGTTATTTTTAGAGCAGGGTGCCAACTTTTAACTGTTCACGGACGGACAAAAGAAATGAAAGGTCCGAACACCGGAATTGCTAGCTGGAAGCACATCAAAGCTATCAAAGAATCTCTTCAAATCCCTGTAATTGCAAATGGAAACATCCAGTATAAACAAGACTACTTAAGGTAGGTGAGATCAGTATCTTCATCATCTTCATCATTTATTTCATCAGATGTATGGAAGAAACTAATGTAGATGGAGTTATGATAGCGGAAGGAAGTCTTCGGAACCCTGCTCTTTTTCAAGGCGTAAATCCTATAGTATGGGACATCACAGAAGAATATTTAGATCTAGTGGACATATACCCATGTCCACTGTCTTATGTTCGAGGTCACGTGTTCAAAATGTGTCATCACGCTCTACAGCGCCACCATGTGGCGCGCGAAGCAGTTGCTACTTCTAAATCGCTTTCTGACATCCGAACAGCAGTCAGTCTTCTGAAACAGATCTGTACTGAACAATGTCATCAATCAAGTGATGACGTCACACATACTGATGACGTTGCACTTCCTCTTCCTCATTGGATGTGTCAACCCTACATCAGACCTCCTCCACCAGAAACTTCGATCCCCAACGAGAAGATCAAAGATGAAAATGCAAAGATTTCAAAGAAGAAGATGAAGAAGCTAATAAAAAGGAAGCATGCTCCTAATGTTGAAGGAATGACTTTAGAAGAAAGCGCTAGAAAGCTTCTTGCTTTTGAGATTGAACGAAGTAAGATGAAGATCACTTATTCGAAGTGTGTCTTGTGTGGAAATCCGGCTGGTGAGAAGTGTGTCTTTAAAAGTTGTAGACTTTGTTGCAAGAAAAGGTCGAAAGAAGTTGAAACTATTAACTGTTATCCCCATAAGCAAGCTCGAAAAATGAAATCTGCCAACAAAAATAAAGTTTAATTTTCTTGCTATTCCAAAAATCATTTTTTATTCATGCAAACTTTTAGTGAAGTAGTTTGCATATCAAATTGTTCTTCACTATTTATTGTTTAGCTTTTGGTGCTTTCATTTATTTATTTATTTATACCTTCCACTGACTCTATGATTGATAACTTAAAAAGTCTCAGGTGAAAATTTGCTCAATTTTTTTTCTTACTAAAACATACTTGATCCGATTTTCTAGAAATAATCATTTCCAAATTTGTCAGCAATAATGATCAACTAAAAAATATTGATATTTAGAAGTAAAAATCAAACTGAAATAGAACTGGGTTTATTTTCCAGTAAAATTTTAAGAATTTTCTGTTTTTGTTGCATCCAAAATTATGTGATAAAAATAAATGGCTTTCACTAACTTTGAAATTTTTCATACAAATTTTTAGCTGGTGTTAGTCTTATAGCTGAGGTTATCTATAAATAGCAAATAGTTTTGAAAGTTATGGAAAAAAATTGATTAATTTCATTCTAAGTAAAAGCATTCAAATAAAGAGTAGAATCAAAATGATTAATTCTACTAAAATATTGATATTTATCTAGCGGAAAATTTGACAATTTAATATTAAAATAAATGAAAGTAAAGAAGTTGTTATTATGAATTCATGAAGCAACTTTATCATATGTTAAATAACAAGTTTTAACAAGAATGATATCAAGATAACCAATTAAATTTCTTTCAATCGTTACAGTTTTTACTAGAGGACTTCTTATGTTGAAATCTTCAATAATTATTTTTTAATCTTAGCTTCTTTTTAATTACTGTATGGTATTTAAATACATTTGTTAGCAAACTGATTACCAGGTTTATTAGAAATCCTGTTGTTAATTATTACTTTAAGTATACAAAAATTACAGCTTTTAACATTAAGTCTTCCGATATCAAATAAATACATTTTACTTGATTGGTTCTTTGTTCTAGCTTTGCTTTTTAGTAAATTTAAAATGTCAGAATCTACAATATTTAGTTTTCTTAGAAAAAAACCATTTAAGAAGTTGTTAAAAAGTTTGTTTGCAAGCTTATAGCTATTAAATGAAAAAACTTTACTTTCTCAGTAAAAAATAGATTTCAGTCGAAAAAATACCAAAAAATAGATAAACTGTTCTAAAAATTGGTAAGATTATCTATAATAAAACGTCCTTTTTACAAAATCAGTTATATCAAGTTATGATAATTAAAGTTATTTAATTTTTACAATTGATAATTGCAAATTACAAAATATACATTTTTTATTTCAAAGATGTATAAGCTCCAAAATATCTGATTAGTGTTATTACCACCGTGATTAGATTTTACAAACGATTGAATATATAATGTATCAGATCCACAATTAAAACTTTTTGATTTTTACATCTTCCATCTCTTAGTAGTCATAAAAACTTTAAGTTGTAAATTAACCGAGCTTCTTTGAGTAAATAGTGAAGCATCATCAAAGCGTTGACTTGTCATAAAAAATTTGTAGGCCCACAAATAAAAAGTATATATGTTGTTTATTTCTGCAAGTCTGAGCCATTTGTATGTTGCATTTACATTCATAATTTTTAAAGTATCAGTAGATTTTTTGAAACAATAAGGTGTTCAAAGAGTTTTAGTTAAGCAAATTAGAAAGAAAAAGGCTAGTAGTTGTTGAAGTTTTAGGAAATAGAAAAATACTTAAACTTAACAACTGTTATTGTACTGCAAGCTGAACCATGAAAACTGTTGTCTGATTTTTTTGAAAGTCTTTAACTTAATATGAAGATTTTAATGAATAAAAGTTAAAGAATGTTTTAAAAATAGAACTTTAAATATAATTTTGATTTACAAAATCTATTATAATAGTCAGGTAAAACTTGACTTCAGTTTTATTTTGAGTAGATATTTTGATAAATTTTATTCTAAATTTTTTACGTTCATTATTATTTCATCCAACTTGTTATTTAAAACTTGTGACATTTCTGTAATGATTCACATATAACGGTTGAAAAGAACAACAAGAGTTAGACTTTTGCGTCATACATATTGATGTCACATCCGTATGTAAGTTGCAATCAGTTTTTCCATTATTTTAACGCCTATAATGAAATTGAAAAGTAAAAGCTATCAAGTCTAAAATCTGATCTAAGTTTTGACTTTTCTTTAAAAACATGTTTATTGAGTAACAAACTTTTTTATGAGTTTAGACTTGAGTAATATTTATTACATATTGATGAAATAATGTAAAAAATATCAATGGTAAATAAGAAATCTTAAATGAAAAAAGTCGAGTTATTACAATTATGAAATCAATGTTTTTTTTTAGATAAATATTAACTTAGTTTCATTTTTTCACAGTGTAGACTTGAAAATAGTTTATCAGTTATTAGCAAGCTTTATTATTTTAAATTTTTCAAAAGGAGCATTATAGTATGATCACTATTAAGCAAAGATTTTTTGTGTCCAATGTTGATTTGTGGTTATGTAATTATTTTAGAATTCAGTTTCAAAAATTAAAAAAGAAAACAGGAAATTGAACAACTTGCTCAAACTTACTCAGCCTTCAACTTTGTTTTGATAAAACTAGTTTTTTGTTTATCAACATTTCTATAAATGATAAAGACTTTAAATAATTTTTGATGTTATACTAAATTTACATTTGCTTTAAGAAAGTAGAAAAAATACCATAAGGTTTTTTTTTCAGATGTTACTAAACTACAAAGTATTTCTTTGCCAAATAGCTAACTAGTTTCACTTTGTAGGCAGCCTAATATAAAGACTTGGAAATTTTTCATTAAGTCAAAAGTAGTCAAGAAAGAATAGCAAATAAGATTTATTTACTCTTATGATTTGGTTTATAAGGAAGCTATATTAGATTTTTAAAAGAAATTAGTTCTAAAGTGTTTATTATGTTAGATGAAAAAATAATATCCTACTTTCATATATTGGTAAAAGTTTATTGAAAAAAAAACCCTAATATGATACAAACTTATTCTTAAGTACAAAGTGCTATTATCTTTGGTTACTGTTTAATTTGCTGTATTTTAGTAAACAAGTATAAAAATATATCTTTAATTAAATAAAAACTCTCTAAAGCGTTTCTATGTAACTTGAATTACTACTTTATTTTCATTTCTTAAAAGTCACGGTAAATTTTCAGTTTAGCTTTTTTATTTTACAGTAGCAGTCAGTAACCAACTAACAGATTTTAGTTATTTCGCTTTTTAGTTGAATTTGTTCTTAAAATTGTAACTAAGTTTATTAATCATACTTAAAACAACTTCTGTTACTCACTTATTAATCGTAATTATAGCTAATAATAATTTGAAAGTTTAGTTTTACTAAAAATAAATTTTCAAAATATATTGTTGTTAAAGATCTTATAACAGTGCGAAAACATCATCTATAATTGTTGATTAACTTTATAATTTGAAATAGCAATTTCATTATTTTAAATTAAAACTATTTCACAAGTATTTTTAGAATTTTTCAATACATTTCTGCTTTTCTGGTCGTCATAGTTAAATAATGAGCTCAGAGGTAAGTACTTTAAATTGATTACTTTATCTTAGAAAGCTTAAAAGATGTTCACATAACTGAGCTAGTGTTAGTTGTATGTTTGCCACTAGACTATTAGTAACATCAATCAAATCTGTACAGATTCAAAAATATAAATGTTTGTTTTATTTATTTACAGCAACCAGCGTGGATGAAGGAGCTAGCTGCTCTACGTCGTAATAGTGCTCTAAACGATGCCACTAAGTCAAATCCATGGCAGAATAAAGGAAATCAACAAACAACTAATCAAAGAAGCAGTCTTCTATCAAGAAATAAGTTTACTTCATCAAGTCCAGGTATAAACGAAAGAAAAGAAAATCAAGATACTGGAAAATCGTTAGCTGAAACATTAAGAGAAAGATTAGATGAAAGAAAAACAAGAGAGGCTCTCGAAAACCACACAGAGGAGTCTAATAGTAGTTCAAAGAAAAATATGGAATGCAAGGATGACGTTTGCCAACAGCAACAAGTTTCTAACTTTATGAGAGAAGGTAGTCGTGTTGGAAACAAAACAAATTCTGTTAAGTTTGATCAATCAAAGAAAAATGATCCTGTGAAACCAAACTCATGGCTTCACAGTGCAAAGATTAAAGAAAAAAATTCAAATATTTCAACTTCAAATTCTCTCAATAAATCTTCTAGCATGCAAAATCATCAAAGTATTCGTTTTTACATTTTTTATTACTCATATTAGAATGATATTTAATTATGCTGATCTATCATTCATCATTTCCTCAAGCTTTCATATTATTATTTGTATAGCTTGAATAAACAACTACAGAGATATTCATTTACTCTTTAAAAAGATTTTTAGAGTTTATTTTAATGATTTAAAACTCTTCGCGAATTAAACATAATAATTTTATGATATTTTAATGTTTAAATTTTCTTTCGTTTTAATTCTCTTCTAATTATCTGCTTCATATATCACGATTGTTGTACAAATTTATTAAAACCACCATTGTGTAAAATTAAGTTTAAAAATCATAAAATCTAGATTGAAAAATAATTTATTTTTTCATTTAAATTTTGTTGTTAAAAATTTAGTTTTTAAACAAATTAGCTTTAATGAATTTTTAAAATAAGTTTCGTCATCTTATAATGTTGTTCACAGAAAATCTTCCTCCGCCACCGAGCTTCGTTGTCAACTCAGATTCTTCCCAAGCCTATTCTTCGGATACTTATTTGACATCTTACCAACCACAAGAGGTATTTCCAATACCTCCTAAGCCACCAATGAGTGCTTTACCATCAAAAAAACCCCAATTTTACAAAACATCTTCTTCAAATCAAATCCAATCATCAAAAATTGAACCCAGATCTTCATTGCCTAATATACAATCACCTAAAAATATATTTTCGGCTCCAACTGTCGAAAATTCATTTCCTGGACCTCCTTTACCATCGAAACCACTTCCTGATCCACCTCTATCATCTATCCCCTTACCTGGACCACCCTTGCCATCCAAACCATTTTCTGGACCACCCTTACCGTCCAAACCATTTCCTGGACCATCTATTCAATCAAAACCACTTCCTGAACCACCATTACCATCCAAACCATTTTCTGGACCACCCTTACCGTCCAAACCATTTCCTGGACCATCTATTCAATCAAAACCACTTCCTGAACCACCATTATCATCCAAACCATTTTCTGGACCACCCTTACCGTCCAAACCACTTCCTGGACCATCTATTCAATCAAAACCACTTCCTGATCCACCATTACCATCCAAACCACTTCCTGAACCACCCTTACCATCCAAACCATTTTCTGGACCACCCTTACCGTCCAAACCATTTCCTGGACCATCTATTCAATCAAAACCACTTCCTGATCCACCATTATCATCCAAACCATTTTCTGGACCACCTTTGCCGTCCAAACCATTTCCTGGACCACCTTTGCCGTCCAAACCATTTCCTGGACCATCTATTCAATCCAAACCACTTCCTGAACCACCACTACCATCCAAACCATTTTCTGAACCACCATTACCATCCAAACCATTTTTTGAACCACCTTTGCCGTCCAAACCTCTACTTGAGCCCTCTAAAACATTCCCAGAACCTCCTTTAGCATCCCCACCACTCTCTGGTCCTTCTTTATCATCTAAACCAGAATCACCAGTTCCTTCTAGGACATCTTTTCTGTATAGAACAGCAAAAACAGGTTTGTAACTTCCTATTTATTTTGATTTCTAATAACCGATATTTTAGGTGAACCAAGAAGAAAGTCAATTCCACAAGATATTCTCCAACGTCCAAAACCTGCTAAGCCGGTCAAACCTGCGATCATAAAAGGTCTTATGGAAACTAATTATTTAGTTTTGATTTCTAAAGCAAGCAAAACTTCAAAATTTCCGAGAAAAGTTTTTTGAAAAGTCTTAACGTCAGCAGTTTTATGAAAACTTGATTATTTGTAGGAAAAAATCTTCACTATGCCAGGAAATCGTTACCAGCTTTACCTGAAAATGGTAACTAAACACCTAAATAATAATATTTGATAATAAGTTGCTTAAAAAAGTTTTTATTTATCTATTTTTAAATAGTTTTATAATCTGTAAAACAATTTTCAGTGCCTTCAATACAATCATCACAAAATATGATGTAAGTACATCCACAACAGACAAAGATCTTTTCAGTGAACTACCAGATGTTTGTCGTCGGCTTTAAAAGTAACAAGATTGTTTAGAGATACTTGGGATGATGAGGAAGCCCCTGATGTTATTTATCAAGACACAGATAATCCTGATCCTGCACCTATTCTTCCACAAAGACCACTGACTCTTCCACCAAGAAGACCTTCCATTACAGGTTGCCGGAAAACTTACTTATTGTTTCTAAACTTTATCTAATATTGCTTACTAGAGCCAGATAATGTATACTTAGACACCGAAGCAATACCTCCGGAACCGGCACCTGCATCTGTTCTTGCATTTGCTCCTAAACTAAAGTTTAGTTTTTTTGGAAGGTTTGTTGGAATGATTAGATCACAAACTATTTTACAAATTGAGGAAATTTAATAAATAAATAATAAATAAATCTTGCAGCATGCTTTGTTTGTTTATAATCTAATTTATTTGATTGAATTTATGTGAAAATAAGAATCTTATTGAAAATATTTGCAATAGTAATAAGGTTAAGTTTTATTCTGTGTGGATAATTATAAAGTTTGTGGCTGGTTTGGTATGTTGCTTGTAGTTTTATAAATGTACAAACTTCAAATCAGGTCGCAAAAAAAGCAACAGCCTCAAACAGACGATGTTTATGAGGACACAGCAACTCCTGGTAAGTTTAACGGGTGATGAAAAGTTTGAACTTTTTTGAATATATGATTCTCTTTTTTCAGAAAAAAATTTACAAGATGTAAGTAAAGACAAATTCAGTTTCGAAAATTCAAAGATATTTTGATTTATGATTATTTTTTTAAGAATCTGGACCAGGATACATATGAGTGTTTTGATGCAAGGTTGGTAGGGTATTTTATTGGACAAAAAGATTAAAAGTTCAATAATGCGATTTATAATTACTTTCAGTACTGTTCCTCTTTCCGATAGTATAAAAAAGGATAAGAAAAAAGAAAAAGAGATGAGAAAAAAGTTTAAGGTAAGTAAATTTCTTAGACGTTTCAAATAAGTAAAATTAAGGTACATATACTCATATGAGTTCCATCAAAAGAATCTTTTGAAAATAAGACTTTCGTAATTTTTTTCAGAACATGATTTTAATAAAAGAATGATTTTTAGATCTCTAATTGAAAATTAAAAATTATATTTAAAAAAAGAATTTATTAATAGCTTCCAAAGGATGGGGAAATCCCTGTTCAAAGCCAAGCTTCAATTATAGCTGTCGCCAAAGGTGGGGGTAAAGATCTTCCAGTATTTCAAGGAGAGATGGTTTATGTCATCAGAACTGAAGATTGTCCTAAAAGAAAATGGTTGATTAAGAATAGTGCAGGAGTTTGTAAGACTTTAGAATGTTATATGTTCAAATAATTATGAAGTTTATAATATTTTTTGGATAAAATTGTTACTTGAAATTCTTGAAACTTTGAAACTTAAAAAATTAAAGTAAAACTGAAAAATTGTGAATTAGCGTTGCTTCTTTTTTTATAAAGTTATAATTTTTTAGATGGCTATGTAGAATCCGAAAAAGTGAAAATAGATACGTCAGACATTCATAGAACCGCTGAAAGATTCTCTACAAAAAAACAGTGAGTTTACTTCAATTCTATTGATGTATTTGGTTGTTCACGAATGTAAAGATAGATTTCGATACTTTTGATAACTGCTTATTATTCTGATTTTAAATTTTTTTTTATTTTGTTTACTTAATTCAAGGTAAAAATTCTTATATTAATCCGATTTACATAATAGAATAGAAGAAGCTATACCACAGGATATTCCTGAAGATATATATGACAATGCATGTAAGTTAAGTTTTATAAAATTTAAAAAATTTCTCAATCTGTTTAAAGAAATATAAATAGCTTCAAAAAATACTTGAAATTCTCTAAATATAAATTTATTTTAGGTGTTCCAACAGAAGATATCTATGAAATACTTTAACATTTTAACGGTCATGAAAATATCTAATTTGCATTTTAAGAGTTATGTTTAGAGAGTGAAAAGTAAAGAATTAAACAAACTGCAGAAGATATTATTTTTTCCATTTTAAGTTTATTTACCGTTTTTTTTCATAAAAGGTGTAAGCTTGACATAATTGGGTAGATAGTATGCTCTTTAAATAAAACAATTCTTTATTTTCTTCTAAATGCAAATATTAAAATTGGATATATTATTATCATATTTGGTTTTTATATTTCATTGATTACTATTTGACTTTCATTTTATTTCAATTTATTTTAATATTATTCAAGAATCAAAAAAATAGAAAAAACAATTATAGAAAAACAATTATGTGTTTCAATTTGTTGTTTAAGCTTTATTTGAATGACATTAGCGTGAAATATTTACAATTAAACTAAACATTCGATTTTTTACCAAATTTTATTTTATCAAATTGAACAATTAGTAAAAAGTTTCATATGAATAACTCAATTTTAGTTTTCTGTAATTATTTTTCCAATATAAATGTCAAAAATAAGCTAGAGACCATTTAGTAACTTACATCTTCTAGCAACTTCTTAACCTTCCAAAATCAATGGCAACTTACACGACAATGTCAAAATGCAAAGACTTTGGAAGGTCAAGAATTATAAAGAGTTAACAGATTTTTAGTTTACGATTTTTACAGCCTGTATCAGCAGTAATTTTTACTTTTAAAGTCTCATCTTACTCATCCTCTTAATTTTTTAGTTTTTAGAACTGTTTTTTAGCAATCATACTTAAAAAAATAAGTTTTGTAGTACTCCTACAAGTACTCAAATATATAAGTAATTCTAGAAAACTGAATTAAACTTTATGTTTGTCTATGGCTTGTAGTGATATATAGAAAGTATTTATTTTGCCATTTCTAAAATAAAACATTATAATTACTACTTTGAAGCATCGTTTGTTTAAGCAAACTGAACAAAATATATAATTATAAATTGATTTATCCGAATCAAACACAACTTTTTTTATGACTAGTTACTTTGCTTGCATTCTTAGGAACATACACACTATTGTAGTTGTAAGTGATTTGTTACGTATAAGAAATAAGAATAACTTCTTTAGTAACAATATCAAAACTTAGAGTAATTAGAACGCAAAAATTGTCTAGCCTTTGGTAGCTTACTAATTGTTAGTGAATTTCATTAAAGCTCTTATTCAAAACAATTAGACTAAAGATGTTTTTGAAAGGGATTTTATAAAGAAAAGGATAAAACTTAATGTATATCTTTAATTATTTAATAGAAAGTTTATAATTTGTGAAAAAGTTTTTAAATTTAAATCAAGCTTGCATTAATGAACAGTTCAGCTAAACTTTAAAAGAATAAGTTTTGTGCTAAGGTTTATAAAATAATATATTATTTAGCATCTAAAAAAGCTGATAAGTTGGTAGAACATATTTTTATAATTTAAAAAAAATGGTCGTTTTTATTGCTTAAACCTGACAGAAAATTAAACCATATATGACTTGTAGTACAACGTAAGGCTAAAATGATGGTTAAAGTTAATAATTTTTATTTTAAAGTTTTGACTTTAGTTGTTAATTTCATATTAATATAATTAATCTAATTTAAATGTTTAAATTTTTATTTTAAAAAAAAGCGATATTCTACGCTTAAAGTACTAAAAAAACTGTAGGGTTCATAAAATACTTTTAAATTGAAGTTAAATAGATTAATAAAAATTAAATATTCCAAATTTAGCAAATATTTTTATTGTTTTATAAATAATAGTTTTGTGCTTAATGATAATATTTATTGCATAATCAAATTGATAATAAACTGACTTCAAATGTTAACATTTATCTAATATATAAAATTATTATTAACTTTCTTTGAAAGTATAAAATTTTCAAATCAGTTAATTTTTTCAAAATTTTCTAACTCTGTTAATACATGCTTTTAATATAACTGTAGCTTGTTTAATAAATGTTAATTATAATTAATTTATGTTCATATAATCTTAAGCAAATTTGATTTTTTATATTGAAATAATTTTGAGTTTTTAAATTATGTTTTTAATTTTATATTTTTTGTTACAAGTATTAAATTTTAAGTATAATATTTATCATTTTTTACATATGCTATCTTAACATGTGCTTTTTAGACTTTTAATAATTTTACAAACATGGGCAAATCAAAAGAGCCAATCAGATCTCAACACGAGTTGTTAGCAATTTCAACAGCTGAGATAGTTAAAGCTTTGATAATTGCTCATGAAGAGAAAAAAGATGTTAATTTAAACAAGTTAAAAGGAAAAATATCATCTAAAAATGGTTTAAAATCTCAACCAAGACTAACAGATATTATAGCAGCTGTACCTAACAAGTATAAAAGAATACTTTTGCCAAAATTAAAAGCAAAACCTGTAAGAACTGCTAGTGGAATTGCTGTTGTGGCTGTGATGTGTAAACCCCATAGATGTCCACATATAAACATGACTGGAAACATCTGTGTTTATTGCCCAGGAGGGCCAGATTCTGACTTTGAATATTCAACTCAGTCTTATACTGGGTATGAGCCTACATCTATGAGAGCAATCAGAGCTAGATATGACCCTTTACTACAAACTAGGCATAGAGTTGAACAATTAAAACAGCTTGGCCACAATGTAGATAAAGTTGAATTTATTGTGATGGGAGGAACATTTATGTCACTTGCACAAAATTATAAAGATTATTTTATCAGAAATCTGCATGATGCCTTATCAGGACATCGAAGTAAAACTGTTGAAGAAGCTGTTAAGTACTCTGAAAGAAGTCGTACCAAGTGCATCGGATTGACTATTGAAACAAGACCTGATTATTGTCTGAAGAAACATCTTAGTGAGATGCTGTCATATGGATGTACACGACTAGAAATCGGTGTTCAGAGTGTTTATGAAGATGTAGCTCGTGATACTAATCGCGGACACACAGTGAGAGCTGTTTGTGAATCTTTCCAAATGTCTAAAGATGCTGGATTCAAAGTAGTTAGTCATATGATGCCTAATCTTCCAAATGTACCAATTGAAAGAGACATCCAACAATTTGTTGAATTTTTTGAAAATCCAAACTTTAGAGCAGATGGTTTAAAGATTTATCCGACTCTAGTGATCAGAGGAACCGGTTTGTATGAGTTGTGGAAATCCGGGAGTTACAAGAGCTATTCTCCTAATGTCTTAATTGATCTTGTTGCTAAGATACTCGCATTGGTGCCTCCATGGACACGTGTCTACAGGTGACGTCACCACCTCAATAATTCTTTGATTAATTTCAATTTTATTTCTATAGAGTTCAAAGAGATATCCCGATGCCTCTTGTGACGTCAGGAGTGGAGCATGGCAACCTCCGGGAGCTCGCTCTTGCTCGAATGAAAGATCTGGGAACGACTTGTCGAGATGTAAGAACCAGGGAGACTGGTATCCAAGAGATCCATCACAAAGTCCTTCCTTACGAAGTGGAATTGATTAGACGCGATTATGCAGCTAATGGAGGCTGGGAGACCTTTTTGGCTTATGAAGATCCCAAGCAGGATATCTTAATTGGACTCCTCCGTCTTCGGAAGTGTTCTTCTGAGACTTTTCGTCCAGAACTGACCTCTCAACCCACTTCGATAGTTCGAGAGCTTCATGTTTATGGTAGTGTGGTTGCAGTTAGTGATAGGGACCCCAGAAAGTTCCAGCATCAAGGATTTGGGACTTTATTGATGGAAGAAGCAGAAAGGATTGCGATTGAGGAGCACAGATCAAAAAAACTGGCTGTAATCTCAGGAGTCGGAACCAGGAATTACTACAGAAAGTTGGGATATGAATTAGATGGACCTTACATGTCAAAAATGTTGGACAAATCCGACATCTTGTAGAGATCAGATATTTAGAGGAAAAAGAACTTTATCTTTTTTGTATTTATCTAATTTTGAAATATATTTTCTGATATACATTTGTTGCTCATCAACTTCTGTTTCCTTTCAGCTTTTCTTGAAAATGGCAAATAGTAAATGGGAATATGTCCGTGAGTTTGAACAACCTGACCATGTCCTCTACAATTGCTGGCCTATCGTACGTATAGATGGCAAAAACTTTCACAAATTCACCAAATTACACCAAATGCAAAAACCCAACGATACGGAGTTGTTACAACTGATGAACCGCGCGGCAATTTGTGTGATGCAACAATTCGAGGACATCATCATCTCATATGGACAAAGTGATGAATATTCATTTATCTTCAAAAAATCCACGAAAAGTTACAATCGACGCAGTAGGTTAGTGACAGTAAAATGACTTCATCACTTTCATCAATTATCTCTTTACAGCAAACTATCTTCTTTAGTTGTGTCCCATTTCTCCTCTTCTTTTGTATTCCATTGGAACTACTTCTTCTCTAAGCCTCTACAATACCCTCCTACGTTTGACTCTCGAACGATCTGTCATCCTACAGATAAGCATATGATGGACTACTTACGTTGGAGACAAGCTGATTGTAAGTTTTGTGTCTTCTTCCTCATCTTTAACTTCACAACTTGCTACAGGTCATAACAACAATCTCTACAATACTTGCTTTTGGTCTATTGTTGATTCCGGTAAAACTCCCAGAGAAGCAGAAAGCATTTTAAAGGTGAGTTTCTTGTTAAATCTTCTATTGGTCCTTTTATCATTTTTTTTATAATTTAGTTTTACGCTAGATGGCGTTAAAGAGTTGAAATTTAAACAGTAAAAATTTTGTGATTTTTTATAAATCCAAATTTACAATATTAGTAATTCGGCAACATGAATAAAATTTGGCAAATATTTCACTTCAAATTATCAAATATTCAATTTCATTAAAAAATGTAAATTATTTTCTTTTTCTATAAATCTAAATGATTTCTTTTTATATTAAATAAAAATATTTTCAAGAAAAAGTTTTTTTTATTAAAATCATATTTTTGATATCATTTCTCACATTTCAGTAAATATTTTTGGGTTAATTCGCTTAAAACATAACAGACCTAACTAATAGTGATACTGCTGAAAGATTGACTCCTGATCTTTCATCAATCTTAAATAGAATAAATTGTTGATAACTTACATACAAGGTTATTTGAAGCATAATTTTTTGATGAATTTTTTCTTCGCTTTCATTAAAAATTGAAATTTTCAATTCGATGAAAGTATAATAGAAATTAAAAAATTGGCAAAAGAAGCTTTTTTGTCAATTATATTCATTTTAATTTTCTTTAAACATTTTTTCATGCACAAAAATGTTAATCCTCTGAAATGATCTGAAATGAAAAGATCAAAGCAACAGTTTTCTTAAATCATTGTGTCAAAAGCTTTACAATTTTATCAAAGAAATATTTTGTTCATTTATACAGGGTACTCTATCGAAAGATAAGCATGAAATACTTTTTCAGCAATTTGAAACTAATTACAACAACCTCCCTCAGCTATTTCGTAAAGGAACTGTAATTGTACGGAGAGAGAAACAAGTTAGCAATGACTTTATTTTTTTTTGTTGTCATCTGCTTCCACTAAAACCAGTTTCGTTCATGAATGCAGAAGAACCGTTACGTTCCACTGAACACATCTTTCCATTTGCAAAAAATTTGCAGCAATTCATTGCAGCAATTTTCTAGTTGTTATTAAAATTCATATGCGAGAATAATTGGTTAGGAAGTGATCGCTTTGAAAGGTTAATTCAAGGATCATATCTTCATCCGGCTTTAAGCTTCCGGTTAAAGTGTGATGTGGTGGAAAGATACAATAATTTTCTTTGCATATTTATTGCTAATTGTTCAGGAGAAATATTTTAAAAGAGAAGTTTGAAGCAAGTTTTTCTTTTGTGGCTTCCATTTTAAGCCACGCAGCCATTGTAGACGTGATGCTAGCAAATAATGGGCGTGGTCCCATCTATTTTTCAACTCAATTAGTGTCTTTTATGACACTCTTGATTATATTAACTCAATCTAATTTATTCTTCAGAAGCAGAAGCAAGTAGTTAAAGACGAGCTCTTTAAGATCTCTCATGAAAGTATCATTGATGATTCATTTTGGAGAGATCATTCCTACCTTCTCAAATAGTTCTCATCTTTTGTTGGAAGCGTTTTTAGAAGGAATTTTTCATTTTATAATATATAACATTTGTCAATCAATTTGCTATGTTATTAAATATTTTCTGAAAAATGAGTTTTTTGTTTCAAAAACTAGTTACTGTATAAGGCGGAAGTTACAGCAAATATTTGAAATATTTAGGGCTTTAAAAGTTGAAAAGTTAACTTGTTTTTTGTTAAAGTTTCAAACAAGACTAGTATTGATTTCAAAGTCATCTGAAAAGATATTTTTCATTCCATTTTTATATCGTAAATTAACAAAAAAAATCTCTTGTCATAAGAAGTTAATTGGTAACAACAATGTCTTTGATCTCTGAACTTTTTCAAATCCATCTTTTAGACTTTCAAAGCATTTATTATATTGGTAATTAATTATTTTATTCGTTAACAAAACTTTTTAAAATTGTCAGGATCATGCCTTGTTTGTAGTTGGGTTGTACTTTTATTACAATAAGTCAGTTTAGATTTAAATGATATTACTTTAGTAACGTAATCTCTATCTTCTATTTATTCTTTACAATAAGTTAATTAAAAAAAGTTTTATTACAAAAGAAAGGTTCCAGGTAATAACTGTAAAAATTAAAGAAAAGTTTTGATGTAATGTAAGATTTTTGAAGATTAGAAAGACAATTATTTGGGGAAAAATTTAATCTTTTCAAAATCCGATTTTCTACAAGAAAATTGATAATTTTGTTACAATTTGAGATAAGAAACAAGTTATTGTTTAAGACGAAAATATTTTGGAATATCAAGTTGTTATAACAGAAAAGATTTTAGAGCTTTCTCTTTAGAGTTATTATAAAAATTGTCTCTAAATTTATATATTTTAATTTATAATATTTTTTGTATAAGTATTCTTGAACTTATAAAAAAGTTAACCAATTTTGAACGCTGTTGACCTTAAAGAAAACATTCTTAAGTTAAAAAAATGTTTTTACATTTTGCAATGTTCTAAAACTCCATTTTTACCTTTTTTTTAACCCCTAACTAAAATGTAACAGATTTTAAAAACTTAAATAGTCGTAGTAAAATTTATTTCTAGATTTGACATATTTACTTGCACAAAAATATTTTCTTACAACTGAATGAATATTACCAAATTCTAGACATATTTGTCAACCTATTTTTAATAATATAAATTAAAACTTATTATTGATTTCCTTATAAACCCGAAATTATGTTTTTTTATAATAACTTCATCATCTTTTAATGATATGGAAAGTCTACAGTTACTAAGAACTAAAAATGAATACATATAAAAGAAACTATACATATTTATTTATTCATTTGAAAAAGTAGGTTATAAGTTATGATTTAAAAAATAATTTAATCTTAAAATAATGTTTGAATTGATATTTTAGAATTTCATCTGCTTGAAATCAAATACTTTAAACAAAATCTTAAATTAAAACAATTTCATTAAACATCAATCGCTAAATTTATTATACCAATTTTGTTTGTTCTCTAATTAGGTTTAGAATTACTTTAATCTAATTTAAATGTGTCTTTTAAATTCTCAAACTTTATTTTGCATGGTAATTTCATTAGCCCATCACTTATTTTTCAATTGAGAAATTCTTGTGGTGGAAAGAAAGATCAAAAAATGAATATTTTACCTAAAAAAAACTTGTAGTAAAAATTGAAATGAGTTAAAAACGTTTTACTCCTAAAAGTACTTTTTTTTTTATAAATCACTTTTTAAGACCTTATGATTGAAACTCTTATAAATCAAAATATAATATGGATACTTTATTAATATATACAAAACGGATTTTTTAATTAAACCTTATTTATAACCATTTAAAAGTTGGTATAATTAATATAGTAACAGTTTTTTGTTTACCCTAAAGCTAATTTAAAAACTACTAAAATTATATGAAAATTAAGTCAAAACGTAAAATACAATTTAAACTTTTATTTTTAAGTTTAAATAAATAACTTTGACTGGCTAACTGATTTTTTACAACATTTACGAATTGCTGTTATTTAGTTTTTGTGTAATTTTGTACAATAATAAAGCTTTTTTTACTGAAAAAGTAAAATTTCTACTCTAAGCTTTTTACTGAAAAAGCTTCCATAGCGTATAGCAACTTGGACATCAGTTTTTCTACATCAATATCATCATTTATCAAACGAATACAGATTCATATTTATTTCAAAATTACCCCAAGTTTTGTAGAAAAAAAAACACAATATCTAATGTATAATACAAGTAGCAAATATTTTTAAAATCATTCTTATTCATGAAACAATCAAAAAATTGTTTTGTATTTTTGTAGATAAAAATGTAAAAATTTGTTTTTCACTAAAAGAACAAAGTTAAACCACATTCAAATCCACATGAGTTGAAAAAATAGGATACTAATAAATATTTTCAAACTATAAGCTTTTAAGCTTTACCAATAATGGCTTAGGAAATATTTAATTAAATAACATTACAAATTGAAATTTACTTTTGATAATTAAATGCTTTGAAAGTAAAATTCTTTAAGCATTACATCAGGTAATCTAAAAATACTTTTTTGTTGATTTCTAAACTTGCTTTTTCCTGAGTTAAAAACAAAATAAAAAAACGGTAAAATGCATACAAGAACACTAAGATAAGTGTGAACCTCATAAACCTCCAATAACTAGAGCTCACACCATTTCCACCACAAACTCTAATTTATTTCTTTGCTTTTCTTTGTATGTAAAACGATTAAATAAAATCTTGAATTTAAGTGAGCAAAACTAATCAGAGTAGTATCTGTCAATACATGTATTGTTAAAATTTGAAAAAAAATGCTTTAATATTAAGGATATCAAAAAAAGGTGATTATACCTGACTTACTTATCAGTAAGCTGCTTTAACAAAGCTTTGTAGTATTATCTATGATTTCTAATCTGAAAATATATTTTCGATTTGTTCAGTAGTTTATAAATGAAAATTAAAAAACCATTATGAGTTTACATTTCGTTTTCTTTAATGTTTTAAAGCTTGAATTATCACTTAATGGAAATACATAAATGAAAGATTATGAACAATTTTTTCTATAATTTACCAATAAATAACAGTTAAGCTGGATAAATTTTGGATTTATTGAGACATCATCCTAATATAAAGATACTAAGATACTCAGATAAAACCGTTTTAATGAGATCTCATTACAATTGTAATATATCACACTAATGCCATTTTGTGAAAACTTTTGAACGCATGGAAAAAAATACAAATATTTTCGAATTATATAAATCTTCAAAATATTTCATGAACTATTGAGAATCAAAAATGTTATTTCTTACAGAGTTACCTGAATTTAAAAATGAATTTGAAAAGTAAAATTTCTTTTAATTGTGAGTCATTTTCTATCGACAAAATTATGAATGAAGAAAACTTTGCAAAGCAATGAATAGAGGAAGTACAATTATCATTTCTTCATATTTAGTCTAAAATATACTTGATAATTTGCCACTTAATTCTGCATATGTTTCCGATTGTACCCTATACCGGTTATGCTATTATATAAACGATATAAGAAGTAGATTGGTCAATCAGATGATAAGGTATCAATTTTTCTCAGTCTTATAAAAATCCCGGTACGGCATTGTTGGAAAAATCTTAGAAATAAAGAATATCTTCTTCATCATTTTGACTCAAACTTATTCGATGTCTATGTATATATTATTCACTGGTAGGTTAATATTTCAAACTATTTTAAAGTAAATAGGTTAAAACACAAAGTACTTCAAAAAGTTTTTAGCTTTTATCTTTATTTTGATATAAAATTTTCTTTTGTTGTTTTTAAATCTTTTTCTTTTCATTAAACAGCTAACCATTTGTAGTTCGAAATATTGACTTACTTTGTTCAATCTATTTTATAGAATTTGCTAAATTTTTATTATTTTTGTAATGACAAAAACAAAATACTATTATAAAACTTTATAAGTTACAAAATAAACCGAAAAAAAATGTTTTATAAACGACAAATATCCATCTTTTCAAAATCAATGAAATAAAAACAAAATAATGTTAATTAAAAGCTAAAAGTAAACAATGATTTGAAACTGAAAAGAAAAAGGCGAACTTAACGATAAAAAGTGAAAGTTTTATGATATAGAGGAGTTTTTATATTGCAAAAATGTATATAATATATTGAATTATATTTATTTTTATAACATAGTTTTTATTACTAGTGATTCTAATTCTGTTGAACTTTTTGTAAATTTTGCAAAAAATTAACTTTACCCGACTTTTATTCGGATAAAATAAATCTATTTGATAAAATATTTTAATGAAATGAACTTTATCTCCCCTTAATTATATTCGAAGATATCTATTTCGTCGAATAACTTTTTATTAAAAATTCTACAAAGTTCGTTTATGAAACATTTTTCAACATCATTTATTAGTAAATTTCTATCTTTCAAATATTTCTAGTTTTTTAATGCTTAATCTCTATAAGCAATGAATTGTAATATTTCAAGAATTCTTCTATAGTCAATCACAAGGGGTTAAGTCTTTCATGCGTAGCTTTAACTAACAGAAAAAGCTTCTCACCACACCTATAAGCTATGGATCTATTAATAATAATGACAGATAAAAACGAAAAAAAACTGTTACATTTGAAATTACCTCAATTGTTACAAAGCATTGTCTTATTAAAACTTCAAAGAAAAACTTCTTTTATTAATTTTATTTATGCAGTTTACCTATATGCTTTTAATAGAAAAAATTAGATTAAAATTTTTTGGTAGAATTAACTTAGAATTTATTTAATTTTAAAAAAGTATAATAAAGCAATAATTTCCATCAATTTCTTAAATATTGTTACTTTTACTAACATATTAGTTATTGTTTAAACTAAAGCTTATTAATATGCCTTTAAAACTGAAAAATAATTGTTTAAAATGTTTAAAAATTTTCAAAACTGTACTAATAATTAACAGATAATTAATTTCAGTTTATTAACTAACTAAATTTTATAGTATATTTATCTTTACATCACAAATTGAAAAGGTTATTTTTGGTTTTTACTTAATCATTTTAACTTTAATAAGCTAATAACTAAATCATAAGAAGCTAAATTGGCTTACAAATTCCAAAGATATGAGATAAACAATTCTTTTATTTATCTTTTAGCAGCAATATCTACAGCCTAACCACAAGGGCCTTTTGGTTTTTAAATCCAATTTAATTATTCTCCAAAGTTAAAAACTTAATAATATTGCCTGTTCGAATCTGGCCTCTGTCTTTTCTCCTTTTCTATATCCTTGCCGGTTAAGTCTTACACCTTCTTAACAGAACAAAGCCTCTCTCCATTACTTCGGGCAAATCTTTTTTCTTCTGTTTTCTCCACGTCATAAGGTTGATTATAAAAGAAAATACTTTTATCAAGGGCGATGTCTTTTTGTATTTCTAGTTTTCGGGTTCATTTCTTCAGGCAGAGGAAAAGTTAAAAGATGCTTGCTCATAACAATATTCGTTTGATGATTGTTGCTATGGTTACTCTTTTCTGTCTTGAAATGATTTGTGAAGGCAAAAGTTTACACCACGCCAGGTAAGAAACCATCGTTTTTTTTTTTGCATTTAATTTTTTTTATAATTTTTTTTACTCAGAAATAAACGTTCTCGCGGAAACGGAAATGCAAATCAAGTTCTTCTCAACTACCAGCTTGAATCTCTTGGATCAGGAGCCACTGATGCACGATTAGTTGGTTCTCATGGAAACGCAGATTCTATTTCAAAGGTGATAAGTGAGATACACGGAGAAGGAGCTACTAAAAGTGTCTTACCTGGTGAAGGAGCAGCTGATCTTACTGATTCTAAAATCGATGCTGGAAAAAGCTCTCTAGCCACATTTAAACTTGACTCACCAAACAACAGTTATGAAACTTCTATTACTTTCGGCTTTCCAATCAAAACTAAAGCTTACCTAACTGAGCTTCAAAAGCGATTGATTTATAGAAAGACTGTTGAACTTTGTCGAATGATTCGTCACAAGCTTAGTAGAAGTATGAACCTTCAAATTGAATGTGATTTCCCGGGAAAACACTTTTAAAATTTATTGACGTTGTTGGTTATTAAGATTCTAATTTTTCGCACTCACTCACAAAAAAAATACAAATTAAAACTTACTTAGAATCGTACAATAAAGCCATTATAATTAAAATGTGAGCATTTTGTTTGCTTCAATAATTTTATGCTACAAAATGTTGCTTTAGCTTTATTGCCGTCTTGATAATAATCGTATTAAAATTATTTGGTTGTTGGCTAAACTTATGTTTTGTACAAAAGCTTTTATGTAATTTTTTGATGAACAGCCAAATTAAAAGTTCAATTTTATTTATTTTTCTTATTTTCATGTTTATTTATTTTGTACTGTCTTATACTAGACTTATAAATTTGTTTCATAAACTCTGTTTTATCAACATCTCTTTTGCTTGCCGCTATAATTTTTCCCCTAAAATAGCTTTCGTTATTTTTATTTTTAAATAAACTTTACAGTTGTACTTGATTGTACTTTTAGTTGTAAATTATTATTTTAAGTTCAAAAAGGTTTGCAGTTAAGTTCAGTTTAGTTTTTTAGTTAAGAAATTGAAAATATAAATTTAGTTTAAGACTTAATGAACTTTTACAAAAGTAACTTTAATTGTTAAGTAAATGTTTGCTGTAAGAAAAGTTTAAAGTTTCTTTATGCTTTCTATTTATATAGACACGATTCTTAAATAAACAAGTTCCTTTTATTATTTAAACAAGTTTGATTTTGATCACGTTTAAGTTAAAACAATTTTATTAGTTAAATGTTATATTAAAAAATCAAATTATAAACACAAAAATATTTTGATCTATATAAGTAGTTTGAAACGAAACAATCAATTAGTTAAATAAATAAAATATATAAACAAACTGCAATAATAACTATAAATTAAGTACCTAAGAAAAATTTAAAAACTACTTTTTAAAAAGAAAATAGTCAAAAGCTTTCATAAAATTTGTATATTTATAAAGTGTTTACATTAACATTAAAGCTAATTTTATTAAAATATATATTCATATTAAATTATTTGCAATTTCAACTCTATTTTAGGTTTATTTACAGAAAATTAACTTCTGAAATATTTTTGATAAAACTGTTTGAATAAATAGTAAATAAATAACTAAATAAGAATTATAAATCTTCTTTCAAAGCAAGCGCAGGTTTTTACATGTCGCCTATGTAAATCAGTTTTATGTAAATAGAAATTGTGTTTGTTTATAAATCAAAAACTTGAGTATTCACATCGACTTGCTGTAACATTTACATTCAATATTTACTTTAATTATCTCATTTCATTTTAGAAATAATTAATCACTTTATAAAGTAAAAAAAAATATTTTCTAAATTCACCTCATTGATAAGCCAACCATCTTGACAAGATGAAAGATTAAAAACATATTTTATATCAAAAACTTTATATTTACATCGGGATCGTGTCATATTTAGTATTTTTAAGTACTGTACTGTAATCGCTTGATTACTTTTAATACAGTTATAAAGTATTAACTTTTTTTGGTAATTTATTTAATTACGTTGCATAAATACTTAAACTAAACAAGCAGTTAATAAAGTTAGATATATATTTTTCACTTAATAGTACATATATTTGTAAAAATGAACTAAATTGATAATATTTCAATATTCTTGATGATTGTACAAAGAAATTTGCCTTCTAAATATTAATTTAACTATGTTATAATACTGAATTTTAATTTCTGTTTTACAACTATTTTAAAGGTTTGCATTTATCTAAAAGTTATCTTATTGAAGACTTTAGCTTAATTAAAATAGCGATTAGAGTTATTGATAGCTTAGCTGGTAGTAGTAATGGGTACTAACTTCATGAATGAAAGTTTGAATTTTCAAAATCACCACAAATATTTATTGAAATAAGATATCATTAGTAACAATTTACAAATTGATTTAAGTTTAGCAAAATACTTGGTAATTTTATTTTTTAATTTATTAAGAGCGTTACATAAGCCTGTCTTGAGACTTCCTGTTATGATACTTTTCTCATTGGTAAACGATCTGATTTACATTTAACATCGTATCATAATCATATTACTAAACATTAACAAAAATAAAGCTTCTAGGTATTATGAAACGCGCTATTTTAAAAACAAGTTTTCAGCAACTTGAAACACTAAACATAAAGTTTGTTTATAATACCCAAAACCCTTGCTTTCAAGTTTATTTGAAAAAATTTTAAAAACTTTAAATAGTTTTGCTGATTAACTAATTATGCAGATACTTATTTGGTTAGCTTATAAGGCTTTTGCAATTATTTTAAATGTATTCGTCTAAAAATATGAGAGAAACTTTAAGTTGTTGTATTAGCTCAAATCCTAAGTAGAACAAAACGAATTAAATATAAAACCACTCGAGGTGGTTTAGCATCTTGAATTGTAAATCTCTTCGACCAACACACCAGGCCAATACTGTTTACTTTTCATTTTATTTTATTATATATTTTAAATGTGCAAATAATTAAATAAACTGTTTTTTTTTCTTGGAAACTTTTGAAAGAAATATCTTATTAAACAATTTTCTTAAAGTTTATTTAAATAAATTGAATTTAAAAATCACCAACTAAATGTATTTATTTAGTTTAAAGATTATCAGTCCTATAAAAATTAAAATTGAAATAGTTTTAACACAAATTGATAAACTATTAAACAAATTCAACACAACTTGTTAAAGCAAAAAGAAGTAGGTGACATTTTCTTCAAATTAGTATAAAATCAAAGTTTATATTTTTCAAAACAATCAATTTTAAGATTATTAGAGAGAAATTTTTTCCTAAAAAGATAAAAAAGTATTCAAACAGTTTAGATATGATGTATGCTAAAAAAATAAATTATATAGTAATATTTGTCTGTCATTTATTGTTAAAAGTAATTTCTTTTAGTTTTTACTTACTACAAAAAATATTAGCCAATGAAAAAACTTAATTTATTTGTGAATAAAATAATATATTTTAAAATAAGTTTAAAAAACTTTTTTGAAATTACAAATACTTTATACTTCTAATATGAAATTGAACAGAATATAACATCAACATAGATAATTTTAGTTATATAACATCCATATATTTGTAAAATGCAAGCATGTAATCAGACATTTAATGTCAGGTAAAAATTTACCTATCTCAACCACATATCCAAATTATTTTTGTTGCAGAATAATACTTAGTTCTTATCTTCCAGGATTTTAAATGATCGCTTGAAGGAAACGATCATTACTTCATTTCCGATTACGGATAATAGTTTTCTGATTTTAACCAATTTGAGATCTTTATCAAACTAATTATTAGTTTTTCAGAACCATTTTAGTCTTCATTATATAAAGAGTTAATTGTAATGATGTAATCTAGAAATTACATTTGAAAAATTAACTGTTAATCAGTTTTTATCAGTTTCTTGAGTCTAATTTACTTACTACTAAAATGACAGTAAAAACATCTCGATTTAAACCATATAAATCTTTTGTGATAAACAATATCAAAAACTAAAGACAATAAGATTACAAAGCAAACATTATAAGCCGTCTCAAGGAACAATCAGAGATATTATAAAGCAAAATTCTTGATAAACGCATTAAAGGATGTTATCAAATAAAACATGTACGTAACATTGGTTCTGAACGAAATTAAATTCTCATTTAAACGATTAGTAATTTCTGAATTGAAGCTTTTAGTGTCACAACATTTTGGTTGTAGATCTCTTTATGATTTAGAACTAAATTACCATATAGTTAATCTATCTGACGTATTTCAGAGTGTAATCAGTGTTTTTTTAACAAGTCTTAAAAAGAATAATATAAAGCAGTAATAGATGTAAATGTAATTAAAAAAACAAAAAAGAGTTAAACCTTAAATCAGATTTAACACTTAATACCATTTTAACGTGATTTTATTAAAGCAAGGATTTTAGCAACAAGGGTTTCATGTGTTTGATATGATTGAGAGAAATTAAATTTTTTCACAAACTGCAACAACAACAACCTCTAGTGATATATCTGAAGGCTTTTTTCACTCGAAAGTATCGGATATAAAATGAGATGAATCGCCTCAAAATGCACTAAGTGAAGAAATAGCCCAAAATTTCTTAAAGTGTTTCAAGCCTTTTATAACAACGATAATGAGTATTCAATATTCGATCTTCATCATCTTCTTCATCTCTATGATCATTTGCAGTACAAATGGAAAGAGTCTTTCCAGGTAAGACAAACGTTGCTTCAAAGTTTTGTTTATTTATTTAATCAATTTTCTGATCAGACGTAAACGAACTCCCGAAGCTGAATTAGATAGAGTAAGACGACATCAGATGAATCAATACGTTCGGATTTTGATCAGAAAAGAGGAAGAAGCTAAACCTGAAATCATAACAGACCCAAACTTTTCCGAAGTTGGTAATCGAATGGAACCTGGTCCAAGACCAAGACATATACCCGGCTTAGTCCCTACCTTAGTATACGGGGAGCCAGTTCCTTTTGGCTTGGCTGGCTTCAATGATAGAGCTGCAATTGAAGAAAAATTAATTAGATTTTGTATTCGGTTAAAAGCAAAACTGAGAAGAGTGGCTGGTAATGTAGAGGTTACTTGTTCTACTTATGCTTTATCAAAAGGTCCCGCTTAGCAAGGACTTTTGGTTTAATTCTAAATATAAATATTTAAGTGAAACGCATCTGAATTTAAAATGCAAGTTGTCGCCATAAAAAGTTGTTTGTACTTTCTTATTGTTTGGCTTTTAGGTGCAGTTATTTTTTTAATTTAATCTAATTGAATAAGTTATATATGACTGAAACTGTTTATTATTTATCCTTTTTAACTGCTTCATTTTTGGCACTATTGCTACTGTTGCATTTCGTAAAAAAATAAAACTATAAAAAAACTGAAATTATATTTGGTGTTTTATTTTTAATAGAAACCATTTGACAAATTAAAACTTTATAAAACCCAGCATGGATACACCATCATTAAACTATGCTTGTGTTAAGGTGTCTCATTAGATATCACAAATGGATTTGAAAAAGTGAAAACCTATCAACTTAGTTGTAAAACATTTGATAAGTTTTTTAAATGGTGTGTGCTGATTATCAAATGTAAACTGCTTCAAATGTTTTATTGTGATTTAAGTTTTGAATTTACTTTATTTTTCTTTATAGCAAGCTTTTAAAAGTTTTTAACTAATCGCAATTAAATATAAGAATCAGTTTTTGTTAGCAGCTTGAATTACCTTAGACAAAGTGTTATGTATTTGATGCAAAGAAACACAAGAGTAACTTTAATAATTTTGGACTTAATATATTATAAGCATAAGCTTGAAAGCATATCTTATGGCCATTAAAACCCTGGTATCAAAGTATCTTAATGATAATCAAGTTTTCTTCTAACAGATTGGTGTTTATTGAAATACTGACATGAGATTTTATCAAAAAGATCTTAGCAAATATACTTTTTAGATCAGATAAACGTTGATGTCGCTAATGATATTGCCATTAGGATGTCAATCAAAAGGTCATTTCAACGATAATATCAAAATTATGTTTCTTATTATAGTTGCAATTCAAAAAACACACCTTTAAAAAATCCTAGGTTGTTTTTACAATATTTTTTTATTATTGATTTCTAATATTACTGAATTTTGAAGCTTGATGAAAAGTTTACAATCTTTGATAATAACTGTCCAAGTTCATTACTTGATTTTAACTTGCAAATTGATAAAAACTTACCAAATAAAAGTAATTTTCTTTTCTATATGATGAACTTACACAGTTACTTCTTCTTTAATCAGGAATTTTTATTTGATTTATAACTGATAATAAATATAATTTATAAAAGTATTTTTTAATTCAACTCCAACAAACACTTTAGTTAAAACCTCCAACCCAAAAATGAAATCTTCAAAGAACTTTCAGATTACAAAAGAGACTTCAAAAATTTGATAAAATCTACTTAAAGATCAGCCTAAGATTTGAAAATAGATCTAAAAATAGGTTGCTGAAGTCACTAGTAATCAGAGAATTTAGTTGCTACATCAGATTTCATGTACATCAAATAAATGTTTGCTGTTTTTCGATTACTTTTGTTCACATAAGCTCGAGTACAAAATCTACGTTGACCATGTAACTTGACGCACGTCTTAATCGATTGAGAAATTATTATTTTCCGTTGATAACTTTGATTGCGTCACTAAACGTAGTTATGAGCTAAATTGTTGGTTAGTTTCAAAAAGTTTTAATGATTTTTACACTTGGTTATTCGTCAAAAACAGTTTTATTGCTTTAAACCAAATGTCTTTTAATACATGCTAAAAATGAAATACAGATTATTTAAAAAATATAAAAAGTGTTTCAGGATAATCAATTTTGAGGTTTAGTAAATCTATTATATCTTCACAAAATAAAATCAAGTTTAGTTTACAAAACTTTAAATACTTTCTTAAGACTTTAAATAATATTGATTAAGTAGCAACAGTTCAAAGATTACTTTTCTTGTGTTAGATTGGTAAACATATTTTTTATTTATCTGAATGATTTAAAGCGATTTATGGTTACACTAAAAAGTTTCATCATTATTGTTCAGATTTCAAGTCTTTTAAAATAAATTAGAAGAATGATATAAGTTGTGAAAACTAAAATTATTATGGTTTTACTCAAAAACTTTTTTTATACTAATATTTTCTATCAAAGTTGATACCTGAATCTTTTTAGGCAACAATTATATAAGAAAAACACCCTAAGCTAATAAAAAACAATTTTTGCAAAGTTTAACAATTGCAATAAATGCAGCAAAATCTATTTTATAATAAATTTGATTTTATAAAGATGTTATTGTGTACTACAACTAATGAATAGTACTGTTGTAGTTTTAAACATTTCTGTAAAATTTGCCTGATAAACTCTTATATCTAATACACAACAAAGCCAGCAGATATTATCTGCCGAAGAAGACTTGTAATTTCACTAATTTGTTCATAAACAGATAAATTTTGGTCAGAATATTACTTTCAATACTTTAAGTTAATTAAACTTAAGTTATATAATTTCTTAAGTAGAGTTAACAATTTAATTTTAATTATTATTCATTTTAAATAATGTTTCAATTAATAGTAAAACTTGTATTAATTACTGGAAATGTGCTATCTCAATTTAAAACATTTTGTCTTACAGAAAAATCGTTAACTTTAAAACTGTTTACGATTGTTTTTATTGTTAAAACATTTTTTATTCTTAAGTCATATTTCTGTTAACTCATTAAGTTTAACACCTAAATGAACTGTAAGTAGTAAAATACATTTTAAATCTAAATTTGTATTTTTTCATGGAAAAAATTATATAAGAAGCTTAACTAGAATAATGCAAAATTTAATTACAGTTTCTTAACAGGTCTAGAAGTTATGAAAAATAAAACTTATTAAAAACGTTTGTACAACGTGACTGAAAAGTTGATTGGCTAAACCAAAATGATATCAAGTTCTAAAAATAAGTTTTAAGGTATTTTTAAAAGGTAATTTTTATTGGAAATCAGGATTAAAATTACGGTTTGCTTTTTTAAATAACTTACATTTATAGGGGGTAAACCATGTGACGCCAAGTAATGTAAAATAATTACTTTGTTGCAGAACCAAGATGATTTAATCACTATGTATTATCTATTTACGTAAAATGTAAATTGTAAGTATATGAAATTACTCACATCTTGTTTATAATCGATAGAATTAAGAAAATTCCAAAATAACATAACAAAATTAAATCATATTCTTTGAAAAGATGTACTTACAAGATTTTTAACTGAAAACATGTTGGGTATTTCTGAATATCTAACAAAAACTAAATTAAATTCAAACTTTGATTGTATTTATTTGTTTTATAAATCAAATGAAATGAATGGTGGGAATTAAAGTTCAATTTATCTTAAATTAAATAGGAATTATTTGGCTGGTATTTAGGAATTTTATTCACAAAGACCAAACAAGTTTTATTATAATAAACTTCTATAAAAATTGGTTAGAAGTTACGAAAGTGGCGTTTATCTTTTGTAATTCACTTACTTTTTAACAGCTGTGACTCGTTAACTATTTAACGATTGAACTATTAAAGACGTACATAGAATTAAGAAATGACGTGAGAAACTAAATAATTTATTGATTCCATTATAATTATGGTTATTATTGATGTCACGTGGTTTTTTTATTGACGTTCAGATGAATTTCTCAAATAGAAATTTAAATCAAATATACTTTGAGAAAAGTGTTTGAAAGATTTTTATTTTGTAATAAATGCTGACAGTTATAAATAAAGATTTCTAATTTTCTTGTAATTTTTTTCTGACTTACAAATAATATTTTCAACAATATTGCTTAAATATAAAGCTTATAAATTATATATGTTTATCTAAAAATAAACGTTAATATTATTACTGTGAAAAATCTATTTTCTGAAATTTATTTTCTTTTATATAGTGATAGTTTAAAACGGTCATATACTTCTTAGTTTGCTTATTAAAGAATAAATGTGGGTGTAAAAAGATTGCTTCAAAAAAAGTTTTGAAACATTTGTTTATTGAAAAAAGTTTGTAAAATTTTAATAGTTTCTTTTTATTCTAAAGTGTTTGTGGTTTTTCGGATGTTTACATCACTTCAACCACATTAAACAATAGCCTACAGTCTTTTTTTGTGTGGTAATATCCTTTTCATTATTTATGGTTCAAACAGTCGGTTTCTTTAGTAGTTGAAACCGGAAACAAACCCGAAGGTACACTAATTCAAATGAAGCTTCGACTTTGATTTTTTTACAATGGCATTACTGAATATAGGAAAATTATTCATTAATAAGTTACTAATCCTTTAAAGTATCAAGCTAAACTCTTAAAAAGTGGTTTAATAAAATATTAATCATGTTAAAATCAAATCTCTGTTACATTGAATAGTATAACAAAGAAAATGTAATCGTGTTATAACAATACTTTATAGATACGATTTTTCAAGTACTTATCAGCCTATTTTTTGTGATAGTTATATTTGCAGTTGTCATAATTTAAACAAGCAGAAAAAACTCAAGTTAAATCAAAGCAAACCGTTTTTAAACATAAATAAAGTTTTCTAAAGCTTAAGATATTTTCAACAATTAAGGTATTTTATTCATAAAAATTTTGTATGAAAATATTTCCGCATAATTCTAAAATTTATTCAATATTCACAAAGTAAAATTTTAAGTATTTAAAAATACTTCAAACTTTTTATTTGGAAACAAAAAAGTTGTTAAGTAAAATTTGAAATAGTTTATTATTATTATGTTCTGTAAATTTATTTTTGGTCTATTAAAAGTTTTCTAAGTTAATTTTTGTAATTTATGTAAATCGTGAAATTTCATACAGCTACATTTATTTTAAAATATTCAAATTATACTTTTCAAGTATTGCTGCAAATATTATAATTTTGTTTATTGTTTAAAGTAATCCTATTTCCTATATAAAAATTAAACACTTTTATAAGAGTAAATAGCAACCTAATATAAAGCAAAATGATACTGTACATAATCATATAATAAATTGCATATAAATCACTAAGCACATATTTAAAGCAACAGCATCAGCTACCGTTTAAAATTTCCAGACCAAAAGTTCTTATGACAATAGATCGAAAATACTAAGTTAATTGTTGTTAAAGATAAAGCTTAATATAAGAGATTTATATTTTAAATTTTTATTTCAATATAAGTTTGAATTTCAAGTATAAATATCATCAAAACAATATAGCATCAGGCTATACAAGAATATCTTACTAGATAAGTTTAACTAATTTAAATTGTAATTAACATACTTAAGATGCAGTTTGAATAATAATAGATAGATGATAACTTTAGTGAGTGTTTTACAAACACATTGTATTTTTAAGTTTTCGTAAAATCTTAGTGAGTATGCCAAAATGAAATAACTTCAAATTGTCTAATGTAGGACCTAAAAAGTCTTTAACCATGTGCGTTTAATCAGTTTCACACAAATTTTGGTGCTTGTAGAAATGTGGTTGAAGCAACAAGCTTTTTAAACAAAACTTTTTGATTTAAAAAAAAAGTTTGCAAATTGTCTTTAAGCTAAGTTAAGAACATTATTCTTAAATTTTCAGGTGCAAAGTCACAAAGATAATTTTCCTTTTTATCAAGGACTTTAAATATTTTCTCATGACTATATACAAAATTTTATTATAAAGATTGAAAGAGAACTTTTCATGCAAAAAAATGTTTAAGTCCTCACTTAATAATTTTTAAATAATCTTTACTGGCCTAAATTAGTAGGATACAAGATAAAATACTTCCTTTTTCATTAGCTGATGTAACAGTTTTACTTTCAGAATGTCCAGTGCTCAAAAGTCAACTGTTTGTTTTTAATTTGAAGAAGTAACCTTCGTGTTTTTTTCGAAGGAGCGTACACGGTGCCAGTAATCATCATCTATTTAACCACCAAGCGTAAGATTTTTCTGGGTATACGTTTCATATCAAAAAATGTCTTAAGCTGATTCATATTAAATCTAATTAAACTCATTAATCAGCAAGTATATATCCATCTAAAATATGTCATATTTCCAAACTGTAGTTTAAAAAATTATTATTATCATTAAAAAATAGGTTTGAATATTTTTATGTAAGATTTGATTTACTACATAGCAGATATAAGCTGAACTTAAGTAAAATTAATATATTTAATAAAGGCAACTTTTAAAACCCTCTCTGCCAACTTAAAGTCTGTCTTTTCACTACCTTCAACCACAAGGTTAGTTTGTAAGACCAATTCTCTGAGTTAGGTTTTTCAGAGTTTGCCTGAGAAGTTTTTATAGAACAAGATTAGTCAGTTTGCGATTAACTAAACTTGTGTGTTTAACTGCTACCTAAAATTTCTTATTAGGCTAGAAAAGGTGTTTGATAGATATTTAAAACATCAAGTAATATAAGAGTCATCTAAAATCTTTTTAACGATTTTAACAAGTAGTAAAAGTTTCATAAAAAAAACTGATAATCAATTGGTTACTAATTTAATAATAACTATTCTTATGTGTTATACAAAAACAATCAAAATCTACATCAAATATAAAATATAAATTCTGATAAAATGTTAAAAACTGGAAAGGATTTCTGTAGAATCAACTTTTACTCAGCTGTCTATATTCAATCTTGTTTACAATGTTATTCTTATAAACGGCTTGATGTAGAAATAAGAAAATACTAATAACACTAGGACTAAGGCTTATAGAGGACTTTCAATATGACAAAAGTTTGTAGCTTGAAATTTATTTCATGAAATTTAGAAAAGACTTTACTTATTTCTAAGTTCATGTAAAAGAAAACATCACAACTTAATTTTTAAAAAAGTTAATAATTTTTTTTGGTAACATTATATAACTGAAGAAGCAAAAAATAGTTAAAGACACTAGAAAAATTAATGAATTTTCAATCTTGAAGATTCAATAAATAGAGCAACAGTAAAACTCACACAAAGCCATTATCTTATCATTATATTTTCATTATAAAGTTCACACTAATTATCGTTTGCTAATTTGTAAAAAAGTATACAGCATAATATATAAACATATAAATAATATATAAATGTTATATATTCAAACTGTTAACAAGTTTTATTTATAACTGAAAAATTAAAAGTTTGAAATTATAAGTATTAAAATTATTAGTTATTAGTCTTCTTTTTTGGAAAAAGATTTATTTTTATTTGGATAATCAGAAGATTTACAATATAATTTTGAAAGTGAAGAACCATAAACCCTCCATGCTATATAAATAGCAAAAAGTAAAAATCCAATTATCACAAGCTCTGAAATAATTACTTGATATTGCCAATCAGATTGCATCCAATAATTGTGGAAGTTTTTGATGCTTTCAGTCAAAAGGAATGTTTTATCAACATCACTCAGAAATTGTTTAAAAGATGTCAAATTGAAGCTATAAAAGAAAATGGTTTATTAATATAAAATTTTTAAAAAGTGAAAATATAAAAGTGACTTAAATTTTTTAACTTTTTAACTATCATAGATAAACAAATTATAGTAAACAATTGAAACTTCATAAAAACAACTTATATCAAATTACCATTTTAAACACATTTATAATAAATTTATTAATAATATTGCTTTAAAAACATGAAAAATATATAGAAAAAAATGAAAAAAGACATCAGTTTTAATAAAAGTAAAAAGTACTAAATAGTAAATAAATTTACATTTCAATTTCTTTAAGATTTTGAGTTAAGATGTTCTTTAAACTTTCTGACATTTTGAGATTTACTTACAAAACCAAATACTTTTATTTATCAAATAACAGTTCCTGAAAAATAAGAAATTTTAAATATATATTTTATAGTAAATTTCGTGAAACTGACACCATTTTAGTTCTACAAGTCTTTCATTTAAAGTATATCAAAAAGCTTATTTTTAAGAAAGCAAAGAAACAAATAAGTAATGTAATAATTAAATCTGTTATATAGGGGATTTCCCGTTTTACGGCCATAATACAATTTTGATATCAAGTATATTATATATAAAAAGATTTTTTCTTAAACTGTAATTTAATATTCTACTTTTAATTCTAACACTTCTCGTAAAATTTTACTAGAATGTGTTGATCTGCTTATGTGGTTATAACAGATTGGTTAAACTTTTACGAGTTTTATTTGTAACAAAATCTAAGCATTTATATCGAAAAATTATGTTTGAATTGTTATCTTTAAGGTATCTTATCTACTTTCAAGTTTAAAGCTAAGTTTTAAAATAATAAATCGATCTTTGTTTTAGTACTCAATTGGTAGAAAAATTTTTAATGAGCGTCAAAATTAATTACAGCAAATTCTTTGCTAAACGATTTTATTAATTATTGTATCATAGAATTTTTGGTAAATCTGTTTTACTGGTCAATTTTAATTCTTTATAATTCATATTACGACTAAGGATCAACTCTTTACGCTGTTCTATATAGGCAAATCATAAGTATAAATAAATGAGAAAAATCGGTATTTTATAAGGGGTTTTAAGGTACTTTCCCTTATCTAAGTAAATTTCAATTATACTTTGAATGAAAAGTTAACTTTCTTAATTGATAACTTATTTTTTTAAATATAGTATTTTCCATAAAACAATCCTATATCTACAAAAGTTTACAAAGAAATCGTTTTAATTTTCTACATTAACTATATCTATTCTATAACTTCTTAATTTACTTAAGTTACCATTTGTGTCATTGAATTTGCTCTTTAAATAATTTTTTATTGAAAAAGTCAATTTATAATTTAAAACTTTAATCTACAAAATATATCCATATTTTGTTTATTCTATATTTTATGGTATATATACTTTCAAACTAGACCATGTTGATATGCTTATATTGTTAAATATTAATTTTTTAATATTTTGTTCCATTATTTTTTACTTTATTCAACGCATTTTATTTATGACGAGCTTCAGAATTATGAAAAAATCATTTTAGTTAGATTTACATTTTTTTCTTAAATTTTTATATATTATGCTGTCTTAGTTACTATACAAATATATTTCAAATTATTTTAGAGAAAATTAGATTTTAAATTTTTAAATAATCTATTTTTTCTCCTTAAGCTTTGACTTTGATGAGGTATTTTAGATAAAGAAATAAATTTATATAATTATATAGATATATAATTTGATATTTTCTTCAAAAATAATAAATTTCCCTTTTGTATATTTTGTATAAGCTGCAACGAAGTCTTAAGATAAATTAAAAATATATTTATAATATTTATCATTTGTATTTAGAATGGAAGAATTTTTTTAGATAAATAAATTTTGTTTTTAGTTTAAACTTGAAAGTTTGTTGAAACAAAATGAAAGTTGATCAAGTAGTGGTAGTTGGTGATGTTGTTCTAATTCCATATTGTCACCATCATGTTAAAAAGTATCATTCTTGGATGTGTGATCCTGAGATCCAGCTCTTGACAGCATCAGAACCTCTGACTCTTGATGAAGAATATGAGATGCAAAAAACGTGGTTTAAAGACCCTCTAAAACTTACTTTTATTTTAATGGATTTTATTAAGTGGAAGAAAACAGAAATATCTTCATCTGTAGAAGATATGGAACAAAACTTAAATCATTTAGAAGCTTCTTGTATTATTGGAGATGTAAATATCTTCCTAAATGATGGAGATGATGTTGGAGAAGTTTCTATTATGATTGCAGAAAAAAGTTATCGCAGGAAAGGTCATGCTACTGAAATTTTGAATGCAATATTTTCTTATGTTTATTCTAATTTAAATCTCAATTATATCGTAGCAAAAGTCGGTTTAGATAATACAGCAAGTTGGAAGTTATTTGCAGAAAAATTGTATTTTAAAGAAGTTTCTAGAAGCAATATTTTTAAAGAAGTTACCTTAAAGCGAAAATTAATTGAAAAAGATTTGAAAGAATTTCACACTGAAGACCATCAAATTTTCCGAAGTAAAAAGAAAAATGTTTAAAATGTTATTAGTTTAGTAACTATTACGTTGCATTTTCTGGTTTAGACTTTGAATAAAGGTTTTGTTTGCGTCTTCTTCGTCCATTTCCTAAATCACAATAGTATAAAAGAATGTTCATTTGCAATTTTTGTATTTTAAGAAGTTCATAATTTAGAAACAAATTAATGACAGATTATTATATACTTGACTGCTTATATTTATCAATTTTTTTTTTTTAATTTGTTTTTGTTTTTTGAAACTGGAAACGTGTTCATTAGACTTTAAATTAACTTTACCGGATGTGGTATAAAGTTTAATTCGTCAAAGTTTATAAATAATTTTGTTATGAAAATCATAGCTTTGTCAGAATGAGTTTGCATTTTTAGTTAAAAAATAGTTTTATTTCTAAATTTTTAAGAACTTTAGTAAATAATTCATTTATTTTAAGGCTAAAATTTTAAGGGTTATATTTCACATATTTATCATTCTTTCTTGGGTTTACAAGGTACTCTCATATTTAGAGAGTTTCAAAGAAAATAATTTTGTCAGTTTTAATTATCTTTCCAAAAGTCTAATAAGATAGATTAAAAATTGTTTGTTGAGGTTTTCGTTAAGCTAAAGTTAGGAAAGTAAAGCAGGTTTGTGGTTATTAAATAATCATATAAAAAAGCTTTTTATAATATTGAAAATTTTTTTTAGAGATTATGTCATATTTTGTACGTTTAAAAATTAGATAAGTTATAAAAATTATATTTTTGTGTTTGACATTCTTTTGGTTATAACAACGTTTACTTTAAAAGCATTTTTCGATGTAAAACTTTAGTAAATATTGATTTAAGCTGATATAAAAGAAAATTAACCAGGAAAAGTTTGCTTTCAAATAATAGTCTATTTAATAATATTTCAAAATTCTTAGAGTATCTAAAAGAGTTACTTAACAATTAATTGAATTTTAAGTACAAAAATGGGTTCTAGCGGTTCAGTGTTAGCTGATAACAGTGAACATGTAGTGATAATAGGAGGTGGTTATGGTGGTCTATTATTGGCTTATAAACTTTTAAAGAAAAATCAATATAAAGTAACTTTGGTTGACCCAAAAGATTGCATGGTTCATTTCGTTGGTGCTTTAAGATCTTCTGTCACGCCAGGTACAGCTGTTTCATTTCTTAATATCTATTTAATTTTTTTATTAATTTTTAGATTTTGCCAACAAAATTTTTATTCCTTATAAAGAAGTTCTAGGTGAATCGTTTAAACGCGGAAAAGTCGTCTCTATCGATACGTCTTTGAGAACAATCAAGCTTGATGACGATTCAGTTGTATGTTGCAATGCTTCTATT
Organism: Pegea sp. RAD2-039; assembly: GCA_034620365.1. NCBI lineage: Eukaryota > Metazoa > Chordata > Thaliacea > Salpida > Salpidae > Pegea > Pegea sp. RAD2-039. The sequence continues at coordinate 503,829 of JAQGEQ010000023.1, forward strand.
TTTATCCAATTAAATTATATATAAAAAATTGTATAACTAAAAGCAATTACCAAGATTATTTTTGAGGATTTATATCTAGCTGCAGTTATGTTTTTTCTTCTTTTTATGACCAAAATATGACTAATTAATATTTAATTTTTGCGAAGTCATAATTAGAATTTAGTTTTACAGAAAAAAAAATCATTTAAATACTTATAAGTTTATAAATTAAATCAATAAGTCTTACAAAGTGTTTTGTTTTATTTTTATTCAGATATATGATAAGATTTTTATTAATTCTTTTTTCAATTCAACATTTACAGATACAGTATTCTGATTTAGTAATATCAACTGGAGCTTCTTCCCCATTTCCAGGAAAAATAAATTCAAAAAAATGTGACATCACTGCTAAGGAAGGGATCGAGTTTTATCAGAACTTTTACAATGAGGTCAGTTTAAATCTTAAAGATATGTTCATTGAATTTAAAGACAATTTAGATCAAGCAATCCAAGAAGATATTGGTTGTTGGTGGAGGAGCTGTTGGAGTAGAGATGGCTGGAGAGATTCGAACTGAATTTCCTGAATCTGAGGTTTTAGAAGTTGATTTATTTAAATATAAAAACGAGTCATAACTTTTAAGCGACAGTTTGCTGTTAGTAAGAAGTTAAATATGAGCTCATTTTATTTACAGATTACAATCATCAATTCCAAAGAGTTTCTAGTTTCAACTCGACTTAGTAAACCTTTTCAAGCTCGACTAGCTGAAGAGTTGAAAGAAAAAAAGATCGATGTTATTCTCAGTGAGTTTTTTCAGTTTGGTGGTAAACTATAATCCGAAAATTCAGTTGAAGTATTTAATACTTTTTATAAAATCTCAAATTAATTAATTACAAAAATAAGTTGTCTCCTTATTAAGTAGCAAAAAAACTTTAATTAATAAATTATTAATTTAACACCTTGGTATGTAAGATTTCTAATCCCTGTTTCAAAGACAAATCTTGCGCTTGATGTTAGAAGATGTGCAAAAAAACACCTGGTTTAATAGTAGCATGTTTACTGCTCAAAAAGTATAGAATTACTAAACAAGTTTTTAATTTTTTAGATGATAGAGTAACTGATATGGAAGATTTGATTTTAAATAGACATCAGAAAGATCAGGAAGTGAAAACTAAAGAAAATAAAACACTAAAAATGGATTTAGTTATTCCATGTGTTGGCAACACTGTTCAAACAAGCTTCTGCAGAGACTCGTTGGGTAATTAATTCTAATTAATTCTGCTGTTTATTAATTTGTTTTTAGCTTAGTTTGTTTTTTCTTTCTTATTCTTTTTATTATTTTGTTTCGGGTCAGGTGATTCAATGACAGAAAATGGATTAATTAAAGTCAATGAATACTTGCAAGTGATTAATTATCAGAACATATTTGCAATTGGCGACGTGAATAATATTGAAGAAGAAAAGATGGCGTACACTGCTAAATTACAAGCAACATTCTTAGCTGAAAACTTTAAACTAAAGTTTGAACAAAAGAGACTGAAAACTTATAAGCCAAGTTAGCTTCTAATTGTAACTAAACATAGATCAAACAAACTTTTTAAAATGAAATAAAAATAACTTTTTACAATATTAATCATAAATTTTTTAGATTTAGTTAATTAGAAAGCGATTTTGTTGATATGTTTTAATGATTAATTTTTATAGGTGATCTGATTCTGGTTTTACCTCTTGGTAAAACAGGAGGTGTAGGGTTTCTCAAGGGAGTTACAATCGGTAACTTTTTGGTTAAGATGCTGAAAAGTAAGAATCTATTTACTCACCAAACCTGGTCAGATGTCGGATTAAAATCTCCTTAATTTTCAAATTTCTCTCTGTATATATCTTTTACTCAATAAAGCTAATCTCAGTTAATGAATTTCTGAAAACTTTGTTAAGTATTAAAAGTTGTTCTAACTTTTGTTGCATGTGAACATAGAGAATAATTTCTCGTTTCTTGAAATTTTGATAATTTTATTGCATGTATTGTAAAGATTAAAGTTCAATTATTCATAATAATAAAATTTAAGAAATGATACTTCTATCTTTTAATTAAACAACGAGCATGTGATTAATAGTTTGAATTTTTAGGTGTTCTGCTTATAGAAAATAAGAATAAAGAAATATTTTTTTCTTAGTATCGTTTTCTTTTAGTTTTGTTTTTCAATCTTAATCCGAGTTTGAAATAATTTTCATATTTATTTAGTTTATAAATGAATAATTTTTTGTTTTAATTATTGTTCTTATAATTTTCCACTTTGAAATTTTTGAAATCTTCAAATAATCTTAAATATCAAAAATGAATTTTCAAAACACTTTCTCATATTTATTTCGGAACGATTTCTTATAAAGTGAATAGAAAATAAATGCTTCGAATTATATTCTTTAAGAAAATAGCTAATCAAGTAACTACTTAAATTATGCTTATAGATCAAATTTTTTGCTTGAACAATTACATAAATATTTTTATTTTAATGCATAACATCATCAACACTATTAATCAAATAAATCTTAAGCTTCCCATGTTTTTAAAGAGCAAATAAAGTTTCGCTGCTAAACCGGTTGTAGTTAATTAAAAAGTTTGGTTTTAATATTGTAATGTGATTAATTGTTTGAAAAATAACTGATAGCATTAATTAGGCTTTGGATGAAAAATTTACGTTGCCAAAGCCAGTAGTTGAACTTTCTTTAAAACAAACTAAAGTTTTATTACAAAAGAAAAACATTAAAAAGCAAATAAGAACAAAAATAAAGCAAATAATCATATCATGAAAGATTAAACTGACTAAATCGTAGCCAACTACATTCCACTTGAGTTCCTGAGAGCTTGAATCCGCGCTGGGAACTGAAAGCATAAATAGAAAATAAGTCATATGTAAGTTTAATTTTGGGTTAGTTTACCAATAACGCCATTTTCGTCACAGCCATTTGGACAGGCGCATGGTCCTTCTAGTAAAAAATCCTAAGAAAAAAATTGCAAATTATTTTTATAACTTAATGTTTGATTTCTGTTACATATTCTTTAATGATGAGTTCTCCAACAAAGTAGAAAAGATGTATGGGAAGGTTGCGGTTACAAATTAAACTGACTCGAGAAGTTCTAATAAAGATTCCGATTATATTTTCAACTTCATTTCTTTGATTTATCAAAACCTTTCTTGATCTGATGAAGTGTAATGAACAAACAAACCGGCAGATTGGGTGAGATTAAACTCCTCGTTAGATTGAACCCCAAGATCATATGATCTATCTGAACTGGATTGAAGTATCTGATAACAAACTGTTGGTTGATGAATTAAAAATAGTTTTAAACTAACAGCAAGATCTGTAAAATCAGCAGTTTGAAAGCCTTTGCAAGGATTATAAGAATATGAATAATATCCGTCATCAACAGTAAACCTCGCAGAATCAGCAGTCTGAATAATTCCTGCTAAGTTGATTGTACCACTTCCATCTATCATTTCACATCTAGATCAAGTAGAAGAAGATATATCAATACTTTAATAATCAAATTAAAAGTAAGTTTAAACTATTTTACAAGTTTGTAAAACTTTAAAGATTTTGATTTGTGAATACTTAGAAAAGGAATAGTAAGTAATTAAAACTATTTTTCTATGACATTAGTGAATTTAAGAAAACTAGAGCTTATTTTTTATCTTTACTTGCATCTTCCACTTGTAAGACACTGCTGGCTCTTAGCAGAGTTCAAGAAAATAATTAGTAGAAGTAAAATTTTCTGAGATTTAATCATTACTAGATCAAAGTTTTAACTCCTTGTAAGTCTAGATTCAATACTTCACAATTTTCTGAATGCAGAATTTAAAACAATTTGCTTTACTAATCAGAACTTTCTTATTCTGAAAATATTTTGTCTTACATAATTACAATGATATTTAACAAAACTTTATCTTTTTATCTTTCAATAATTTGCTGATAAGGACAAAAAATAAAACAAAAAAATAAATATGTTAAGATATGATTGACTACATTCAAACTCTATAAAAATAAAGCTATGGGGTATCATAAAAATAACTTTTGCATTATAAATTAATATTTAACTTTTGCTTTAGAAAGTTTTATTTTGATTAAATTTGCAAAAGGGTAATTTAAACAGGAAAATTTTTGTTTGACGATGAACCAAATTTATTAATTTATGAACAACTAGTGCTGGAAAGCTTGATGGCTAGCAAAATTGATAGCTTCAACTTTATTACAAACATTTTTAGCAAGTTTCAATTTCAAAATACTTTTTAACTTGGTTCTAAACCTTAATAACAGTATAAACAAATTATAATGAATAGATCTCGTATAAAAGTGTAAATAATTCATTTCAACAATATTATCCTTGTGCAGAAGATACTTGTAGATAAGATAGTTGTAAACCCAAAAAATATACGATTGTCATAAGTTTGAAAATTAATTTTAATAATTTCTTATTAAAATAGTTTATAACAAATTTAAGATCTATGTAATATATTTGATTAAATGCTTTTTAATGGTCCTATAAAAGGTTTTTCAAACTTTATGAAATAAATAACTCACAGTTTATTCACTAACTTTTAACTGAGTATTGAAATTATATGGAGCTCTGAATTTTTCAAAAAGGTATTTTTATTTTTCCGAAATCTCATTTACCATCTACTTAACTCTACTTGTTAAATTGAAGTTTAAATATTTAGAATTAATTTTGTTAAAATTAACGGAATATTTGTATAAGATGTATAAATTTGATATTTAAATAAGATATATATAAAAGCTTGCTCCTAATCTTAAAGTTTTTCAATCTCAACTTCTAGCCAGAGTTTGCAAAGTTTAGTACTTACCTGTTATTTTAATCATTAGTAAATTAGAAAATGTTGTGTTGAGAAATAATAAATTTTACTTTTAGTAAAACTACTTCTTTTAATTGTTATAATATTCTTCAAAGAATCTATTTAGTTTAATGACTCGAATACTGAAAGTATTTTTTTAAAACGACATAAACAAAAACATAGATAAATAACAGCTGGAATTTTTTGTACATATTTATAATATTCCACAATAAATTAATAGTTGAATTTAGAAAAATACATAATAAAGTAAAATACTTTTCAAATAGTTTATTTAAGAAGTTTACATTTGATATTACAATACTAGTTATTTTTTAATAGTTTTTACTTCACTATCAAATCGTGAAAGTTTAATAATTCAATCTATTTTCTAACCTTTTTAACTTCTTAACTGACTTTCAAACGTTAATACAGTAGATCTTGTACATAGTTATAATACAAAATTAAAACGTTTTTATACTATTTGCAAGCTTTTATTTCTTTAAATTAAACTTATTTTAAAAAATTGTATTGATATTTATCTTGAGAACGTACTTTCTTGTAAATCATAAAGTATTTTTCATTGACATGTTATTTATATTTTAAGTATGCTTATAAAGTTTTGTATATTCTAGAAGCTGAAATCTTATAAAGTTAATCAATGTTTTGGAGATTAGTTAATTGACTAATATGATTTTAAACATTAAATAGAGATTTAAAAAGTTTTGTCATTTATTTTTGAGGTTATTTTCTCACAAATGCTTTTTAATATTTGATTTTTTAAACCAATATAGAAACGCTTTAAATATTTTAAATCATCAAAAACTGCAGGCGTAGTTTTTGGCATCAAAGATGTACAAGTCATAAAACACTAATTAAATAACATAAAATTTGAGTAATACCATCGTAAAAAAAGTTTTTACTGTAAAACATCATATTTTTTTCATTTAGTTTTTAATTTGTTGCAAATTAAACAAGGTCTAAACCTACAACTTTTAATCATGGTAAATAAGATTAATCACATAAGCTTATTTTGCTAGCAAAATAAACAAATACGAAAACTGATTTTACGGATAGAAAATTTTACATTTGAAAATTTTCTTTTAAATATTTTACATTTAAAATAACAAAAAAAAACAATTCAAGCTTGAGTTTTTATCATATTATTTCTATCTACAATACTCTACATTATAAGTTCAATAATTTTACAATTAAATCTTTAAAATGTATTATAAAAGCAGAAACTTATCGAAAAGTGATAATTACATATAATATTGATCGTTTACAATTCAGATAAGCTTTATTATTATGTTTAATCAGTTTTTTATTTCATAAAACAAGCATCTTAGTAATTTATTAGTTGTGTATGACTGATTTGATTCATATAAATTCTGTCATAAATTATATTCTAATGTTTACACTTTTCAAATTTGATTCTAAATTTATTCAAAATTGAACACCATAAAAAGAAAGACTTAAAAAACATATAGAAGGTTTTCTGTTGAAAGTTTTTCTAAAAGTAGTTCAAATGTTTAGATGAAAATGAATTCACAACTAAAATCTGTAATGCTTGAGCTTTTACTAGATACATCTTTTTAAAGAATTGCATCTTAAAAGAGTTCTGTTTATCCGGCTTTTGACTACAGACTTTTAGAAGGTAAAGTCTAATAAGTAAAGATGGCAAATGTTCAAGTAATAGTGAGAAGCGACTTGATAATCATTTGCGAGTTAATTAAGCTTTTCGAAGTAGCAACTCTGCTGGAAACAATTTTTTTTTTTAATTTTTATATGTACACAACTCTATTAATTCATTCCGTCACTGATAAAAGTTTAATTAAAATTATTTAAGCTTATTTCAAGTGTCTTAAATACTATTAAATTTGATGCTCTGCTACCGACAGCTAGAAGCATCTCAACTCTAAAGCATTAAGCACAAGGTTTGTTTTTGTGACAAACTTTTAGTAGAACAGAGTTGAGAATTATGGTGCTTAATTAATCCAACTAGTTTTGGTTAATATTTTAAATCAAATTTTTATCTAACTTTATATATATGCTAATAAGGGATTTAAACTAAGTTACAAGCATTAAAAATCAAATCTTTATCACGTGGCTTTCAAACTATTGGCTTAATTATTTTAGATTTAAAAAGTTTAAAATTGTGACGTAACAATATACAACTAAAACTCTAAAGATCATAAAATATAGTTTATTAATTTTAGTGCTGCAAGCAGCAACATGTTTACATTCAATTTCTTGAAGTTTTTTTTAGGTATTTTGATGTTAGCATGCCTTATGCCACAAATAAAGGGCGAAGAATGTACATCAAGAATAAACTGTTCAGACTCGGGGGTTGGTACATGCTGCCATGGTGGATATTGCTGTTTAGAGAATTCTTCTTCCAACTGTAGTTCTGTTTGTCAAGATCAGCTTATTTGTTGCCCTAGTGGAAGTTGCTGCAGTATAAAATCTGTGGATAATACGAATAGAATAATTACCAATTTGCAACGATTTATTTTCTTTCTTTTTCTGGTTGTTGGTGGAGTAATGTTCTTTATCTACATCGTCTATAAATATTGTAAAAATGACAAACTGTTACACACAAAAAGTTCTCCTTCTGATCCTATCATTGATGGTGCAAGAAAATTAAGTAAAGGATACCATGAGCTCTGACTTACATGAATGTATTTTAAAGTTGATTTGTTTGAAAAAGATATTATTTAATCAGTAATTAATTAATAATTATTGAATTTCCTTTTCATATAGCTTTTGGTAAGTCACAGCAACAGCTTTTATTTAAAAGCAGTTTGTTTTATCAAAAGATATATTCTTAATAGTCGTTTCAAGCTTTATTCATGAAACCAAAATATAAACAAGTTTTATAAATGGTTTTTTAACGTCTTTAGATAAACTGCCAAAATTGTTCATTTATAAAGTTGAATGTCAAACTTTAAAATAAATCTAATTTTTAAAATTACATGTCTTAATCAGATTAACTCATTTGTGATGTAGATTAGAAGCTCTATTCTTAACTGTTTATAAGATTAGATGAATGAAAAATGAAATGATAAGTTATTATGTGCTTTGTTGAAATATTTCTTTTTGTTTGGATGTTTCTTAAAAATTTATCATATTATAGTACACTTTGTATTATATATATTTCTCCAGCTCATAATTTTAATAAAAAAACTTATCGTTTCTGAGACTTACAATAAAAAATGGTTAAATTGAAAGATAGCATTTCAAGCAAACTTGTGATTTTTGTAAATATGCATCTTGTCTATTCAGCTTAATTAAATAATTACAGTTATCAAATTAAAATGGTTGAAATTTTTACTAAATTCAGAGCAACTGTCAAAAGTAAACAAAAGTCGAAATTTCAGACTAAATTAGGTTTATTTTAGTTATAGTATTTCTGATATAAATTTTTTCTCAAAGTTGTATTACAAAAAAGTTTTGTGAGCTTATTTTCTTGAAGGAAATATTTAATAAAACTAGAGTATAACCATATGAGAGAGAAAGAAAAATGTTTCAAGTTTTATTTAAACATAAAAAGTTGTCAGTACTTGAGTATATTCTAGCTTTACCAGAAGTTATTTAATCTCAGTTATAAAGACCTTAAAAGGTAATCTATGTACAACTGACTTTTAAGTATTGAAGTAACTTATTCTAAAATAAATTTTACAATTAAAAGATTTTATTTTTGCTTTTTACGTCCAAAAAAGTTATTCAGCATTGAAAATATTATTTTTTCTTTGTTTTTACTTACTTTAGCTTTTTTTATTCTTTCAGAAACTGTCAGACTATATGTACATTGATTTAATTACTCGCAAAAAATTCATCAAACTTTTTTATCAAAAATTTAACTTCCTCTAAATATTTTTGATCCAGACTAAATATAAAAGCCTCAAAACTAAGTAAATATAGAAAAATAAATGTTTTTTTACTTTTAAACTACAATGTAAATTTCTAAATAAAAGAAAAATTAATTGTTTTTTTTCTTAAAGTTAGCCCTGTAATTAGTGTTTATTGTTTTGAAAAGAAATATCTCTTTTTATAGTAATCGTTTGACAAAAAGTTTACGCATCACTGATTTTGGTGACTTAATTATTATATTTGAGTCATAGGGCTTGTTTGTTTCAGTAACGTATTTTGGTATATTTGTTCATCTTTCAATTTTAACCTTTCAAGTTTTATCAGGCTTTATTTGAACTTTTTTCAACTTGTAGCTGTTTTTCTCAATTGTTTATTTTATTAATTTTTCACCCTACAAATCAATTTATAGCTATGATATTTTTAAAATTGTTTTTTAAACATAGCATATCAAATAAACTTATATTGTTAGCCTTTAGATAAACAAATGTATGAGCTTAATTAAACAAAAATTTTGTTTTGATATTCAAAAATTTTATTCATTTTTTTATTCTTTTACAAAATGAGGGTATATTTTCATTCTAATTTTCAAACTATGTATGTTTTTATTTTAAGTATTTTTTATTATTGATTAGCTTGCCGATATATTACATTTAGTTTGGATAAATCTTTTGTTGAACTTTCAGTTACAAATTTTCTTTTCTCCTTCAGTTTGAATCACTGACAACATTCTGTTCTTGCTATTTTAATGGGTTGCCACAAGAATAAAATTGTTTTAATTCTCAAATCAAAGCTTTTTCTGTTTCAAAAAACTATCTGGCAGCATTTATTTGTATTAAATTTATTTATGTTTTGTAATTTATTTTGTATATTTGTTGAAGTTAGTGATGATTAATCAATATTTTTGAGTTTATTTTTATTCTTTTTCTTACCTTTTTATATCATGATATTCTAATTATTTTTTATTTTCAAATCTTCTTATAAACTGTACTACAAAGTGAAATTTATAAAATTGTTGTTTTGTATCTTTAAAATATGTTTTTAAGTTGCTTGTGAGAAATAATTTTTAAAGAAATATTTTCTTTTTTGAAAATATTATTTTATCTTACTGATTACATTCAGCTGCTTTTTTAATAAAATGTTTCTATAAATAATCATTGAAATTTATAGCAATATGTAATTGCCTAAATAAATGATTGATTTTCAATGTAATAAGTCTTTGTTGATCTTCATTATAGCTAAATTAGACATTTATGCTTTCTAAAACAAGATAATTGGCCTTTATTAGATTTTGATGTCATTTATAAATCCTATTAATGTCAATTTAAAATCTATAATTATCTGGTTAAAGTAACCATTTAAAACTAGTCTTTTAAGGATATATAGTAGCTGTTTAAGAACTTTACATTTTTCTTATTGTTTTATCATATGACAAATACAAAAAAGTATATGTTTTATAGTAAATATTATGATTAATCAAAGGAAGTATAGTAGTAATCTAGTGTTAGGCTTGGCTATTGTAAAAAAAGTAATTGTAAAAACAGTCTGTTGTTGAAAGTAGGTCATTGTTTTTGAGATTATTTTGAGTACATAATTGTTTTTTATGATTTTATATCAACAATTTTACTTATCTTTTAAGCTTGAATATTTCAAATTCTCTTTACTCTATTAATTTACATTTAATTTTTTGTATAAATTTTTAGCTTAAGAAGACCTTGTGTGTTTTGTTTTGTTTTGCTAGAAGTGAGTTTAAATCATTTATGTTTGTACGAAGTAAAATTTAGGTCGCCATAAATGTTTCTAAATCAGTAAATAACGGATTTTTCTCATTTATATTTAGTAATTTATTTATTATTATTTGGTAATTTCTATTCTATTTATTGATATTATATACTGTAAACATTATTTCATCTATAAGACATTATATTCTATTATCTATATTATAATTATGTATTAGGTTTTTTGTTGTAATTAAATAAATTTAAAAACTTATATTTACTAAACTGTTAATTCAATTATTTTTGGATAATAAGCCAATATTGGCATACTTTTTTTCAATTTTTATCTAATTTTACTTGAAAAATTTGATCATAATAAATAATAAACCATAAATAATGTTCTTTAACTGATTTTTAACGGTTTAGTAAAATATGAGTTTAGCAAATTGTTTAATACTTGTTTTGTTTGTGCTTCTTAATATGTTACTTTTATATCATTTTTGTTAATAGATAACCAAAAATATGAATTTAAATCTTTCTGTAGTTGAATATATTTAAAGAAATTTTGATTTTTTAGGCAATTTTGAAGCTATTTAGTTTATATTTGTTGATTTTGTATTTGTTTTGTTACAATGATGTCTAGAGGCCCTCTCAATCTAAAAGCAGTTTTCAGTAAAGATAGAACTTTTCGTCCGAAGAAGAAGTTTGATCCGGGAACAACTAAGTTTGAGTTGCACAAGAAAGCTCAAGCCAGTCTACGTTCAGGTAACTTTTTTTCAGTTTGCGCAAGAATTCAGTTATAAGCTCTTCAACATTTCTACAAATTGACTTTTTATCTAAAATATTATTTTACAAATTTCTAAACTTTTTATAATTCTGTCAATTTTCAGGACTTGATTTAAAAGCGATTGTTCTGCTGCCTGCCGGTGAAGAAAAAAATGATTGGTTAGCTGTTCATGTAGTTGATTTCTTCAATCGAATCAACCTAATCTATGGAACAGTACTGGAATTCTGTACAGTGGAGGTGGGTTTCAGTTTACTTTTTCAACCACTAGAAGCAACTTTTGATGAATAATTTCTTCACTGTAGTCTTGTCCTATGATGTCAGGAGGACCAAGATATGAGTACAGATGGCAAGATGACGATAAATATAGAAAGCCAACAAATCTCCCTGCTTTTCTATATGTTAAAGAGCTAATGAATTGGATTGAGAAGCAAGTTAATGATGAAGCAATATTTCCCACAAAAGTTGGTTAGTTAACTTCAAACTGAAATTATTTCGTTTTTTTATCAATAATTTCTTCTTTAAGGTATTCCGTTTCCCCCTAAATTCGAAAATATCTGCAGTAAGATACTAACAAGACTACATCGTGTGTTTATTCATGTCTATATTCATCACTTCGATCGAGTACAGGTTACTTACAGCAACTTAAAATGAAATTTTAACTGTTTTACAAAGTTTTGAAAAATTTCATAAAACTTTTTTGAGTAATTTAACTTATGGCAATATGCCAGTCTAAAAAGCAATTGTCATGAAGGTTGCTGTACTTATTTAACAACTATTCAACCCTCGTATATTGACATTTTAGATAGCAAAGTTTAACATTTTCGTTTTCTTATTACCTTCACGAAATTGACGAGCTTTTTTACAGAGCATGGGTGCCGAAGCTCATATTAACGCTTGCTACAAACATTTCTTCTATTTTGTTCGTCATTTTAATTTGGTCGGCAACCGGGAGTTAGAGCCTCTTGTAAGTTGCTTTTTATTTATTAAGTTTTATATTTTGAAACATTAAAATCCAAGCATCGAGCTAAACTAACACACATGTACAAGTTTCTCTCTGTCACAAATGACGTATTTCCTTGATGGTCTTTATCATTGATATATTTTCACTTTAATATTTAACTTTACAGAAAGATATGCAAGCTATCATATGTCACTAAGCAGGCTCAGCTGGTACTTTCTAACAAATTTGAAAAAGTAGCAGATCAATTTTCTATTCAACAAACAACTTTTTTATCCAATTCTTTTTGCAAAGTTATCAATTTTTATAGTTTTCCACCCTTTAAATGAGAACATTTTCAAAGTAATAATCTATTTAAATAAATAGTATGTGAATAAAATCAACTTTAACCTCTTTACTCTCTTTAAAGCTCTTATTTTCATATACGTAAGTAATGCATTCCAATAAGCAAACCAGTAAAAAGCTGTTGGGTAAATCAGTGAGAAGGTCTCACTATATAACTGCCTTTGCTATTGTGAAACTATTTGCTTGTTTATAAGGATGTTGCATCAGTGAAACACTTTCATATGTACACGACTAATACCTGTTAACTTTTTTTACGTTGATATCAAGTGTAGCATTTATGTAGTTGGCTCTTCTGTTTGCTGTTGGCTGCTTAATACAAACTTGTCGAAATTTTCTGTTGTAAATTTCTAGTGAAATGTCATAACAACTAACAGTTACGTGTTATGACTAATCATGTTTATTTATTTTATTTTTATGTTTGATATCTAACAAATAATGATCTAATTCTGTAGATTATCAGCAACTTGATGCAAACAAAACTAAAAAAACTGGTAGTTGGTTAGAATTAGCATCTTGATTTCTAAATATTTTCACCTAATGTAAAATACTCATAGGTCAATCACGTATTAAGTGGTATTCTCAGGTAGTTGTTCAACTTTTAAAACCAGTTTCTATTTATCTACAAAGATATATTCATGATGTCAGTATATTCAAAATGTTTGTATAAAAGTAAACAATTAGAAAATTGTCTTCAGCAAAGGGCGGAAACTTGTCAGAATATGCTAATAATATAAATTATTCTATTCAAAAAGGAGCTATGTTTCAAAGTATCCGATTTTAGTTGATGTAAGCTGTTAACAAAAGTAGTTTTTGTAATATTAGATATTTAATAGCTTATCAAAAATTGTCAACTAAAATATTAGAAAAAATACTTTTGGTCAACAAATTTTTGAGTCTGTTTATGAAAGAGATTAATTTTAGAATTAGATTCAAAAAAATAACAAAAAGTTGTAATTTTCAAGGAAATCTATAAAAAGCTTACAGATGTATACAATTTACTTTATTTATAAAATTCATTTTAAGGTAGAACTTCTTCACTTAATATTTATCATTAACCTAAAATAATTTAGTCATCGAAAAATTTTATTGATAAAATAGAGCAAATATTTATAAATAAATAGTTTTTATTTAAAATTTTATTTAAAATGTTACTGTTGCGAATTCTAAAGGTTATAAAGAGCAAAACATGGTTTCATAGTTGTGAAAATTTAAATATTTGATTAGAATTACTAAAAACGTTTTTTATTTGAATATAGTTTGAGATATGCTTGGATTGACTGATATTATTTTGCGGATGAGTAAAATTAAATAAAAAAGTTAAAAATCTTTGGAATAAATGACTAGTAGAAAATGATAAAATTTTTTGATAGAATATATATCCAACACAATCAAAATGTTTAAATTAAAATGTTATTGAGTTGCCTTAAATTTAATCTTATCACAAAAAGTTTATAATTCAATATTGTAATTATCACATTATTGCTTATTTTGCAGTATGTTGAAAAATTTTATTTTTAATTGCAGCTGTAATGGTTTATATTTAGCAAATTTATCAAAAACTACAAAATTAAAAAAACAGCTTAAATTATAAAGATTTCTCGCCAACAAAGCTTGACTGATAGGTTTAAATGTGCTGTAAAGTGTTGTAGTTCCACTTATATATTTTGAATGTCCTTTGAATAAACAAATGACTTGCAGCAAAATTGTTGTCCTTATTTTTATTTATTTATTACAATAAATGCAAAAGAGGGTGCCTGAAAAGAAGCACCTCTCGCTAACACACATTCTCACAAATAGCATCCATTTAGTCAAAAATAGAAAGCAAAAGATGTAACACATGGCATTTCGGTAGCACTCAAAGCATATAACAGTGAACAATTACATAGAATTGTAATAATATTTAGAAAAAAAGTAACAGTTTAGAAATGACAATGTTGGCAATATTATAACGGTTCAACTTCTTGAACAACGCGAGTGATTCTGATATAACAATGTCTGATGGCAGCTGGTTCCAAGTACTAATTGTGCGGTATGAGAAAAAATTCGCTCTGATCAATGTACCAGGTGATATGGGCTTATTAAGATGTAATATGTGTCGTCTGAGCTGATATAACTTGAGGGAAGGGCTAATGGAAAAGAAATCATCAAACTGAAGGTCAATTAAATTGTGGATAATTTTATAAAATAAGAATTTATTTTTGCTAAATGTTTACAAAGATAATCTGAAGCAGTACTTACAAAACGTAACAACCTTGTAAGTCAGTTGCTTTGCAAAAATATCCGATGAAAACTTTAGAAAATGAAAAAATCAAGAAATTAATTTAGGGTATGCAATCTATTGCCTTGACATTATCTTTGCAACTCACATATTAGCTTTAGTTCTTTCTTTCTTTTAAATTTCAAAAAAGGAAGATAATTTTTGATGCACAATCTTTAAGCTGTTTGCGGAGCAGAGAGCGCTACTTGAAGCGATCTGCTGCGATATCTTCCCATTTGCTAGTTCCGATATTAAGTAATATAAATTTATATATCAATTGGCGCTTGCACGTATTTTTAAAACAAAGGCAAGGACGGCTGATGTTACGTTTGCCTTTTTGGAGCGCTTTTCATTCGAAAGATCTTTTGCGATTCGTCTGTCTTCTATGCAACAAATATGGCCAAGTCAGTGAAGCCTGTACTAAGCTTAGGGTTTTGTACATTGTTGTCAGTCCAGTGGGCTTCATGAGTTTCTCGTTTGAGATCTTTTGCTGCTACCTCTTACGTAGGATATGACAAAGAAAATGAAAGATGTTAGGTTTATTTTGACAAATTCCAACTTTTGCTGGCGGTAATAACTTTCAAATGTATTAAATTAGAAAGAATGTTAAAAATAAGTCCTCATGTACATTAGAAAAACATTAATAAATTTTATTAAAATAAATTGAATAAAATATTAATTGACAATCTATTACTTTAAGATTATAATTTTTCGTTTTAACTTTTATAAAATCAATTGAATTATTTGGCAATTATTGAATATATATAATCAAATGTTAAAATAGAAATTTAAGTCGACGTAAAGATGCTTACAAATTTTTTTGATTTATAAATAAAACTTATTTAGATATAATTGCCGTAAAGTTATCAACTAAATTCTTGAATAAATTTGTTGTCAATAAATCCGAACTATTCTACATTTAAATTTGTTAATCAGTAGTTATATACTGATAACTATTTTGCTTCTTATTTTTGGTTCAATTGAATTACTACCCTGCTTTGTTTTCTTGATTTACAGTATTAAAACCAAAGACTAGCTAATGTTAAAACAATACTATGATTCTGTGCAATTCTTCATTGTCATATGCTTTTTCGTTTACACGTCAAATAGATCTAATTTGTGAGAATGTGTGTTAGCGAAAGATGCTCTCTTTAGGCACCCTCATTCACATTTATTGTAATAAATAAATAAATAAATCAGGCTTTTTACTGTTTCTACTATTGTTTTGTAGATTCATTGTATTTTTATGACTATTTTAATGCAAAAAATCTTCTGCTTTCCATGATATTTTAAAGATTAATTAAACCAACATACTGATGAATATCTAATAAAAAATGCCCTAAGAAGCTAGTATCAGAGGGTGCTACTTTTATATAAACGTTAATAAAATTGAAACTAGTTTTAAAGTCATCTTTAAAAGTTTAAAAATACAAAACGTTGATTTGTTAATTTTATTTTAGATCAACAAATTAATCTGCGAGGACAAGTTACAAGTAGAATTTTCTACGCTTTGTGTCCATGTCATGAGGTCGATGTAACCATTCAAACTCACCAAATTTCGAATCAAATGTTCCTTTTTGTAAGGATCGAAGCTTTAGAGTGAAACTGGGACCTATTTCTTGCAACCCAACTTTTTTGGCATCTTTAAAAATATATCTATGATGTCGAAAAAAGATAAAATCTCGTTGATTATGAAAAGTGACAACTTGACGCCCTTCAAACTCAGCTTTTTGAGGATACAAAGATGAGAACATCCGCCCTATACGATGACCTAATCTCGTACCAAAGTTGTTCAAAATCACTTCCGGCTTGTGTTCTGAAGGAGTGGTGCTGTTCTTGATTTCACTTCGTACTTTTACATTCGATATTTTGAAGTAGGCGGTCGGACCTTCAGGCAAGTGGCAGAGTAACAGTCCGTTGGGTTTCTTTCGATCTTCATTGACAACCATGATGTCAGTAAACCCACGAGCGATGGCTTGTGTAACAATCTTCTTAACTGGAATCGCTCGACGATAGAACACGTGACAATTGGGAAGACTCTCCTGTAGCTGCTTGACAAACTTAGCAAGATAACTACGAGGCCGATCTGATGTGGTTAGCAAGATCTTCGGCTCGACGCTTTGAGAGAAATAAGAAGCAAATTCATCTGATTGATCTTCCAACATCACCTCCTGATCGTTGATCTCGACCATCGAATCTTCTTTTTCTCTACGGTTGTCAATTGTGATTTGTTTAGAGACACAAACTGCATCGTCTCCAAGAGTCTTTCTCATCTTTTGCCTGGATTTTCGTTCTTTCATCTTTAACTTCATTTGCTCCCGACGTTTCTTCACGTGTGTCTCTCTTCTTCTTTGTTTATTCTTTATTCTAAATTGAGATGATGTGGCAATGCTAGAAGAAGACACTTGAGTGTAATTTGAGATGATTGAGTTGCCATCTTCAGTAGGATCCACCGGAAAAACTCCTCCGTCATCTAAAGTAATGTTGGATTCCATTGAAACAATTGATTCTGCGTCATCAGCCATTTTAAATAAATCCTTATTGATCTGCTTGAAAAATGAGAAATACATTTTTGTTAAAATATTTTCAAATTTCATGATAATAATATATAGTAATATAATGATAATTTTATAACAAATATAAATCTTAATCTAAATGTAGAACATATTTGATAATATAATTTGAGTTTAAATAAAAAAAGATTACAATATCTGTAGTCTATTATTTATAAAATTTTATAATATAATGATAAATATATATTAAATACCAATTATTAGCTGATATATAAGTAGACAGAAAGTTTAATCTAAGATTGCATTTTAAGAAAATAATTTTGGTTAATAATTGAATTGATTAACTTAAAAAATATTCTATATATATCTAAAATTATAATTCATTGCTTAAAGGTTTTTAATAGTTTTTGAAAAGTATTCAAAGTTTATATCTAAAAATCATAATAACAATTTAAGTAAATAACTTAATATACTTTAACATAAGTTTTTCAAACAATAGTTTTATTAATTACAAATTTGTACTAAATTAGATATAATAATTTTATTAGTTAAAAAACTTTTAATGACTTATTAACTTTTTTAATTTTTAAATGCAATAAAATAAAAGAATTTGAATATCTAAGTTAACTTAAAAAGCAAAATTTTAATACGATCTTATATATAAAAAAAAATTAGTTATCATCTAGATAAAAATTTGTATTAAATATTTGCTAATTAAAAATAATAAATCAATATGTTTAATTTTAATGAGCAGCCACAAAAAAATAAGAAATGTATAAAATTATAAAGATTTAATTATAAGCTTCAGCAAAAAAATTAAATAAAAAGTTACAAATTGACAAATATAGTATTGAAAGCTATCCACGCCGTATATCTACAAAATATAGTGTAGAAGTAAAGCTTAACAATTTGGCCACTTTTAGCTGTGGAGTTAATAAAAAATTAAATTGATAAATAAAATTGTATTTAAAACATTTCTCTGATTGATTTTTATTTCCCAATTTGATATAAGAATTTAGAATTTATTTTGTACATTCTAAGGTAAAAAAAGATAAAAATAAATTTAGTTGTTTTGAGGTGCCAACAATATCTACTCTAAAAAACAATTTATTGGGATAAAATGAAATATAAAAGAAATCTTTTTTAATTTTATTTTATTAAAAAAAAACGCCAATGAGGATGCCTGAAAAGAGCATCTCACCAACACACATTTACAAAAGCAATATTATATATATTAATACCTATATAATTAGGATACAAATATAGAAAAAAAAGATGACATGGCAGCACAGTAGTCCCCATACACTATAACAGTGAGTAGTTGAACAGAATGTTAAATATATAAAAGGTAAAAAAGAATCAAATTCTAGAAATGACAATGCTGGTATTATTGAAATGGTTCAATTTCTGCTTGAACAGAACGAGTGATTTTGATATGACACTGCCTTCGTTAAAATTAATTGAAATTGATATTCATTTCAAGTAATTATTGTGCGGTATGGGAAAAAACTTTCTCTTATTAGCGTACCAGGTGATATGGGTTTACTAAGATGTTAAGGTCAATCAAATTGGGGATAATTTTAGAAATAAGAATTAAATCGTATTTAATCCGTCGAATTTTTAAAGTATGTAAATTCAAGAAGCTAAGATGTTTATAACTATCGTATTTAATATTAAGTTTCCTGCATACCAATATCGTAAATGTTGCCTGAACAGATTCGATTTTTTTGATGTCACCAACTTGATATGGCATCCATGCACTGACAATGTATTCAAGAATTGAACGTACATACAATTTGAAAAGGTTGATAACGAAGTATGGATCTTAAAATTAATGGTCTTCACAATAAGCTAAACAAGATTGATTAAATAATTGACCTTATTAATCTTAAGTAATCTATTTAATTACTTTAAAAAACTTTAAAGATCATATCACTATCGAAATATATATTTTTAGACCACGATAGTTAACCACGCAGCTTGTGTATACGTTTAAAGTATTTTACAAGCTACATTGTCAAATCTGTTAGATATGCCAAGAGTTTTTTAGCACGATGTAAAAGTTTAATAATGAACCATCAACTACATAGATTAAAATAGTGAACTTTTAAGAGCATTGTAGGCAAACTTATTTTTACAACAATAAATTCAGGCTTTCTATGAACTAATTACTTTCGTTATTTATCAAATATTTTAAATACAACTTTGTTATCAGGAATATCACAACATCTATTATAGTAATTAATTACAAAGAACGTGATTTTTTTTAAGTAAGTTTTCGGAAAAATTTGTAAAACATGAGTTACAAGATTAACTTCATTAACGATTTCCTAGAAATAATCAATGAATGGTAATAACCTGTTTATTTTTTATCTAACTTTTGCAAAAATAGTTTTCAATCTTATGATTGAAAATATTGATGAGAGTAAAAGAAATATAAATTTTTGTAATTAGATATCAAATTCATGAAACAAATCTTATCAAACAAAGTAAATGTTTATTGACTAAATTGTAGAAAGGTTTTTCAAAATAATTTTAAATTAGTGTTAAAAAGTTGTGAATATATATAGATACAAATTGAGGGGACTTATTTTTAGAGAGATTTATACAAATCTTGATTTTGTCAAGTTAAGAGTACAATATAAAATCAGTAGTAAAGAAAGAATGTTCCAGTTTACAAGTTCCCGCTAAAAGTCTCACTTATATGAGAAAAAATCGTTAATCTTTTGAAAATTAAAAAATTTTTCACAATAAGAATATTAGGAGAGACTCACTACCAGATCATCTATAAAAAATTTTGAAAGTGATTTGAGTACCCACAAACATAAAACTTAAAGCTTTTATTAAATAACACAAAAGTCGTGCTTCGAGTTATCGCTTCTCGGCTCTTTGAGCTAAGATCAAGTGTAGTATCTGTTCTTCTCAGTTTCAAACCTGAGAGGTAGGCCACTGGCCTACTCCAATGTTTGACTGAGTTTTTGGAATGGGATCAGCACGGAGAGCTTGCTCACCTCTGATCATGAGTCGGCCCGGTATTGCAGTACCTCCGGGAACGGCTCACCACACTCCCCATTGGGGAGTGACCTATCGAGTCAATCGCATCTAACAAAGTTATTGTGGTAATTGAAATTATTTAAAATGTATCTTTTATTTATATATCTTCCAAAATAATTTCTTCTAGTCTCATGGGAATGATTTATCAACTTTTCACAAACAGTTTTGGAAGCAGGTATAATCAAAATGAATTACATTTTGCTCGTGATTCTGTAAATTATTTTGAGAATGTTGGTGTGATTATTAAATGCAAAATCATTGAGATCTGTTTTAAAGTACTCTATCGTTAATTTGATTGAACAATCAAGTTGAAACATTGAAATAACTTGATTGTTTCAATTATTTTTGGCAGCTTCTTTTAAATTGTAAAAACATTACAATTTAATAAAACGTGTTCGAAATTATTGGTTCTTCAAATTCTACATAAAAGTTATTTTTCAATCTTAGTATAATTATTTTGAAGTTAAAAATATTATCAAAACATTTTATTATTTTATACAACAAAGATGTACTAGGAAAGGGTTGTTGATGTTTTGAAAAATCATAAAACTAAAATTTGCTTCTTTGATTCAAAAGTTAAATATTTTATAATCAATACAACAGATGACATTCGATGTATTGGTTAGATGTCTCAGATAACCAAATCTTTTCTTATTAGTAATTTCAGTTTAGAATCTTCTTCCAATTTCTATCAAAATTAATCTCCTTTTTTCAGATTTGCAGAAAAGTTAAAGAATTTCAATAATATAATGCTGGATTCTATTTATCTAATCTGATAATTTTTATTTATAACTTATATTTCATTTTGACTGTGCAGTGTTTCTATTTTTTACTTTAATTAAACTGTGATAATTAAAAACTTTTCATTGTATTCGCTATAAAAGCTGTATAATTGGTAATCTGCGTCAAAATAATCAAACACATTGGCAAGCAAAAGAAAACTATTTTATTGCTATTAAAATACGTCTGATTTTGTAATAGAAATTTGTAGAATCTTTATATATCACTGAAATCAATCATAAATTTCCCATGAAAATAATAACTCATTAGAGTCTTCTGAAAGATTTCTTGCAACAAAAATTGATAAAATGTTTTATTTCAAATTTTATTTGGGTGTCAATCAATATAAAATTTATATTTTTAATCAGCTATTCTCTCTACTATAGCACATTTAACTTAAATTACTTTGATAGGTTAATAGGTCACTCCCCAATAGGGAGTGTGGTGAGCCGTTCCCGGAGGTACTGCGATACCGGGCCGACTCATGATCAGAGGTGAGCAAGCTCTCCGTGCTGATCCCATTCCAAAAACTCAGTCAAACATTGGAGTAGGCCAGTGGCCTACCTCTCAGGTTTGAAACTGAGAAGAACAGATACTACACTTGATCTTAGCTCAAAGAGCCGAGAAGCGATAACTCGAAAC